>JAJJMC010029502.1:5548134-5562513 GCA_023531435.1 Papaver californicum
GATTAATCAGATAATTCTTTTTAAATTAATTGAAGCGCAAGTAATTGCCAAAATTGGTTTCGTTATGCTAACAAACAGAGGTAAATCACAAGCATGGACTATCAAAATTAATTAACCAAGCATAATCCATCAAGCAAAAGCACAACTGTTGAAAGAAAACCGTTTTCACTATTTAAAACTATGCAATTCTAATAACAAAAGAATTATAAATAATTATTAGAAAATAATTAAATCACATAAAATTGAGAAAAGTACCTTATCCCTCATCCCAGTAAATAGACTTAGCTCATGGTGGAGAAAACTTGCTCAAAAGACCTTTTCATTGCTCAAAAAGTTGATTACAAGGTTAAAGAATAGTGCAACAGCTGAACATATTCGTTTATAAGTGTTGAAGAACAGGGTTCAGCCGTTACAGAAGTGTTTCTAAGCAATAAATGGTTGAAAGAATAGGCAACAGGAGCAGTTTGAATCAGCAACAGATATAAATGTTGCTGAGTCGTCTTCTCCGATGGTGGCTGATGAAGAACACGCCGGCCGGACCAGCAGCAGGTGACCGGCGGCGACCGGAAGTGGCCGGAATTGCTCTGATTTCTTCTCTAGGTTTTCGTTGTCGATTTTCTTGGCTTCTCTTGGTTTATATAGGTAGTAGAAACCCTAGAGAGAGTTCTAAACCTAATAGAACTCTCTAAAACAACCCACAAATCTCAATCCGAATCGAAACACAATTCCGGCCAAATACATGATTTCCGAGCTGATTTCACGGGATTTTTTTGCTGTTTAAGACTTGCGTGAGATGACTATCAATGTTGGAACAATCTAGAAGCAAAATATCTTGCGAATCACTTGAGATTATCACGACCAGTTCAAACAGTTGAACCCCGATGAGTCAACTCGGTGACTCGGCCCGATCCAGCTCGCTGGGTTGACTCGCCTGGTTGACCCGCTGGGTTGACCCGGTCCAGCTCAGCCCGATCCAAGGGTGCCCCAATCCAAAGTGTGGGTGCCTTGATCCATTTTCCCGGGTGCCTTGAACACTTTTTGAGCCAATTTTTCCACAAATCTTTATTCTTCTAATGTACCTACAAAAGCATAAAAACACGTAATAGACACAAAATCGAATACTAACTCACTAGAAATTAAGGTGCAATTTAGACACTAAAATGTGTCTATCAGATGCAACACTAGAGATTGGTGCTTACTCGAGGATGCAGCGCGAGGAGCTGATGCTTACTCGAGGAAGCAGCAAGACAGACTGATGCGTACTCGATAGCGCAATAATGGCTCAAGCTGGCGGTTATGAGCCGGTTACGAACATTACATGCGTGGCAGAGTATGAAGATGGCTTGGAACGGTTATAAGGGCTTATAACCATGTTTGTCATTGATAATTGGCAAGTACAAGTGTTGCATCCCCAAGTACACAACACAAAAGTAGGCGGTTGAAGAAGCTAGTTGGCGGTTAGGATAACTGCCTATGGAACGAACTGCGAAGCTTGGGGTAACAACATGCTACATTTGTTCAAGACAAAGTGTCTAAGTTACGGCCTAAAGTGTTATACAGACATGCTAGAGTATTGAAAACATGGTTTTCAAGTGTTGGCGTGACAAAACAATGGAGTATGCTGACTGCTATGGTGCAAGTCAGGTGTTAAAGTCTATGTTCTCACAAGTATACGAAAATTAAGCATTTGGTATGCATATTTTTGTAGGGTAATCAATATCAAATCATTACAAGGGGTAATGGGAATTTTGCGAAAATTCCTGAACTTAAAGATGTTGTCGGCTTTTGCAAGGGAAAAGGAGATGAAGTATGTTCCATGTCATGATAGCATGATACTTATTTCACGATAGCCAGATGTGTGGAAGGTTAGAACTCTCTCTTAAAGCATGTACCTTGGTGGTAATGCTAAGTCTGGTTGTGAACCAGCATTTTTGTGGTAATGCAATGCCATGAAAAAAGAATTGTATGGTCAATTCTTGTCTAGCATAAAACTTGTTGAAATTCTGAAGAAAAGGAACGTAAGTTTGGGGAAAAACCGATACACCACGGTCTTACGTTTGCCGCTAAGTTTTTCGTTGATGCTAGATATGCACAAGGAATGTGCTTCAACCTGGTTTATGAATATAGGATCAGAATGCTTGGGCTAGGGTGTCCAAATACCTTCATTTGATCAGGAACCATATCGGACATTCTTGTCGAATGCGAAATCAGTGATTGCTACTTAGATGATTTTGGAAAAGGGGAAAAACAAGAGTAACCGATTGCATGGGCAGTAAAATGAGTTCCAAGTTCGAAGGAGAATAATATATCTAGGGGGATATCTCGGCTTCAAGGAACGTAGGAAAGGAGTGCCTCATTTGCAAGGGTTGTTGTCCTTGTTTGGAACTGTCCAAGAAGGGAATTTTGTCCGTAATAGTCATTGATAATATGACTAGACTGAGCAACTATGGTGATGCTCAGAATCACCAATGTAAAGTCAAATCCATATGTGCAAAGGTGCATATAGATTCTGTGAAGTGTGTGTGCCGAGGCTCGGGTATTAACTTGCACGAAAGATATGCAACGTTAGCATATGCTAAAGTGGAAGTCGAGTATGGCCTGGATGCATAGTGCGTTCAGAAATGTAAGCTAGCTTGCATGTACACGCTGGCATCACAAGAAATGGTGCTTGAGAACTTTGCACTTGAGAAGTGTAAAGGCATGGAAAAGGAAAGACGAATGAGTGGTGATGCATATGAATGTCATGGGGTCATTCTTGAAATCTTTATGGAAGCTACAACAACATAAATGCCTCAGTTTGAAGGAGTATTCAACCAAGTACCAATTATACTTCGCTTCGTTATGGGAGTGGCAGTACTGTCTTGTTTCCTTGTTTGTTGCTAAGTTTACTAGGATGAAGTCAGTATTACAAGACTTGTTGGGTCTTATGAATTTGCAATTAGTTGGTGAAAGTTTGCTTTGCCAGTTGGGTATACTTTAGTTTGGGTCATGTGTACCTTGGTATTGGGAATTAAGTCTCTTTATGTAAGGTAGTAGTGAATGAGGGTATTCGAGTAAAAGCCTTGTCTCTTATAACTCGAAGTAAATATAGTTCACGTAGGAAGATACTACACAACATATTAAGCAAAAATATGCAACAGAAGAAGTTGAATATAAAAGAAGCAAATCAGTTTGGTGGCATATACGAGTTTGCTGTTGAGAGTTATGTGGAAGTATGACATCTTATTGGAAGGGACAACATAGATTAACACAACAAGAATGTAGAGGTAAGCCCATCAAAGATATAAGTTTAGGGAAACCCATAGCCTTGGAGGAACATGATGTTTCTCCAATACATTAAAGCGTAGAAGTTCAAAAAAAATAAGTGAGGCCATTGTTGGTTTCGAAGGCACGTGAAGAGGAGGCCTGGTCCAAGTGGACGGTGGGATGTCCCTGGTTTCCTAAGTCATGACTATACAAACATTTATGCATTTCAATCAAGATGAAGTGGCAAGAAAAGCAAAGAACATCAGAGAATTGGTTCTTTGGCATAAAAGTGAATATGTTGTTGCATTCTCAGGGAAGCATCACAAATGACTGATACGTTCTTAGATAAACGACATGAATAGATGATGCGTCCTCAGGAAATAAACGTAGATAGATGATGCGTTCTCGAGGATGTAGTCCAAGTCACGATCCAACAAATTTGATTGACGATAAAGGCCAAGTCTTGTGTAATCCCTGTTGGTTGCTGAAATACAACAAAAGTCGGAGTTGGAAGGCAAAAAACTATGGCAATCATCAGTGAGATCAGTGAGGTAGAATCATTACTTGTGTACACTTAGGCACAAATGATTCAAGTGAAATTCAAGCCTGATTCCGAAAATTGGCTAAGAAGAATTTCAATTTGCATTTGGGTATTGATATACAATTGAAGCTAGAGTTAGAGTGTAGGCCAATGCAACAACTAAGGGTTCAAGGCTGTAGGATCAATGGCAACGAAGTAAGCTAAGTGTTGGCATATTGTACTAAGTAGTAAGCTTTGGCAAGGATGGCCGAGGTGGTTGTTGATTTCTGAGATAGGCTTAGAAGCATGCTAAGCCAAGTAATCCAGGATGGCCTGAATTAGTATTGCATTCTTCGAGGATGAAGAATGGATTGGGTGGGGGAGGTCTGTGACCGGTAAGTCAAGCGGCCTAGCAAATGTAGCTATATTCATCCGACGATGCAGCGACATTAAGCTTAGACAAGGAAGGCCGTTGGCATATGTAACATTGATGGTGCAATGGTGCATACCCGAGGATCCAGAGTTAGCCTAACTCAAGGAATGAATCAAGGGTGCAAGACAAGTCATGCGATGACTTGTGCATTAGCCTAAAGCTAGGCCAAGGCTTAGGCAATGCAAGTTCAGTAATGATACCCAAATGCATTATTATGGTCAGATTGCTTGGCTAATTGATGTGAGTAGAGATCATGCATACTCGAGGATGCAGCACTAGAGATTGTTGCGTACTCGAGGATGCAGCGCGAGGAACTGATGCTTACTTGAGGAAGAAGCAAGACAGACTGATGCGTACTCGATAGCGCAACAACGGCTCAGGTTGGCGTTTATGAGTTGGTTACGAACATTACATGCGTGGCAGAGTATGAAGATGGCTTGGTACGGTTATAAAGGCTTATAACCATGTTTGGCATTACTAACTGCCAATTACAAGTGCTGCGTCCCCAAGTAAACAACACAAAAGTAGGCGGTTGAAGAAGCTAGTTGGCGGTTAAGATAACTGCATATGGGCACATGGCTGTCCATAGACCTGTGCACATGTTAGCACACGATTTTGGCCTAATCCTTATAGTATAAATAGGCTAAGGATCAAATAAGCTCCAGGGGAGAGAGTTTGAGAGTGTTAGTGAGTTCGATGTAGAACTATTGAGAGTTAGGAAATCACCAAGAGGGTGATTGGCCTGTGTAGTCCATGCGATGGATGAATTTTGTAATCTTCCTTTAATACAAAAAAATAGGTTTGTTGCGTTATATCTTTGTGTTCATTGTGTTGTTGATTTTGTGAGTTTGATGCATGGCAAAGCCTCTAATGCAATATGGGATGCATTACGATTTGAGAGAAAAGAATTGAAGTCTCCCGTTGCTAAGTGTCTAAACAATTGGACATGAGCATGCTTTGGTGCAAGCATGCTTCGCTGAAATATAAGTGGTTAAAGTTGATTCATTGAACCATTGTACTGTCGGATCATGGCCTAAGATAAAATAAAACCACGAATTTAGGTCGTGACACCTGCTATGGTAGATCCATGGCCAACCCAGACACGTTAAAATCGCATATGATTTGATTTTCATTGGAAGTGTTGCCGTCAAACTGAACACGGGTGTTGGATCTTACATGGTGAGGTATCTGTTTGCTGGATTGTTGTTATTGTAACCCACAACTAAGAGGAGCATAAATTAATTTCTCCATCTGGAGGTGCAATTAAATATGTTAAACATAAAGTAGTGAAGTAAAATCATAACCTGGAGGTGCAATTAAATATGTTAAACATAAAGTAGTGAAGTAAAATCATAACGGGGTGCACGCTGCAATCAATTGATTAAGTTCATTAAAATCATCTTATTGTTGTCAAGTCAGGCAGGAACCCCAACTCTCCAAATCCTATAAAGCTATATGATATAACGTAAACCTCAGCGTGAATTTTAGTTTACCGTACAAATATTTAAGTATTAACTTTCAACTTCAAAGGTCTACTGCCAAGCCAAGATGGTCCGATGCATGTTATATTTGCTAACCTGGTTTAATTGGGGATTTATAAAATTAACGGGGGCTTTAGGAAAAGATAAAATAGGGTCATCCAAAAGTAATTTCTAAAACCTCTTAGTCATATGTTTTTGTAAATAACTTAACTATCCCCATTTAATTAGTCTTAATACATAATTAGTTTAGTCAATTAATTAGATTAGATTAGTTATGTAGATTATGGTTAGAATTAAAATTAGAGAATTTATTTTATTTTTTTGTATGAGCAGAGAAGAAGAGGGGTTTTTGGAGGGAAAAAAAATAAAAAACGTGAAAAACAAAATAAAGAACCCATAACTCAAAACACTCAGGTTAACTACCAATAGCTTACTAATGGTCGAATTTTTGTTAAAATCGTAGAATCATTATGGGAAAACAAACACACAGTGTAAGGGTCGTCATGGTCGTGAGGTTACTACCATGACGATTTTGGAAAGGTCGTTATGGTCGTAACATCCAACACTGACGACCTTTACATACAAATTTACCAGGCTATGAAAAATCGTCATGGTCAATAAAAATAGACCATGATGACGCTAACTATATCATCTTCATTTTCCTGGATGTTTTAGTGTGATAAGGTCGCATCGGTTCACACCCTAAACCATGACGACTCCAATCTACCATTATTTGGGTGAGTTGGAGTCGTCATGGTCGATACCTGACGACCCGATTAGATTGTGAGGTCGTTATGGTTTATTCATCACAGATTATATAAATAGGGTCGACGTGTTTTAGGTAAAAACCGATACGATCCTAAATAAACTATTCGTCTTCAGGAAAAACCAGTAAAGGTCGTCATGGTCAAAAATCAAAACAATGACGATTTTTCATAATTTTAAAACGCATATGAAAAGTCGAGATTTGAAACCATGACGACCTTTATAAAATTGATTTCAATTTTTTTTTTAGAGGAATAAGGATCGTTAGGAAGAGGAAAGGATGAATGATTTTAGGTTTTGATTTTAGAATAGAAAGGGGTGATAGGTTTAAAGATAGTAGGATTTTATGATTATTTATTAGAGAAGGACAATTTAATACCTACATCACCTTTTGACCCCTGTAATATTTGGTGTGTGGATAAATTTGGTATAGCCCCCAATTAATTCTACAAGCCCCTATTAAACCAGATAAATTTTTCTCTTTTCAGAGGCAAACTAAGAAAAACATTTTCTATTCGAAATTCCATGGACACCCTTTTATATTTACAAAAATTTAATAGCCTCAACTTACTAACAATAGATAAATTTTACTCCATAATAAGTTAAATGTGCTTATCGTCGACTGTCAAGTAAACTTCCGTCATAGATTGTACTCCAGGACTTGGAACTGGAACATGATCTAAATGACTGCGGAACATAGACTTGATGATGTTGATCATATGCAGTAGTATAATCTGGTATATTCCTAGAAAATTTTGATCGAGCAGAAGGCCCTCTTTTCTTCTGGTTGAAACCTAGAAGATTCTTGCCATTATATTCCATAACGTGCATCCAATTTTCTTACGCTCTATTCACCGGGGTGTCTACACACCTGCAATACATAAAAGGGATTCAGCTTTGGAAGATACTTATCACTTGAGAACTATTTTTCAGATTAGATGTAGATGTGCACTACTTTGTTTGAGTAAGATTATAACAAACTGTGGGTTTAACAACCTATAACTTTAAATGCCTAATGAATAACCAACATAACATTTGATGTAATTAGGATGTCTCTTATGAACAACAGACTACCAACAGATACATTTGACGCATACTTGCGTACTTTATTTTATTAGGAACAAGAGAAAAAGAATCCACCATTTTGAGCAATATCCACTGAATATATAAGAGACATCTGGGGTAAAATTATCTGAAGAGTGTAGCTAGAGATACTGAGTTATGACAATTGTGGATGTGGATATGGATGCATTGTTTGAGAGAACCTTTTTGTGCGCAATTTAGATCAATAAATAAAATATAATAACTAATGATGAAACTATGATACAACTAGTAACAGACTTGGACTCCTCATCAATATAATCAATATTCTGTAAAGGTTCCGAGTTATACCTTTCACACCATCAGATTTAGTAACAAAACAAAATTCCTTATTAGTATCCTGAAAATGATGTTACCAAGTAAATACTAAGCCGATCCAGCAAATGATTTTTTCCTGAAGGAGCATCCAGCAAATGATATGTAGTTATTAGATATATGTAGAAATTAGAATGCAGTGAATATCTGTGAATCCAAAATTTGGCTTACTAAGAAAGTTATACTTACAGGATTCAATGAGATTTATCACTCTGTTTGGATTCGGAATCCAAATTTGATTCATAATATTTGAAATTTCAAATTTTGAATAGTCTCAAGAGGAAGCTCGATACAACTTATATGACTCTCTACTCGCACCTGAAGCTTTTGAAGTGGCTTATAGCAGGATTATCCACCTGTTTTAAAGCTCTCCAACCTAAAATAGGAGCAACAAAAGTAATACAGAAATACCATATAAGACTTCAAATATGAAATGCTCAATTTATCTATATTACTTTCTTACCAATAAGTTTGTATAAGTGTGTATATGTATCAAAGTTTAGGAACTTATAATTGTGAATACATGATCACTCCTAAATCTAAGTTAATCGGTGAAACCCTTCCCATTTAAACATCCCTGCCTCTTGGAGGTTGATCTCTGACTCCACTTACAAATGAATCCTGCAACAACGCACAATTACATAGTATGAATGCTCTATCGAAAAAAAGTCAAGCCAGTGGTTGGGTCATTATCTATATGGACAATGAATATACTAAATATGTGTATATGCATGTCTCCGTTCCACCAGAAACATCAAGTCCTCGGGAAACATGAATTTTTCGTTAATTGGTCTAGGATTTTAGATTTGGATCTGGACCTCTACCACGTTAACTTCTGCATTGATCATTCAGAAATACAAACACACAAAACCTAAGTCGCTGAAGGATGATGGCATTGCCCTTATCAATGCTTCCATCTCCAACTAAGTGCTTGGCTCACACAATAACATTTTTTCTGCATTGAAACAGACAAAGTAAGATTCTTTTTGTTTCTTTCCATCCTTTCTACAGTACTGTTACCATCTCGAATTGTTCCTCAATTACTGTTAGACTTGATGATAATATGATAAACAAACTAATGAAGCATTATAAACATCAACGAATGACAACTGAACTATTTTCCTAGCTGGGTATTGAGATAGCAGTATTCAAACACTTGAATCCTATATAAAGTGATACCCAAAAAGAAGAAGATGAAGAAGAGTTGTTGGAAGGCTTATACAACCACCGGGTTATAAATTTGACGGGGGGCCTGAAACATATGAGATTAAATTAAATTGAAAAATGAAATAAAAAAACCATGTTGAATAGAGTAATTCGTATAACAAATTGAATGCTTATATATGATGAAACCATGGATGAACACAATCTACACTTCCTTTTAACAGGTGGAACTTGCAGTACAGGCAACTAAAAAAAAGAGGAGACAATTCGACCATTATTAAAGCCATTGAAAGAAGATGTTTTAAACTGGTCCAGTATCAATAAAGGTATGATGACAAATCGACCTCAATTCGAATACCACAGCCTCGTAAAGGTCAATGTTGGCAGTGAAACGTTTTGCATTCAGTATGTGGCCAATAATAACAGCTAGTGTAATTTGATGTCTTGGTGCTGGTACCTGAATTGGTTGGTGGTGCTGCAGACATTTTAAGTACCCTGGGCGAGACTTCAATAGGTGCGGATATTGTCTCCTCTGCTGCAAGTGCTCCTAGTCCTGTTTCTTTTGGTTCATTCCTTCTCTGATATCTTCTGCCAAATACATGTAAATAGATATGCTGGTAATGTCGTCAGTTAAAATAATGTTAACCCTTGAAACAAAATATTACAATGAGCCATATAGTAGCAAAATTGCACAGTTGAGTAAAACTAATTAAAAGTGAGTACAGAGAACATGATGGAAACCTATCTACCGAAAAGAAAATGAACCAAAAGGCAGGCCATCTAAACATATTCATGCGCAACATATTTTGTTTCTGAAAGCCAAATCCAATAGAAAACAACTGCCAACCTCCAAAATGTACTGCATACACAATAATGTGTTTCCTAAACTTGAAAAGGAAAATTACTACCTTTTATTATGTTTTCTTTGCATACTAGTTGGTTGTCAGGTTTTTATAATTTTGGACCTACTCCATACATATATATTCAATGACCCATATGAATTAGGATTTTCTAATTAAAGAGGACCAATTCTAATCGAACTAAATAGTTTAACAAATCCCAAGAGAAATCAAACTTACAATTTGAATGCGCAATAACTTCTCGCATGAATCATTAGTAGGAATTAAGACGATAACTTCTTCACTTAATTCGGATTTGTCTCGCATAATACCAAACTTCTTCGTTTCAAAACCTGAAATCAACTCAAAGTCAAACCTCTGAGCACAAAATTACTACATATGAGCGAACAATCCGCAAATGTGTTGGTAGAACAGAATGGTGTAATTTCCAAGACTACACTAAGCAAGTAAATCAAGGAAATTAAGACATGTCAAATTACTTTACCTGGTTGGACCATCAATAATGTTAATATAGGTGGCAATCTTAACAGGCGACCTCCAAAAAATATCGTGTTACGAAGCAAATTCTGTTCTTGTGGGATTTTAATTAAACATGATTGATATCTTCATTTCATGGCTAGTAATAAACAAAGACATTTGCTTAGCATACCATTCTCACACTACTTTCTTTAGTAAGTACATAGCAACTTCTAGTTATCTAAAAATTAATCTAGTAAGATATGAGTATAAACTAACAAATCAGACTAAAATAAGGAAATAAAGAGTTATAGATTATACCTCAGAAAAAAAAGATACAAAAGCTTGGTTTACAGCCCCTGATCAGAAAACAAAAAAAGTAAAATAATTTTTATAAGTGGAGAAGAAAGTAAGAGGGGCAATATTTAGGTTTTATAACTGCGGATGTGCTTGGTGTAACTCAAAAACGATTATAGAAAACTGAATCATTTGGCTTATATAGGTTAATACCTGTAACAAACACTAACTAGGGTTTTGAGGTGTAACTCATACCTATCCAAATATGCAGCCTCTAGTTGACCCATAAAATTTCATCCATACTAATACAACTCGTGCTATTACTGTTAAGATCTGCATTTTGTTTTATGTTAGTAAATGGATGGAAGAAAACTAAACACACCAAAAGAACAATCAAATCTTTAGCTTAACAATTAAAACAAAAAAACTGATTAAAAATCCCAACAACAAAAATCAGAAGATATTGATGGATCATACTTGACCAAATCAACAGTTGTTGTTAAATTGCTTGCAATCCCAAAGTTCCAACCACTGTTATTCGTCTATTAAAATTGCATGGCAACAATAAGGGTAGAGTTCTAAAAGTATGCTCTTTGCTCATTGCCTATAAAGAAATGTCACCACACTTATAGTAATATTTTGTACCAAGTTCGAGACCATGCAAGATAGCATGAACCCATGATATTGTACTCACTAACTATATTGAACCACATGTATAAATCAATCAAATTCCTTTATGGGCCGAAGTTAGATTTTCTGGTGATAAATGTTTTCTTCTACTTAACAGCATTAGTTTAAGGCTCCATCCAGGTCAAGGAAAAACCAAAGTTTTATAATGTTATGGCAAAGCTATTGACAAAAAATACATCAATAAAAAATCTTTGTTCGGTATTCTCAAAGCTCAATTAATAACTTGTGTGTAGTGGACGATAAAACAAATATCATATGGGCTCACAATTACTAACCTCAATGGCATTCAGTGTCAACATTTGGTTGGTTCACATTTAATAAGAGTTTTCTATTACATGGGGCAAATGGAAGTAAGAAAAATAACAGAAAGAACAATCCAGCTCTAAAATTCTAGCTAAAGATAATGAATTCAGTAAAATTTTCGAGAGTTTAAGCATGCACCACTAACCTCGTTAGCTATTCCTTCATCATCCTTGAACCCACTATGTTCTATAATCTCATGAACTGTAGTGAAATCCATTCTTGAGCAAGTTTCAGCTTAAAGTAATAGAGGAGTAAATGTAGCAACGTATGGTACACCCATCACCAAAGTGCTGATAAGAAGAAACAATAGCAAGAATCGATTCACAGAAGTAAAATACACAATCAAAACACTACAATTCATACCAACCAAAAATCTGTAACCACCAACTACGGAACCTACAATCAAAATCAAACCAACAACTCAAATAATAAATAAGAAACAAAACTTTCAAAAAAAAGAATAAGAAACAAAACTGTGAGACATGGGAAAAGTATAAGAACACACTCCGATTAGCAGATGTTGAAAGACGATGGGAGGAGGATCCGCAAATAAAAGAGAAGAACACACTTCAATAAACATATAAATTTGAAACAAATAATCAGAAGAAGCAAAAAACAAAAAAAACTAAGAATATAATTTTAGGGTTTCTAATATGTATACCTTATTCTTCTATTCCTCTTCATCATCATCTTTCTGATTTTTGAGAAAAAATCTACAACAACAAACTGCAGTCAGGAATTAAAACAGAGAACCAAGGAAGAACCGCAAAGAAAAAAAACACAGAAAATAAAATCCAAAGAACAACAATCAAGTTCATGAAACTCAACGTCAACAAACATATATCGAAGAGATAGGATAGGAGAGGATAGGGGACCTGTTGTTATATAGTAATTCTGAAAAGATAATTGCAGCAAACATATATCTATTTCTTCTCCTCCTACAAATTAATTGTAACATTAACATGAATTAGATGGATCTTCTAGCTGCTCATCAACAAATTGAACTTTCAAATCTTCCAAAAAGGTGAGAAATTTATTGAAATCATAATGTATTGACTCCAAATTCTCGCACTTGTTCAACTGGTGAGTAGGTGCTTGGCAGCCCTAGATTATATAAATAGGAAACCTACAGTGTCGGACATATTACGGGCCAACTATACATGGGCCCTGAAATACGAAAGATTTTTTAGATTAGGAAATCGATGGTTAGTTGTGTTATAAGCAACTCGGTAATCAAGGCTAGCCATGTTTAATGTAGGGATTAATGTTTAATCCACTTTTTGCTGGGCTTTGGACGTTTTAGTCCCGTCCCCTTAAACCTAAAAAAATCTAATCCCAATTTTACATTTATATAACGGGTTAATCATTTCTTAAACGATTCAGTCCAAATCGATTTTTTATATTGATAAAAATACTCATTAGCTAGGTGTGAATAGTGTGATATGATTTCTTCGTAGTTCGGTTTTATTTCTCAATTTCTTATGTTTGAAAAGAATACCATTGTTGTAGAGAGAAAAAACAAATACTAATATTGTAGAGAGAGAAACTAGATCTAGGATTCTTCTTCTTCTTTTTCTTCTTCTTCTTCTCCTTCTTGTGGAGAGAAAAAATGGATCCAAGATTTCTTCATCTTCTTCTTCCACGTTTTAATTTTATAGTTTCTTTATCTTCATCTTTGATTTGAGAAGATAGATATGAGGTTTGATTGTTGTTTTAGGCGTTTTTTTTCATCTTCTTCTTCCTTTAGAGAGATAAAACAAATCAAATTTTTTTTCTTTATTTTCAAGGTTAGTTAAATTTTTGATTTATCGTTATTTTCATGGATTTCTTTTCTCTTTTTCTTCTTTTCTCATTATTGTAATTTTTTTGTTTAGATTTTTTTGTTCTTTTTGTATATGTTTATATACATGATTGAGAACAAATTTGTATCTTCATTTTTTTGTGTTTTCAGGTGCACTTTATTGTACACTGTATTTTTGGTCATGGTGATGAATTGAGAGAGGAAATTATTATCTTTCATTTGATATAGCATGGTAATTACATAGTTGTACACCTTTGTAATATCTCATAGATATATGGACTTCTTTTGTGGGCATGAATGTTCTTTTTGTTAGATTTTCTGTAGGCGTGGACATAGTTGTACACTAGTATGTTATCTCATTGATATATGGACTGTTTTGTGGGCATGTATGTTCGCTTTGTTAGATTGTTGTAGGTGTGTACATAGTTGTACACCTCAGTGATATCTCATGGATATATGGTCTATTTTGTATGGGCATGAATGTTTGATTGTTAGATTTCTGTAGGTGTGTATATAGTTGTACATCTATGTGATATCTCAAGGATATATGGATGCTTTGTTGGTATGAGTATGATTTAGATTGGATTTACCCATCTAATCATTTCTAAAATGATTTAGATTGGATTTTTGACCTGATTCGAATCTTATATTTATTCTCCAATGACTGTAATAGACTCAATCTTAAATTTATGAACTCGTAAGCTCAAAATGGTAGAACGCACAAGTCTATTACAAGGTTTGCGGAGGTTGATGATTCAAATACATCTGAGTTTCCATGTTATGCTTATACAATATGGGTAGGTGTGTAGATACATGTATACCAGTGTAATTTCCATGAAAAAGATTTGTTTGTAGGTGAATATGGTTGATTTGCTCCATGTTTTGTTGGGGTGTATAGATTGGTGCACCAGTGTATTTTACATGAAAAATAGGTTTGTATGTGGGTA
>JAJJMC010029502.1:5562523-5670310 GCA_023531435.1 Papaver californicum
ATAATTGGTTTCATGCATGTTCTGAAGGGGTGTACATACTGGTGCACATGTGAAAAAATAACTGCACAAGCTTATGAAAATTTTGTGCATGTATACATTTTTGTACACATGAAATAACCATGAAGAGAAAATTTAAAATTTTAGAAAATGAAAATTATATAGTCATATGGGTACTCTTTTTGTAGATCTCAAAAAAAGTTTTTCAAATATATAAAGTTTGCGAATTTTGGATGAACGGTTTGAAAAATAAATTGTTTTAATTAATTTTATATTATTTTAAATTGTTGAAATCATCATGAGTCACTTTGGACTAAACTATAAATATTTGGACTAAATTATAAATCAAGAAGGTTATTTGTGTACCTTTTATATTTCAAATAAATAAAGGACTAAATTGTACCTAGTTGAATAGGTCAGGAATAAACTGCTATTTTAGGGTGTATTTGGACTAAACCGCTATTTACCCATGTTTAATCTCTTCAAGTCGGGCCGAGGTATAATCTCTGTCGTCAATATGTTTAGAGAAAAAAGATAAACGCTCGGACTTGTCCCAAAGGCAAACACTTGAATCGGACGATCCTGACCGTCCACAACCTATTTTTAAGGATCGTATTTGTCCCCAAGTAACACACCAGTCTCTTTTACATTATAGATAGTGCTGAAATTGTGAGATAATTCAAGAATAAACATATCAACTGATCCTTCCCATGTTATATAACGCCTAAAAATAAACCAAAGGATGAAATTGAGATGTCACGTGTACTTGTTAGGGACTATGCACAAAATTGAACTGATTTAAGTGAACGGAAATATGCATAGTAGCTTTGTTCACTCAAATGGATATTTAATTAAGAAAGCTGAAAATATAGAATTTAATTTATTAATGTCAATATTAGCGAAAATATGCAAAAACTCTATTTTACCTATGATATTCTATGAGTCTCCTCCTTTTTTTGTATAGCATCGCCATTCCCTTTGTAAGCATCGAATAATTCAAAACTGTAACAATCCACAAATTCTAGAACTAAATAGAGTCCAAAATACCGGAGTGCCACTATCACTTATAAAACAATTTTTAAATGGTTACAATTCATAATTGAAAGTAATCAAACAATACACATCGACGATATTAAAATACCGATGCTCAAATCCCCGTGATAAATTATAATTTCTTTTCTTCAACTAGTATCTCTGTATACTCTGTAGGAAAAGAGGGAAAAGAGGGAAAAAAGGATAAGCACAACAACCCAGTAGAAAATTTCTAAAAATAATATAATGCAGCAGAAAAACAAACTAAACGATGCATCAAAAGCATAAAAACACTCTCTCAATTATTTATAGATCTCAATTATTTAGATTCTTTATTCAAACACGTTTCCAGTTTAAGTAGTTTATTTTTTAATTCAGCTTAAAAAACTTTATTATTAATATTGTTCAACCAAAAATTACCGCCAATTCCTTTAGGTGTGCCCAACCTTCATAAACTTTCATTTTATAAAATTTATATTTTTTTGTCTTAATTAAACTTCTCAACCAACCTAATATTTTCACGAATTATACAACCAATGGCCAACGCGAATCACACCTAAATTGTGTCCTTGAACTCGGTATTTGCCCACCACCACATACAGACTATTCAAATAATTATGGTCCTAATCTCGGCATAAACAACAACCACTGCCCACCGACGCCCACAAATATAAAAGCTATCACGGCCCTGATCTCGGCATACATACAACGACTACTGCCCACCGGCGCCTACAAGCATAAAAGCTATCATGGCCCTGAACTCGTCACATATACTCTTACGCTATCATGGCCCTGAACTCGTCACATATACTCTTACTACAGCTCTCTGACTAAAAGATTACCATTAGTCTCATTTCATTAAATATTTTTCTTGTACACCATACTTTTAAGTTTGATGTCATATCCATTTTTCATTATAATTCGATACTCTACACTCACTTACTTTTCTTAAAAACATTTACCGTTTCTTAGTCTTTCCATAGAGACCAGGATGTTAAACATCGTTACTACATTCATGATTCAACCAATAATTTCATATAGCTTATTTAATTAATATACCCTTGTAGATATCTTTTCATACGGTAATATCAAAAGACACAGTTCATCTGTCTGACATCTTAAAATAAAGTTTTTAAGATTTTTAGACATAAATGACAATTTGACAATTTAGTACGAACGAGTTTATCTTTTGGTTGATATCCAATGTTTGTGTGTCGTCTGTCAGAACTTAATTAAGTAGAAGAGAGATACCAAGCATACGTATAGTCAAACAGATGCATGAACAACAAATTTAAAGGTGAATGATGAGTTAAAGATCAGGTGGTGCATATAAAGAAAACACAAGCATTGGTTTCATGAGGTACACATTATATTTGTAGGAAGCCTGTACAGTAACCGTTCTTTTTGTAGCAAAGAAAAAACATCCAGTAAAAGTGTTGATGCAAAACAGTGCTTTTCCTATCAAAACAGTACCACTAGAAGAATCAGGTATATAACAAGATGGAGAGATTAAAGCCAAAAACGATTCCCGAGTATATCAAGAGACTGAGATCAATACATTATGAATGATACGAACATTAACAACATCGCAGTAATAGCACCACAAATCATCGTATAGAAATAACGTTATAATGCTAAAATAGGTTTTAGTTTTTGTATTACGTAGGAACCCCCTACCTCGAAATCGCTTAAAATCCAAATACGGCGATGGTTTCCAATGGCATAAAAGAAATCTCGATTAAGCTCCATGTCATACACCATCGACGAGAACCAAAACAACTTGATCTTTGAATAAAAGTTTATGAAGAAGAGTTGGTAATCATCTACTGTCCACTTTGGTTTTGTGCTAGCAAGAGAAAGGGGAAAATAGAGAAAGAGAAGAGAGGTCGGCTGTCCCCTAGGGTTTTGTTATAACCATCCCAATGAAAAAAGATAATCGGAAAGAAAAGTCCGCTATCCCCCTCTCCAGGTTTCTTAATGCATAAATACTACCCGGATACATGTGATAAAATTCCAATTTCTCACGTGAGAATTTAATCATCCAAAAGAACATTTTCTAATTCCGATCATCTTATGAATGTGGGCTAACTAGTTGGCTTATTACAACCAAATTTTGGTTATAGGGACCCATTAGGACGCGCTAATTCTACGTACCGATCATCGGAGTTCGCCTTTAGCACCAAAAGTCGTTTTCAAAAATATCTAAAAACTCTTTTCAAAATACGGGTATGGCAAAAGCTTAATTTAAAAGTCTTGTTTTGACCATGACGTTTTCAAAATGTTCCAAAGAACCAACGAATGATAAGTGTTTTTCCTTGTATATATCCAATTTCAATGGGAACTTAATGATGGATCATTTTGTCGACGTCCTATTACATCCTTAGTCTCTTAAGGATAAAAACCAACTATATAACATTTAGGCTGATAGTTCAAATATTATATACATCATTAGTATGATCCCTTGTAGGAACTATCCGTAATAAAAAAACTTGCAAAATGGATTTGTATCTCATAAAGAGATTCGTCCTTCCTGATCCTGTTTCACCTTAATTGCTAGAAGAAAAAAATCACAATAAATTTTTGATAAAAGTTATTTCTTGGTCCGAATGGGGATAGTATTTCTCCTCTGCATGCCCATGGAGTTTTGAAAAATCCTAACATCTCAGAGATAGATATAGAGTTATGAATTTATAAAAAGAACCGCACTTCTTCATGTCAGGAGTGCATTGATGAGAAGGCAATGAGGAAATCTTGAATTCAATTCCTACGATGATGAATATAAGTACAATTGAAATTCCTGGGAGTTATATATTTGTGTATTTATAAGATCATTCACTATTTTTTGAAGCTCGATATTTCCCCGGGATGAACCATATATGAAAGAGAACCCATGAACCATAATAGAAGAGCTTTCCCAACCCATGAGTAAATAGTTCGTAGTAAACTCATTAGACCGTATATCTCTCTTGGTATATCCATATAACATGTATGAGCATAAAATGAAACATTCTGGAGCTATAAAAATAGTTATTAAATCGTTAGCACCATATAAAAATATTCCCCTAGAGTAACTGTTAATACGAATAGAAAAACTCTGATATAACCATTTATGTATATTCAATGTACTCTGCGGATAGAGGAATACATAAAGTTGAACATAGTAAAATAAGATATTGAAATATTTCAGTGAAATTGTTTATTTGGAAATTTCCCGAAAAGCTAATCATAGGTTCTTCTCTCCTTCATAACAATGAGGACGTTAAGTTCATTACTACACTTTTTGAAGAGATGAAACATAACCATAATATATCTTTCTGATCAAAGGTTGAATCAATCATCATAAGAAGAATTAGGCCAAAAATTAATGTGGACATTATGGAAAAATAAAATTTTCATTTAAAAGAAGCAATTAAAACGCTTTCATAAAAATTGTCATAGAGTCGAGAATGAAGTTCTTATTCTGTAATGCATCCAATCTCCAAAAAATTCCAAATATTTCGAACTTTCTAGTTTTAGAATGAAATATTTACAGAACCCCATGAATAAAATCGAACCTTATTTCATGGTATTTACACGATAATCCTCTTTCTTATTCTTAAGTAAGCTACCGAGAGGTCTTAGTTGATCCATTATTCATCCTTCATATTTCGTTTTATTTTCGCTTGTTTCGAAAAAGATATCTATCCATTCCAATTTTATTTTTTTAATTGATTCTTTTAAGATGTATGGATCTATGGATTCATGTGTCTATATGGATCATGTTCATTGATCAACAAAAACATGCAAAAATTATATTTTCCTCTGACATTCTATGAGTCTCTTTCTTTTTGCATATGATATTGCCCTTTCCTTTGACGACATCCACTAATTCATAGCGTAATTTAAAAGTCATATTTTGACCCACACGGCATGCTTATAATCACCAACGAATATCAAGGGCTTTTTCTTATGTAGATCTCATTTCAATGGGAACTTGATGAGTCGGTCTGCTTAGATGTCTTGCTTTTACTACTATATTGGGAGTTACTCCATGTATGGCTTTGACATAAAATTAATAATAATTTTTTTTTTTGTCTTTTATGAAGGTCCAACCCTATTTGACCTTTTGAACTTGAATTTGCCCCTTCGCGCGCCATGCAATATTCTGTCAGACAACTTCAAAAATTTCTGATGTGTTCCCTTCATTGTTGTTGGAAACTGGAAAATTCTGAAAATATGCTGAAAATAGAGGAAGAATTATTCTCTAAGATATTTGTTCGAATGCGAATCTTCTGATGAGTTGAATCAGGGACTCCGTCAGTGATCAATATCTTATCCACATAGGAAATATCATACCTACAAATGAAATCGTTAATATTCCAAAGATAAAGTGTCGAAACTTGATCCTTTTAGAGATATTTTCCCAATTTGTTGTTGAATAATTTAATTCTAATAATAAACCATTAAATAAGTCACCAATAACTTGAAATAACTCTGAACTCTACAAGTGAAGGGAGACCCTTTTGCTTCAATCCAAAAAGCTTCTCAATTGGGATTGAGTTAACTATTGGCCATCATGGATTAAGGCGCACAATCATGCCTCCATAATTTTATTGTCCTTGATTAAGTAGATATTCTTTCTAATCTAAAGATGCTGTGAAGAACACAACCTTGTTTCTTTCAGAAGGAAAAACATCAAATTCATGTTAACATGAAAATGATATGAAATTTCTCGACTAATATGCTCCCATTCAAACTTAGTTGGTGATGATTCATTTATAAATACCTGGATCCAACTGTCGTTAGTTTTCAAGCCCATTGCATCTTCAAAAATGGCATTACCTCATTGCCTTAGGAATTAGGATGTTTGCAGACGACGCCAGATTTTTATCAATTGTTTTTTCCAAACCAACCACAAATTTCTTCCAAATATTATGTTTGTTTTCTGCTGGAAAGAACATGAATTTTGAAGGCATGTTGAAACCAGGAATAAAAAGCTGCATAAATTCACCATAATAAATTTGATCCTCTATGAACATAAATTGGATTATCCCTAGAGCCTAGATTCCATGACCAGTTACCGACTCAGAAGATTACTAATTGGTGTGATGTATCAAATAAATAAGAAGAGTATGCGCCCCACTCTCATCACAACCAAATCCTCTACGGATAAGTTGTTGATTGAAACAGAACCTGCATGCCTAAGAAAAGTTGTTTGGAACTCAAAACATCCAACAAAAAACAGTTGTACACTTTGGCAACGGATGCTCAAAAAGTTGCCAACTACATACAATATAATTTAGTTAAAAGGGATGTGAATTGCCTAATTTATTGTGCATTTTGCAGTGAAGAAACTGAAAGTGTGAACACTTTTTTTTTACGGCACAATTGAGCCCAACTCTCCTAAGTAGACCTATCCTGCCGGACCAACCCCATAACAAAGTCCAATCTCGGCCCTGTCCATATAGGAGATCGGAGAAAAATAGGGAATCCAACCTTCCTAGTAGGAATCAATCCCCTTACTTATCACCCGCTCAATGGAAGAAATGGAGTGGATATTTTCCGCTGTATAATAATACCCTAGGATGAAAACATATATCCAACAAGATCTGGAAGTTTTTATTTCCTAAAAATTGTTGGGCCTGGGCGAGGCAAGAATTGATACTGAATTTGTTACAAGAATGAAATTTCGTGGCTTTTACGGGTGATGAAAAGATCATTTGGAGATATTTACTACCAGCTTTGTTTGTACAACTTGGAAAGAAATAAACCAAAGGATTTTCAATAATAAGTTCGACAATGATGAAGAACTAGTCGGAAAAGTGAAAGCTCTAATTTACTCCTTGATTAAAGAAACGGGTAGTCGGGTACCCCTTTATTGTACATGGATGTATGTGTGGGACCTTACCTTCATTTGGGATCCTAATTAACTTTGATGTTTTTGTTATCATCATCGGTCAATATTCATATTCACATTGACCGATTTTTATGTTAAGTGGTCGACGCTTATGTCTACATCGATCGATTACTCTTGATATTCTTTGTGGTTGAAGAACATCAAATCAGCATCGATTTGATATGGGTATTCAAATCAACCGATTCTGACTTAAAGGAAGTGCTTATTTTTATGTTATTTTTTTTTTGTTGCTACAATCGGTTGATGTGAATGTCCATATCGATCATAAAATATGTCATTTCTCAACCGTTAAGACCTTAATCGTTCTATATAAATGGTTATATCGACCGATTGTTACTTAGTGCAAATGCCCAAATTTATCAACCGATTGTGAATGTATCCATTGCTTAAAATCGATGGATGTGGTTGTATCGTGATGGACGATTGTACACTTGGAATTCCTAAATTTACTTGAATTTGGTTGTTGTTTACTGTTTATTGTCATATTATTTAGGGATAAGGGAAATCAAAAGCAAACGGAAAATAGATTGAAGAAGAAACATGATCTTACTTCTCCTCCGAGTAGACGGTTAAAATTTAGCTTCGAAACACTATAGGGTCTCCGGGGGGTGGGGTGGGTGGGGTGGGGGTGGGGGAGGGGGTATATTGGTCCATCAATGAGCCAACTCAAATGGAACATCCAAGAGAAGAAAAATCTGATGATGGATAAAGCAAAAAAGAAACTGATAAAAAAATAAACAAATAAGAAGTTGATAAATAAGTAAGTGATGACTAAGAAGGAGGAGGTGAAAGTGATGCTGAAGAAGAAGGATACAAAGAAGAAGAACACTGAGGTGAAGAAAAACAAGGAGATAAAGCTAAAGCTCCAAAAATACCAAGTAAGAAGAAAGGGAAATACTTGCCAAAGTATGAGTTGATGTTACGTGGCGGGGTAATAATCATATTTATGGGGTACCCGATGATGGAGGATAGTTGTTATCGGGGTACGAACACGCTTGGGATGCTACCTTTTGTGCAACCATAGTAATTACCTCATTCTTACGCTACGTCTCAAAATTTTTATTTAAGCTATCATGTATTGATTTGATAATTGTCTACCAATGTATTATTTAGGATCACACCAATGTCATGCATCTTCTTAAACACCAATCGTTATTGAGTAATAGCCATTGTCTGGAGAAGCACCTCTATTCTTCTAGCTCGTAGATAATTCAGGGTTGTTGACGGTTGTAAATAATTTGGTGGTTAGATATGACAAACCCCTTGTTTCTGCCTTCTGCAAGAGATATTATAGGAAAACGAATACTTTGCATCTTCTGTATGGCGGAATGACAAACTCCAGATGATGTGCAGGCAATTACAGGTCTCAGATAAGAGGTAAATCCGTGATGGGGCCTAAATACGTGAATGAGGTTAATTGGAAGAATATTTATGATTTCACTTAGAGGTTGTTTGGTTGGGATGAGAAGAAGACTAAGTCGGAGATGCTAGTAGCTGGTGCCAAGCAGAGAATATTCCGTTTTAAGAGCCTAAGGGAATTATTCTTGAGAACAAAGGATCTATATGAAAAAAGAAGACTTGACTGAGGAGCGTATCAATGCTACATCCACCACATATATTCTCTACATCTTGGGATATGTTATTTTCTATGAAATTTCCGGTTCTCATGTGAACGCCAACTATATACAGTTAATGAAACCACTAAACAAAGTTCGCGACTACTCTTAGGGAAGTGGGTGCCTTGCATACTTGTTGAACGAGTTGAGAAAAAGTGTTAGGCTAAATATGAACCAAGTCAGAGGGAATGTGGCTCTTCTGCAGGTACTTTAAGTGGTGTAGTTATTGTATTTGTTTATTTTACTTTGCTTTTCTCACCTATAATCCTATGATAATGCAGGTGTGGATATACTTGCACTTTTCAGATTTTTCTAAAATGGCCCATGTGAAAAATAAGTGGGACGATACTTGTCTAGGAAGCCATTACTCCTTCAATAGTATGACGAAAAGTTCAAAAAACAAATTTTTGGATTTGAGACAACAATTAGATGACTTGACGACATGAGATGTTGTCTTTAAACCTTACAGGGAAGAAGTAGCAAAAATAAATATGATTTGGTGCGAGGGACAACGTTATTCTGGACCTTTTTTTCACCTCAAATACTATATAATGTATAACCCGATGATAGTGACGAGACAATGTAGTGGTGTACAAAAGATCCCCTGGAATCTTTTCAATACATGTGTGCATTGAAGAAGGCCGATTGTAAGTCCATGATAACGATGTCGTGGTTCTTCACGAGCCTTTACCATCATCTCAAGATTGAAAATAAAGGAATCCTTAGTACTTT
The DNA here is from genome assembly GCA_023531435.1 of Papaver californicum. Taxonomy (NCBI): domain Eukaryota; kingdom Viridiplantae; phylum Streptophyta; class Magnoliopsida; order Ranunculales; family Papaveraceae; genus Papaver; species Papaver californicum. Next base: position 5,571,797 of record JAJJMC010029502.1, read on the forward strand.
TAGATATCGTGCACAACTCAGATTATGAGGTATCTCCAGATTACATGGAGTGGTACAACAACGTTTCGCATACTCGTATGATACGAATAAACAAGAAGCTCTTAATCAAGGAACGATATAGATCTCTCAACGTTTTGGTACGTATTGTTAGTCTCTTATGGTTTATTAAGGTTATTTTATGATTTTATAAATGTTTGTTGTTCGAAATGAAAACAGAGAAGACGAATCACGTATTGGATCAACAAAGTAAAAACATATGTGGGAAGAGGAGAAAATGTTGAGGAGTGTTAGTATTTGGTCGGTTGGTGGGTCAAGTTAGGTATCTTGACCCATGACCAGATCTACTTATATGCCCGCATATAATGGAATAACTACATCCACTTCCTCCACTTCCATGAGTAGTATGTGGATAACTACCTCCACTTCCTCCACTTCCCTATCGATATATATATATGTATTAGAGTTTAAGTTATTCTTATTGGGGTTATGGGAATCAGCCCCAAGGTTTACACAATAAACTACTCTCTATTCCATTACTTCTCTAGGGAGATTAGGGTGTGAACATGCAGTATAATCTCTAGTATATTATATTCAAGGCTTCCGTGTAATTGAAGAACAAAGAAGGATTCTCAAAGAGGCTCGTAACAATAATCAATCGATCCCGAGGATTTCGGATTTTTCGCAGGTAAGTAACCTACCCGTATCCATTGTTTGAATCATATTTTTTGTATCATTGGCATCTAGAGCTTTTAAGTATTGCTTGATTCACCGTTTTGAGTGATTCCTTTTGTTTGTTCTATATGTGATAATACGATTTAATTTTTTTTTTCATCATATGATTGATTGAAATATTGTTTATTAGATTTCTTGATTATCATCGTAGTATTTATATGCCTAGGGAGTTTTTGTATCTTTGTTATGATGTATGCAGTAACATAATTTTATGGTGATGATTTTATGTATAATTTTTTTAATTATCATTAGTTCATGTTGTTTGTACCGTATACAGTGCTGATTCTGTTTTTCGTTAGAATAAAAAAATTAAGTTTATTTTTTTAATAACATGTTTCTTTAAAAAATATCATAAAGATATAGAAGTCCTCATATGTTATCATATACATGATTAAAGAGTTGTCATGCGCATCTGTATAAATCATATTTTATTTTCTCTCTAAAAATCCTGTGAGTTTTTCATACCCGAGCAAAAAGATGAAATCTAAGTGGACTTCGTGTTCCTAATGGGTTTAGTGCCCAGTATACTTAGAAAATGTATATGGATGGGTTATAATCCATATTTGTTATAAATTATAATATACCCATAGCACTGTATACGGTTACCCGGTGTATTTTTCAAAAACAAGAGAATGAATGTGTTATGTGCTTTCGATTGTCTTAATGCTAGTGTAATTTTCATTTGTTGAAAATTATTTTGTGACATAGGTACCTTTTAGGAATCAGTAACATGCTAATTGTGTTGTTTCCTTTTCGCATGACTTTCTTTGTGCAATTAAAATATTGTTTTATCCTTGTGAGATAAAAATCATGGTAACATCTTCAGTAGCATTTTATTGTCTCTGGACTTTGTGTTTCCTTTTTGACATGTTGTACTCCATGTTTAGATGATAAATCATGATCACATGTTATTTTAATATGTCACTATCAGATGTTCTACTTTGTGTATAATGATTCTATGTAATGATCTCTGTTTTGGTAGATTATTGATGACTATATGATGTTTGTAAATATGCATAACATGTTTTTTAAGTGGTTTTATTGGTTTAAATTATGTGCTTTACCAATTTTTTACTTGTCCAAAGTTAATTGATAGATGTAATGTTGGATTATAAGTTTGGTGATGATTATAACAACCCAACAATGGAAAATAGTAGGGAGCCCTAGAACACAATTCTTCTAAGTAGAGGAAATGTCAATAGGGTAGAAGGATCTTTTGAATCAGATGCCAAAATAGCAGCTATATCAAAAAGGTTAAAAGCTTTAAAACTGAGTCAATCTAGTTGTGGAATTGAGCCCAAGTTATTTTGGGAAGGACAGACTGTTGAAGAGCACGCCCATGCTCTTTATAATAACACTAGATTTGATAACCATCAGAAGTTTGACCCTTATTCAGAAACCTATAACCCTGTTTGGAGAAACCATCCTAACCTTTCTTGGTTTAAGGGCCAAAGTCAAGGTCAGTCTAGTAATTCTAAGGTTCCCCAGGTTTTGGCTATACTAAGAATCTTCAGAACCAGCACAATTTCAGAACCATTCAGATAAGAAGATCATGAGTTTAGAAGAGTCTCTCACCTTTTTGTCTCATAATACTGCTAAGTTTCAGCAATCGCTTGAACAAAATTTAGAAGACAATAAAAAGATGATCCAGGCTAACTCTCAGGCTATTTAAGATTTATGAACCCAGTTTAGTCAGTTGAATGAGTCTTTGAGAGAAAAAGCTAAGTTTCCTAGTCAGACCCAACCCAATCCTAGAGGATTTCATGAAGTATCTTCTGGTGAGAAATTATCAAATCATGTGAATGCAATTAGAACTCTTAGGAATGGTAAAGTGGTATACAACAAGGTAACCATGCCTGATAGTGAATATACTGTAGTTCACCCTTCCGAGCCAGTAGCTGAAGAGACTGATGAAGTCTCTAAAGAGCCCGATGCAGTTCCTTATAAGCCAGATTTTGTGCCCAGAGCCCCGTTCCCATAACCGTTAGCTCCAACAAAGAAGGAATCCAATTTTAACGACATATCGGGGTTTTTTAAGCAAGTCACTATCAACCTTCCTTTATTATATGCAATTAGGCAGATTCCTGCTTATGCCAAGTTCCTTAAGGATATGTGTACACGAAAGCGAAAGCTTAATGTACAAAAGAAAGCCTTTTTAGCTAGTCATGTGAGTTTAATTATCCAGAACAATACAACTCCTAAGTACAAAGACCCAGGGTCCCTAACCATTTCTTACACAATAGGTAACTACCGTGTTGAGAAAACGTTACTTGAATTAGGATCCTTACTTTTGTACCATGTGTACCTCCAGCCAGGACTTGGTGATTTGAAACCTACTCAGATAACACTACAGTTAGATGATAGGTCTGTGAAAATTCCTCGTGGTGTCATATAGGATACTCTTACTGAGGTCGATAAGTTTATTTATCCAAAGGATTTTATTATCCTTGATACCCACCTGTCCCTGATCCAGAGAATCAGATACCTGTGATATTAGGTCGTCCTTTTTTAGCTACATCTAATGCGATCATAAACTGTCGAAATGGTATTATAAACTTATCTTTTGGTAATTTGACTATTAAGCTGAATATTTTCAATATTAATAAGCAACCACCTGAGCCTGATGATACGTGCATTTAATAGGTGAACATGATATGAACATTAGTTCAGGAGTCATTACCAAACACTTTGTTAGAAGATTCATTAGAGAAACAATAACATTTTGATGATGATAGTGTGATTAATGAGGTGAATGCTTTCTTAGAAGAGCCTCCTAAGTTGGACCTTAAAAAAATACCAGATACCCTGAAGTATGTGTTTTTAGGCCCATCTGAGACTTTGCATGTAATTGTAGCATCCGAATTGGATAGTAACCAGGAAAGTAGACTAGTGATCGTGTTTCAAGATAATAAGGAAGCTTTAGGGTGGACCATAACAGACATTAAGGGTATAAGTCCTAGTGTTGTATGCATCAGATTCATTTAGAGGATGATGCCAAACCGTCTAGGGAGATGCAACGTCGACTTAACCCTAACGTGAAAGAAGTAGTTTGAATTGAGGTGCTTAAGTTGTTAGATGCGGGTATTATCTACCCTATCTCAGACAGTAAGTAGATCAACCCTGTTCAGGTTGTTCCCAAAAAATTAGGTATCACTGTAGTCCAGAGTGATAACAATGAGTTAATCCCAACCCGAGTGACCACGGGGTGGCGTATTTGTAAATTGAAGAAGTTCACAAGGAAAAACCACTTTCCCCTTCCTTTGATCGACCAAATTCTTGAGAGATTAGCTGGACATAGCCATTATTGCTTGCTAGATGGTTTTCCTGGTTATAATCAGATTGTTAATTCCCAAGAAGACCAAGAGAAAACCACTTTTACCTGTCCCTTTGGTACCTTTGCATATAGAGGCATGCCTTTCGGGTTGTGTAATGCACCCGTTACTTTTCAGCGCTGTATGATGAGCATATTTTCTGATATGGTAGAACGATTTTTAGAGGTCTTTATGGATGATTTTCCAGTATTTGGGTCATCTTTTGATGAGTGCTTGCATCATTTGACATTAGTGTTGACTACGTGTAAGGAAAATAATTTAGTGCTTAATTGGGAAAAATGCCATTTCATGGTTCGATCAGGAATTGTTTTAAGGCGTATCGTATCTTCTAAGGGTATAGAGGTAGACAAAGCCAAAGTTAACCGTATAAAGAGTTCACATGTTCCCAAAATTGTACGAGATGTTAGGTCATTCTTAGGGCATACAGGTTTTTATCGTCGATTCATTAAGGATTTTAGCTTGATTTCTAGACCTCTTTGCAATCTTCTTGCAAAAGATGTTAAGTTTGTCTTTAATAATGCTTGTTTAGAGGCTTTTGAGAAGCTTAATACCTTACTCACTACCACCCCCATAGTCCAGGCACCTAACTGGAACCTACCCTTTGAGATAATGTGTGATGCTTCAGATTATGCTATTGGTGTTGTGTTAGGTTTTCGAGAAAAGAAATTACTTCATGTGATTTACTATGCCAGCAAAACTCTAAATGATGCCCAACTGAACTACACCACCATAGAGAAGGAACTGTTAGCCATTGTTTTTTCCATAGAGAAGTTTAAATCATATCTCTTAGGTTATAAGGTTATAGTCTTAAATGATCATGCTGCTTTGAAGTACCTTCTGTCTAAGAAGGATACCAAACCTAGATTGATTAGATGGATCCTTTTGTTACAAGAATTCTCTCTAGAAATTAAAGATAAAAAAGGTGCAGAAAATATAGTAGCATACCACTTGTTTAGACTTGTTATGGATTCCCCTGATGATTCTCCTCCTGCGAGAGATAGTTTTCCTGATGAACAACTATTCTTTGTTTCCCAATTACTTTGGTTTGCGAATATAATGAATTATCTTGTTACTGGTCGAATGCCTCAACACTGGGGTAAACAAGATCGTTCTAGGTTTTTACCCGAGGTAAAGCATTTCTTTTGGGACGATCCTTATTTGTTTAAGTGTTGTCCAGATCAGATTATTAGGAGATGTATACCTGAGAGTGACCAGTCCAGTATTATTTTCTTTTACCATGATCATGCTTGTGGAGGTCATTTTAGTACTAAGAAGACTGCTACTAAGATATTGCAGTGTGGATTCTATTGGCTTTCGTTGTTTAAAGACACCCACATTTACTGTGTTGCTTGTGAGCGTTGTCAGAATTAGGAACTATTTCCCATAGAAATATGATGTCTTTGAACCCTATTTTAGTTATTGAAGCCTTTGATGTGTGGAGCATTGATTTTATGGGTCCTTTTCCTAATTCCTTTGGTTATTTTTACATCCTTGTCGTTGTAGACTATGTCTCAAAATAGGTTGAGGCGGTTTCGTATAAGACGAACGACCACAAGGATGTGGTCCAGTTTTTAAATGATAACATATTTGCACGTTTTGGTACAACACGAGCTATGATTAGTGATGGAGGGTCACACTTTCGTAACCGACCTTTTAGTCCCTTGATGAAGAAATATGGTATTACTCACAAAGTAGCTACCCCATATCACCCCCATACTAGTGGACAAGTAGAGGTTTCCAATAGGGAAATTAAACATATTTTAGAAAAAAGTAGTTAATCCTAATAGGAAAGACTGGCCATTGAGGCTTACTGATGCCTTATGGGCTTACCATAGTGCGTTAAGACCCCCATTGGAATGTCACCTTATCGTCTAGTTTTTAGCAAGGCATGTCAACTGCCCGTTGAGTTAAAACATAAAGCATATTGGGCTGTAAAGCAGTTTAATTTTTCACTTGACAAGGTAGGAGCTCACAGGAAGCTCCAACTCAATGAGTTGGATGAGGTTCGGAAAGATGCATATGATAGTGTTAGGGAGTATAAGAAAAAAAATGAAACTTGTGTATGATAGAAATATTTTAAGAAAGTCATTTTCTCTAGGTCAAAAAGTTCTTATGTATGATACTCGTTTGCATCTATTCCCCAGGAAGTTACGCTCTCGGTGGACCAGTCCTTTTGTTGTTCGCACTGTTTTTCCTCATGGTGCTATTGGGATTGAGTCTCAAGATGGTAGAAATCCTTTCAAGTTTAACGGTCAGAGATTGAAACCATTTTTAGAGATTTTTTCTACAGGTGATGTTGAGGAGGTCCCTCTGGAGGACCCTGTTTACTTTGATTGACCATCAAGGTTGTTTTTGTAAATTAGTAGACTTTTGTAGTTTTTTATTATTCGTTTTTAGGTTTTTATTTTATGTCTTATTCTCCGTAGAAGGATTGTTATGCTTCACCCAGGTACTATCTTTATGACTTACCTCTTTTTACTTATCTATTGGTACTTCTCTTTATTTTGAAACATTGAGGACACTGTTTGACTTAAATTTGGGGGTAAGGGAGAAACTTTTTAGTGCAATAATAAAACTCCAAAATTTAGAAACTTGTGAACAATTCAGGATGACATTAACCATTATCGGTAGATAGAAACTTAACTCTTTTTCTATAGGAATTGGTATGCCCAGTTAAATGGTTTATTCATAAAAGGACAGAGTTCAGGTGTTAGAAATAACATGATAGTCGTCACCATATCTCAGAGTCTATCTCGACCATATCACCTTCTATTTTTATTTTATTTTCAATTTTTTGTGTTTCTCTAAGTGATTTGGTGGGGCACTAATATCGAATTGTTATCGCCGCCAGGATGGAGTAGAGCGTTTGAGATCAAGCCCCATTATTGTATTTTATTTAGATCATTATTTAAAAAATATATCGAGTATTGACACTTTGATAGCAATATGTGTGTGTTCTCCCTTTCTCTGTCGCCTAAGCAAGCATCAAACACAGGATCCATGAGAACTATCATGTAAGATGCTGATAAGGAGCATGTTCTTGGATTCATTTGATCCAATCATGTTGTTAGTACATTTAAGAGAATAATAAATAATTTTTTTATTTTCAATAAATCGATCGCTGGGAACCTTGTATATATCAGCTGAGTCAATATTAGTATAAGAAGTAAGACCAGTGGGAGTGTATCTTACTCCATTAGGATTCATCCTGGTACTGACCTTCAGACAGACATGGAAAACACCGTTCACCTTAGTCAACACGCGTAAACTTCATTTTGTCTTATTTTCATATGATTGTACTTTGATAGATTCTGCGTATTATGGTTGAACGACTATCTAAGTAGAGCTTTGTTTTCTTATATATGAATTTTAGTATGCTGAGTGCAAACTCGTGTACAACAATTAGACTCATATAGGGTAATGATTCCCATAGCCGAACAATTTAATATGCCAACTAAATAGCTTGTTTAGTGTTTACCCTCAATCGTTCACAGGTAGCTAGGATTTGGAGTAGAAGATTTTGTGGATATACCTCTTGTAAACCTACACGAGATTAAAACTCGTCCGATAGGGACACCTATGGGTTTAAAGGCTTGTTGCACACGCTAAATATAATCACGATGCCTGCGAAAGTGAGTTAGGATTGTTATTTTATTTTTAGATTAGATTTGCTCGATGACTAGCAAATAGTAATTTTGGGGGTATTTGATAAACACATTTTTGTGTCTGATTTTTTCTCAATTATCTATATTGTTAATGCTCGATTGATATTTATTGTGTGATTTTATGTGTTTGTAGGTCTTTTTAGAAAATAAATATTTGTGGAAAAAATCGGCTCAAAAAGTGATAAAAGCACCCCGAGAAAAAATACACCCAAGGAAAATGATAAAGGCGCCCAACTGTTGGATAGGGGAACCCCTTCTTTGTTTCAAATTTGAAAATGGCGGGAAATTATTTTCATGTGAGAGAGAGTTTCTGATTTGTTTAAAGTCCGATTTTTATGGGATTTCTTTATTTGGATTAGAAGAATATCGAGTTATCAAGTTGGAGGAACAATTTAACCACATCATTCATAAGAGTTTGTTGCCGTAAATCAAGCTGGAAAATCTATCTTTTGGTCAGAAAACATATTTCATCTCTGATTCGGATTAACATGATTTGGAGTTGGTTTGGGATTGATTTCTTTAGTCCTTATCGATTAGGAAAGGTTCTTAGGGTTTAATAAGCCTATAATATATAAACCTAATAGATCGAAGAAAAGCGTATAGAGGGGGAGTCGAAAAAAAAAAACAGGAAGAAAAATATTGTTGATACTGAACGTGAAGAACAAGGATACAACGACGATTTTTTCAACCCATCTGCAACGGATACCTTCGTCTTTGCAACATTTATCTTCAGTTGCGACAGTTTCTTCAACCCATCTGCAACGGATATCTTCACAACATCAACGTTTATCTTCAGCGGAAACATTTTCTCTTCTGTAACAGTGAAAATAGTTGTCTGCAACGCCATTACACGTTGCAAACTCTCTGTTTTACACAATTTTCACTATTTTCATCTTTGTAAACAATTTTTGAGGCATGAATGCATATTTTGAGAGTTTTTACAACATGAGGAGATAAACCCCATTGCTAAGGCGACGGAGGAAGCCATTTTCCAATGATAAAGTGGTATATTTTTATCTAATTAATTTTTGCAATTCTTTTATGATTATTTGCTTTCAATTAAATTTGGAATAATGATTTTTATTAGTTGTGTTTTCTTTTGATGGGTCATGCTTAGTTTAGGGCTATTGACGTCTCATACTTTTGATTTACAACTATTATTTTGAGAATCTAACTTTGGCAATATTTAGAATCAATTGAATGTACGAGTTGCAAGATAATTATTAATACTAAACCATTTGAAAAATTGGCTAATGGTGGAATCCTTAGTCTCACTTCTTTCCATAATCTTAAATCAATTTTAATTTAATCTTTTTTATTTTTAGTATTAAAAATTAAGTTTAAAAATCAAATCTTCACAAGTATGAGTATCGAATCATATTTACCACTATTTCTAAAACACATCAGTACGCGGTGCTGGTAATATCCTTTACTTTTTCTTTTACTTTGTTCATTTTTTCTCATTGATCATGCTTTCATTTATCTTTAGAACATCGAGGACTATGTTTGGGGGTGAGGGAAAAAAATTTAAAAAATTTAGTTGTGCCAAAAAACTCTAAAATCTAGAAACTTGTGAAAAATTCAGGATGACACCATTATAGGTAGATGGAAACAAAATTCTTGTCTATAGGAGTTGAGGGACCCGACTAAATGGTCTATTCATAAAAGGACAGAGCTCAGGTGTTAGAAATAACATGATAGTCGTCATCATATCTCGGATTCGTCACCATATCACGTTCTGTTTTTTGCAATTTTTGTCTTTCTCTAAGTGATTTGGTGGGGCAATAGTATCGCCCTGTTGTCGCCAGGATGAAGTAAAATGATTGACATCAAGCCCCATTATTTTAATTGAATTGACCAATAATAATAATAAAAAAAAAACTTGGATATCAATATATGTGTTATCCCTATCTACGTCGCCTAAGAAAGCGTGGAACGCAGAATCCATAGGAACTATCATGTAATCTGCTGAAAAGGAACATGCTCTTAGATTCAAAAGATCTAATCATGTTGCCGAAAAAAATAAATAAAAAAATAATTATATAGATTCAATAAATCGACCCCTGGGGTCCTTGTATATACCAGCTGAGTTGATACTAGAATTAGGATTCAGACCAGTGGGTGCGTGTCTCAATCCATTAAGGTTCATCTTGGCATAATGTTCATATAGATATTCTGGGAAACACCCTTCACCTTAGTCAACATGCGCACCATTTTATCTCCATATCCATCTTCTTAATCTATTCATATGATTGTGGTTTGTTAGATTCCGAGTATCGTGGTCCATTGTACGACTTTCTGAGTAGTGCTTTGTCTTCTTATATATGAATTTTAGTACGCTTGAGTGTAAACTCATGTACAACAATTGGATTCAAAATAGGGTAATTCCTCCCATATCCAAAGAATTTTGTAGCCAACTAAATAGCATGTTTAGTGTCTACCCTCAATCGTTCACAAGTAGCTAGAGTTTGGAGTAAAGGTTTTGTGGGTATATCTCTTGTAAACCCGCACGAGACAAAACTCGTCCACTAGGGCCACCTATGCTAACTGCAATCGCGATACCTGCGACAGTGAGTTAGGATTTTTTAGATTAGATTTTCTCGAGGATTAGCAAATAATAAGTTTAGGGGTATTTGTTAGACACATTTATGTGTCTGATTTGTTCCCAATTTGTATATTGTTATCTATCGATTTTTGTACTAATATTGTTATTTTATGTGTTTGTAGGTATTTTTGGGAAATATTTTTTTGGAAAAATTGGCTCGAAAAACTGATAAAGGCACCCATAAAATTACTAAAGGCACCCTCATGATGGATAAAGGCACCCCATGCTTGGATAAAGGCACCACTTATTTGAATTTGATTTTGGCGGCAAAATTTACTCTCTCTCTCTCACTGAAACTGTGCGATATTTTAAGCAAGGTTAGGAAGAGGTTTTTAGGTTTTTAAGACAAGAATCAGATTCTTGCCTTATTAATAAGAGTCTTTCAATTTTCGGAAACTCAAATAACAAAAAATATCTCGTATCTTGTCATAAGCAGGGAGAAAATATTCTCGGGAAATATTATGTTTCAAAGCGGTATCAAATTGTGTTTATCTTTCAAAGGTATTTGATATATATAAGGACGCAGAAGCAACAGTGAGAAGAGAAGATGGAGATCAAATCAGGATCGAGATTTGGTTTAAATGCCGAGAATAAAATCCATTAAAGAGAAGATGTTTGGAAGAAAATCGAGTTTATTGATGTTGTATATAAATAGGAGTAGATCATAACAGCGGAGAGGAGGGGGGAGGGGAGCTGGCTCTACCGGAGAAAAAAAAGAAATCAAAATCAGAAAAAAAGAATCATGATCGCAATGAAGAAGATGAAGAAAATGAAGATTTTGTTGCTAAAAGGTTGAGGATTTCGTGGCCAAATGGTTGAAGATTCTGTTGCTAAAGCTTTTAATATTCACAACATTTATCTTCAGTTTGCAGCACTTACTTTGTAACAACGAGTCTGTATCAATCTTTTGAGGGTGTTTTGAGCATGATGCGCTAAACCCCATCACTGGGACAATGGAGGAAGCCATTTTTCACAATTGTTTGGTAACTATATTTAATTCTTTTATGACTTTTGTATTAATTTAAATTGATTTATGATTTTTACTACTTAGGTGTAATTTTGTTTGATAGTGTATACTTAGTCTAAAGTACTTTTGATGTGCCATGCTTATGATTTACATCTAATGTTTTAGGAATCTACTTTTGGCAAAGAATCAGAGTCAATATTTCTATTATTTGAGCTACAATTGTCTAGAATTAATATTTGAACCACATGAATATGAAAAATGGTGAAATCCTATGTCTCAGTTATCCTTAATATTGCTACAATCTTTTGTATATATTTTTTATATTAAAATAGGAATTAGGTCTAAAAATCAAATATCCACAAGTCCGAGTGAATGATACTTTTCTTACAACTGTCTACAATCACATCAGTATGTGAACCTTGTCCAGAAGGAAAAGCTTGTAGAAAGCCTTTTGGTAAGGAAAAAAGTGCTATTCAACCACTTGAGTTGGCACATTATGATATTTGTGGACCTATGAATGTTAAAGCTAGACATGGTTATTCGTATTTTCTTACATTTATTGACGATTATACGTAATTTGGTTATGTATACTTGATTGCTCATCGCTATGAAGCCTTGGATTGTTTCAAGCTCTTTTTAACAGAGGTTGAGAATCAAACTGAGAAGAGTTTGAAGACTCTTCTTACTGACCGTGGGCGTGAATATCTGTCTGATATGTTCAAGGAATTTTGTAAGATTAAGGGTATAACTAGGCAGCTTACTATTCCCTATACTCCACAACAAAACGGTGTTACAGAGTGAAGGAATATAACATTATTGGATACGGTTATATCAATGATGGCACATACCAACCTCCCAATATCTTTTTGGGGGATGCAATTATGACTGAAACCTACATCTTGAACCATGTCCCATCACAGTCATTTCCTACTACTCCATATGAACTTTGGAAAGCCAAAAACCCAATTTAGGGAATTTGTGCCCATGGGGTTCATCTGGTTTTGTTCACAACACTTCTCATGTATATGGGAAACTAGGACCTAGAGCAAGAAAGCTTGTCTTTATAAGGTATTCTGATCACTCAAAAGGTTATATGATGTATGGTGAACATCCAAATAGAGGAATGACTAAAGTAGAGTCCATAGATATTGTTTTTATTGAAGATGATTTTCCTCGCATCAGTGACATTAAAAAGGACTTGGAACTCTTTGAAATAGAAGATAATGTTGACATCTTACCATCTTCTAGCGAGGGTAGGGAATTAGTTTCTCAACTTATAGTTGTCGAAGATAGTGGGAGTGATCTTTATCCTAGTGTTAGTATACCATTAGATCCCCAAGACCTTGAACCACGCAGAAGTAAGCGTCAAAAAGTACCTCGTCGTCATTTTGAGATTGAAGGGGGAATATTAATATGTGCTGCGAGTATTGAGGATGAACCTATTTCTTACAAAGAAGCGTGTTCCTCATCTGCAAGCGAAAAATGGATTGTTGGTATGCAAAATAAAATAAAATCAATGAAAGACAATGGAGTTTGGGATTATGTTGACCTTCTTCCTGGGCGAAAAACCATTGGAAACAAATGGGTCTTTAAAATTAAACTTAAGGCATATGGTTCAATTGACAAATATAAGGCTCGCCTAGTAGCGAAGGGATATACCCAACATGAGGGTATATACTATGAGGAAACTTTTTCCCCTGTGGTGAGGTTTGCCTCAATTCGCCTCATGCTTGCTATAGTTGCACATTGGATTTAGAATTGTACCAAATGGATGTTAAAACTGCATTTCTCAATGGAGAACTAGACGAAGATATTTGCATGTCTCAACTAACGGTTTTTGAGGTCAAGGGACAAGAGTGTAAAATTTTTCGTCTCAAGTGTTTTATTTATGACCTAAAACAATCGTCTAGACAATGGTATATGCGTTTCTATCAGTCTATCACCTCTGCTGGTTATGACATGATTGAGGAAGACCATTGTGTGTACATTAAACGATCCAAGAAAAGTATTCTTATCCTGGCATTGTATGTCGATGATATTCTATTTGCTGGAAATGATCTCGAAGGTATTGTCGCCACTAAGAAGTGGCTGTCCTCTAATTTTAAAATGACGGACATGTGTGAAGCTAATTATGTATTAGGTGTTAAGATCATACGTGATCGCTTAAGAAAGATTCTTAGTTTGTGTCAAGAGACTTACATAAAAAAGATCCTTGAACGTTTTCAAATGCATAATTGCAAACCCATCGACACTCCTATGGATAAAACATTAGTCCTAAGTAAAGATCAATTCCCAAATAATGAAGAAGAAAAGAATTATATGTCCAAAGTACCTTATGCTTCTGTGATTGGGAGTCTAATGTACGCTATGTTGTGTACTAGACCTGACATAAGTTTCATAGTGGGTATGGTAAGTCGTTACCAAAGTAACCCTGGACCGAATCACTGGAAAGCGGTCAAAAAGATATTTCGATATCTTAAAGAGACTTCTGATCTTCCTCTCAGCTACCATGGTGAAGATGTTAGACTGAAGGGATTTAGTGATGCCAATTGGGGCAACGACAAAGATGAGTGTAAGTCTACTTCAGGATATATTTTAAAACTTGGAGGTAGTGCAATCACTTGGAATCTGTCTGGTTAAGGAGATTTCTTAAGAGTCTTGGTGTCCCTGAAAATGCAAAGGTGCCGGCGTTGCTTCATAGCGATAGCACATCAGCTCTTGCATATGTGAAGGATCCAAAATACCATGGAAAAACCAAACATATTGGTAAGCAATTCTATTTCATACGTGATATAGTTACACAAAGAAAGGTTGTTCTTAGACATATCTCCACGAATAAGATGTTGGCTGACCCTTTGACCAAGCCAATGCCGAGAGTTGTTTTCCAATATCATGTAAATAACATGGGGTTGAGTAGGATTTGATATGTATAACATTTGATTTATGTTTGATGACATAATTATTATTTTTGAATGAATGAGTATTGATTGTTTTCTGGATTAAATGTGTTTTATAGAATTCATATATACTTTTAAGTGTACATCTTTATTGAAGTTGCATACAAGAAAGAATCGACATACTCACACAGGTGATTCGCATTGGCGCTTGGTATAGAGAGCAAGATGAGACAAAAGAAAAGTTTTTTTTTTCTTCGGAATATGTGTTTCTAAAATGACCTATTTTTGTAATAGTCTTTTGATTCTTTTCTAAACTGTATAAGTCGCCTTAGTATGTCTAAGATGAGATCTCAAATAGATCAATCATTAAGTTTGACCACCACTTAGTGAAGCCTGTTATAAAGCCAGATGTGATTTTCTGAACAGTCTCTATGAGAGTGACGGGGTTAAAAATTCAGGTTAGGCGCTTTGTAGCGACTAGACTAAGATTTGTATGACGTAAGTTTTTTAAACGTAGGACATGCCCATTTGAGTGGGAGAAACACCATAGCATATACATGTTGTATGTGCTTAGTCGACCGTATGTGAGAGCAATGAATGGTTCCCTGCTTCATTGATGTGTGAGCCATTGGATTAACATCCAATTATTTTACCCCTTTGACTTGGGTTTATATGATGAATAGGATACTTAATGATGCTACTTAGCATGTTTTCTAATACGGTGCAAATTTTCGTAATATGATACATGTCTAGGAAAGCTATTAAGTTGAATTGGACTGATATGAATTTCTTGGAAGACAATTTGGTGATATACCATGAATTGTGATTCATTGCTGGCCAACGTTTTTGTCTGTCGAAAATCATGAATATAATTTATATGTTTGGGTGCAGTGTTGTTGATAGACACATTTTTGTGTCTGATTTGTCCTCAATTAACTAAATTGTTAATGCTCATTTGGTATTTATTGTGTTATTTTATGTGTTTACAGGTGTTTTTGAGAAATAAACATTTGTGGAAAAATTGGCTCGAAAATTGATAAAGGCACCCATAAATTACTAAAGGCACCCATGCAGTTGATAAAGGCACCCAACTTTTGGATTGGGGTACTCCTCCTTCTTAATTCAAAAGGAGAAAATGGCGGGAAACTTAGTTTCTTGTCTGTGTAATTCTCTGGATTGATTCTGACGAGAATTCTTTGGAGAGTTTTGATATTTTTGGAATGATAATGAGTTGTGACGACAATCCAGGGATGGTAATGAGCTTGGATTTGAAGAAAAAACATATTTCCATGTTTATTTCGATAAATCAGGGGAGATTATATTCTCGGGTATTGGTTTGTTTCTTTGGAAAATATGTGGAGATAAGGAGACAATATAATATGTGAATGATCATTCTATCATTGAGAGAGTCTGGGACGTTCGATTTGACTTGAAGATGCACAAAGAAGAAATTAGGAGGTATTTCCGAATCTTGGGAGGAAAGAAAAAAAGAAGAGATAAACCAAAGATATTTTGGAGATATATCCAGATGTGATGTATATATAGGTTGTCAGAGAGTCACAAAAAGGGTTACAGAGTGATTGGAGAGTGTACAGAGAGAAGAAAAGAAGTTGTAGAGATTTTTTTGCAGCTGCAGAACGAGGAAGAATAGGAAGAACACGAAGAACATAAGGCACCAGGAGACAGTCGTAGAAAAAAGCTTCAAAGATCTGTCATTCTTTTCAAGATCTTTAGCAACACAAAACACAGAAACTTTCCAGAGCCGTGACAAATACTGTCGGCGACACTTATATCCGTATCAGATTCCCTTTGCCATTCTTTTTTGTTCCTTTTCTTCCTTGTAAGCACTTCTGAGCCATGTTTTAATCTTTTGAGTGTGTTTTGAGTATGATGAGCTAAACCCCGTCACTGGGACAATGAAGGAAGCCATATTTCATGAATGAATGGTAACTATTTTTGATTCTTTATGGATTTTGCATTAATTTTAAATTGATTTATAATTTTTTGTAATTAGTTGTGATTTTTGTTTGATGGTATATGCTGGGATTTAAGAGCTTTTGATGCGCCATGCTTACGATTTACAGTTAATGTTTTAAAAATCTACTTTTGACAAATAAACAAAGTCAATAAAAGAGCTATAATTGATTAAAAATCATTGTAGAAATCACTCAGAAGTGATTTTGGTGGAATCCCGAGTCCCAGTTCTTCCCATTATTGTTATAATCTTTTACACATTTGCTAGTTTAAATCAATATTAGGTCTAAAATGAATCTTCTCAAGTCTCAGTGAACGAATAATTTTTACCACTTTTTTAAAACGATCAACTGCTTCTTAGAAGGATTAAGAGTATTGCATCAGGAGTAGTCAAATTATCAGAGTTAAAAACGAAAAATTAGTAAGTGATGTACTTTGGTTATTTTGATGAAAAACTTAATCATTGTATTCCTTACAATTGTGTAATGCTCGTGAGGTCGTACACCATATATCCAGTATGAAGAGTTTGGTAATGTGACACGCAAGTGGGAGATGTTAGCATTTGGTCGGTTGGTGGGTCAAGTTAGGTATCTTGACCAATGACCAAATGTACTCATATTCCCGCATATAATGGGAACCACTACCTCCACTTCCCTGAGTAGTATATGGATAACTACCTCCACTTCCTCTACTTCCCTAATGATATATATATTAGTTTAAGTTATTCTTATTGGGGTTATGTGAATTATCCGCAAGGTTTACACAATAAACTACTCTCCATTCCATTAATACTTTAGAGAGATTAGGGTGTGACCAAGTAGTATAATCTCTAGTAGATTATATTCAAGGCTTCACTGTAATTGAAGAACAAAGAAACATTCTCAAAGAGGCTCGTAACAACAATCAATCGATCCTGAGGATTTCGGGTTTTCCACAGGTAAGTAACCTACTCGTATCCATTGTTTGAATCATATATTTGTATCAAAGAGAATGACATGAATATTAACAAAAATACAATTATCTGGAAGATGAACAAGCTAGTGCTATGTTTAGGGAAATGGCGGAGACGGGGCAAAAGAGGAAAACTAGAGTGAGAAAAAATACTCAGGGTAAATCATAGTGGAGATAATGATAGCACTCCAGAACGACCTGCTAAAAGGGACCAAGGTGCTCGTATTGTTCGTGGTGAGAGTGGGTGTTGATGTTGATAATGATGAACTAATGGATTCTTGTTTTTCAAACTTATGTCTTTAACTATGGATAACCATGGATTCAAAACTTATGTCTACACTTATATATGTTGTTCGAATTAAAACATGTTAGGTTTGTTAGTTTATGAATGAATGAATTTTATTGATTTTAAAGCAATTGTGTTCGGTTAAGACGCGACAAAAGAACTATAATTTGGGGAAAAATGCAGGTATTTTTGCAGCTTTTTAAGCTACAATCGGTCAATAGGTACCTGAATAACAACCGATTATAATTTTTGGCACAATTAACAAGTTTACATTCAGTCTATATGACCATATGTATCCGACGATTATGGGGCAAACATGTCATAAGTTTTCCAGGCTTACAGAATCAGTTGATATATATATATATATACAATATTCATATCGACCGATTTTTTGAGCCTGAAAAATGCTAATATTCTGTTGGTTTTTTAGGTTATAATCGGTCGTTGTGGACATATATATCGCCCGATTCTAGTTAGAGGAAATGCCAATTATTTCTAGTTATTTTTTAGGATACAATCGATTGATGTGGACATCCATATCGACCGATTATATTTAGAGAAAATGTCTTAATCCAGAATCGTTTGATGTGGACATTCTCAACCGCCGATTGTGATAGATAATTGCACCCATATTTTAAATTGTTCGAAAAAAACTAGCCGTTGGGTCTTCCTCTATATAAGGAGGACGTCTTTCCCATACCTAATTTTCCCCAAACTTGCCTCTTTTATTCACTCCAACTTCATCCGCTGCTCAAATAACGCTGGAACAATGACATGGGAACCGGAAGAAGATATGAAGCTCGCTAAATCATTCATTTCCGTCTTCCATGAACGTCTGAATGAAATTTATTCGATGTTTTGAAAGAGAGTTAAAAAATTATTTTATATGAAAGCGTTGGCTATCCTAAACGTCACAAATGGAGAAACTTAGTGTTTAGATTCGACAACATTAAAAGGGATGCGTGAGAGTACCTTATGATTAGAAGAATGGTTATCGACCATCATCCCCAAGCATCTCATAGAGAGAACTTGAATAATTTGATATATTTATCCCTATCTCATTGTTTGATGATTGCATACTAGGGTGTAATTTATTTAATTTCAGATTCAACGATTTTGTAGCCTATGGCGAATACGAAATGGTGAATGTTGGTTTATGCACATAAAGGAATATAACAAACTTGTTAGGGGATTCATTGACGATGTATTAATGTACGAGATTCAAGAATACACGTACTAAATTATGTAATGCGTTAATTTCCTAAACTATGTGATGTGCTAATTTCCTAAAACTATGAATAAAATTTTCTTTATGAAAATATAACACAATCGTTTTATATGAGCTCCTACATCTACCAATTATGTTGTGTCAATTGGCCTATATATCAACCAATATCCGTCGATTTCTAGTGTTCTTAATGTATGAAGAATGCCAACCCAGAATCGGTATATATGTCATCGTATCCACCGATTCTAGTTTGCTGTCTTTAAGAAAAATCAAAATTTCTCATATTGTTTCATATTTTAATTATCTATTAACATTAATTAATTTCACAACTAAAACAATTAATTAACAACTAACATAATTAACACTAATTATTTAAGGATAATTTATCCATTAACAAAATAGGTGGATAATTTTTTTTAAAAATTACTTTAAAATAATAATATTTTAACTTATCTGCTAGGCCCTAAACTCGTCAGAAGAATTATGTACTCAATCGATAAAATATATTTTTTCATTTGAACATAATCGAATACTCGGATACAAGCACAAATTACATATTTTGGAACGATATTACAACCGGTGGGTATCTTCTTGTACGCGTAGAACATAATTAACTAGTTAGTGGTGATACGCCGGCTTAATTAAATTCTTGGTTTTGGAATACAACCGAAGACAATGCCAAGTTTATTGTGAATTGGTTAGAAGAATGTCCAGGATTCAAAGATTCAGATTTGTGTTCGACTGGAGAGAGCTATGCAGGTAGCAAAAAAACAAAATTTAGATTCCAAGATTCATATGTTTCCGTTTTCGCTCAACTGATATTCAGAATTTCTGGTTGCAGGGCATTATATCCCACAGCTTGCAGCATTGTTGCTGGAGTATAACAAACAGCCAAACATCAAACCAATCAACCTAAAAGCCATTGTTGTAATCCTATAAATTTTATTTTTTTCTATATTTATCAAATCTGTTTGATTTCATAAGAGCATATATAATAGAAAATATAAAAGCCATAGTTATTTAATTTCACACCTTAATTTGTTTATAGCTTGGGAATCCATTTTTAGACCTAGACATAAGCATTAACACTGCTGATTACTTATGGTAGCTATATCATATGCAACCTTAGAACTGGAGAAGACAGTTTGTAATGATTCTAAGTTTCTTAGAGAGTATGTTCATGAAATTTGGACTCACGAATGCAACGATGTTTTCAATATATTTGGAGATGAAATTGGTGTTGATATTGATCGAAGTGACTTGCTCCTACCTCGATGTAGGGATGTCAATGGATACCCGAATACCCGGACCCGATCCGGAACCGGATGAATCGAGTCCGGGTCCCAAATCTGGACTCATTAGTGATTTTGGACCCTAACGGGTAGGAACCAAATAGACCTGATAGTAAACGGTTCCAACCGGGTCCTACCCGTCGGGTACCCACGAGTAATCGGGGTAACTACTGTAGAGGGTTAATCTTACAAAATCAGATAACAAAATTAGGTCATATATATAGAAAAATTAGATCTCATTCTCACTTCATTTAATTCTTGCCGTTTCTGTCTGAGAAGAAGACTACTACTTCATTCACTTCACTTCACTTCATTTAATTTTTTCCGTTTCTGTCTGAGAAGAAGACTACTACTTCATTCGCTGTTACTTCTT
The DNA here is from genome assembly GCA_023531435.1 of Papaver californicum. Taxonomy (NCBI): domain Eukaryota; kingdom Viridiplantae; phylum Streptophyta; class Magnoliopsida; order Ranunculales; family Papaveraceae; genus Papaver; species Papaver californicum. Next base: position 5,592,099 of record JAJJMC010029502.1, read on the forward strand.
CACTTCACTATCTTAATTAGTCTATGCTGAAACAAATTTCTTGGAACACATTCAAATGTTTCTGAAACAAAGTTATGTAGACATCTATGCTCCTATCACCATCAAGTGAAGGAACTAAATACACCATACCACAGCACCACCAAATCAATCCGACCACAGAACCACCATCTTCTCTCATTATCCTTGAATCCAGATCCACTTTCTACGACAGTAACACTTGATTTCAAACAACCCATCGGCTGTTCACCAGGAGAAACAGAAAATCTTAGCTTCTTCTGTCGATCTTTGGTTAGTTTCTGACTTTCTGTAGCTCTGTTCATTTTCTGTTTTAGCGAATTCGATTGGGGTTTTTATTTGATAGTTCATTTTCTAGGGTTTGTAATTTCCGAATCTTATATGATCATAATAGGGTTTTTTATTTGATAGTTCTTTTTTCTTTTCTATGTTGGTGAAATCTGTATTGAATACTTTTTAGCTAAGGGTACAGATTCATGACTCTTTCAGTTATACTATCATTAATATACTTCATATCCATGTATACCTCAGTTTTAGATATTGTTTTGTGAAAGATTAGAGTGAACTGTGAAGTCACTACTTCAATGGCCAAGTCATAAATTCCCTTGTAGTTATTACATACTGGCAGTTTGGAATTGCTGAAACAACTTTGAGGAGGATAACAATAACTGATAAGTAGTACCACCTTGTTTTTTTACCTTAGTTACAATGAATGGATTAGGAATGCATCTAAATATTATTTTATCAACTATTTGGTAATATTACCAATTGACATTAGTGCTATTACAACCCTTTTTGGAATCAATAATGCTTTTCAGTTGATTGGATTAGGAATGCATCTAGTTTTTCTTCTCCTTCACAAATGTTGCTGCAGTTGTGGTTTATTGCTGCTCCTATTTGTTTGCACTTGTTGGTTAAAAGAAACTAAGATACAAATATTACCCTATATTGACGGAATGTTGTGTAGATGTTAGTAAAGATTATGCAGAACAAGGAACCAATGCTGTGATTCTAGATATCCAGAGATGTCAAAATTACAGTCTAATATTTTTTTGAATAAATACTTGGTGATGGGAGGTCATCTGCAGAGGGTTTTTTGGTTTTTAATATTTCGCGGTTGTGGTAATGTTGAATTGGCTGGAGATCTGCATCAGATGTATTGTGAAAGTGTGCCCAATCTTGTAGCAATTGTGGTAAAACCGTAACCATCACATATCAAGTGATTAGCCATGGTGCATAATATCATTCCTCCACAACTATGATATGTTACCTGAAATAAAATTAAAGTGTAACCATCACACATCAATTAGCCATGACGCATGATATCCTAGCAAGCTGAATGTGTAATAAGGTTGCACACAACCTGCATGGTGACCATCCAACCATATATTTAGCCAACATTTTGATACTTTGATTATGAACCCCTTAGTCATTTTTGCTCGAGCATACGATTTGTTTTTGGGATCATATTTGTTTAAGACCCAAAACAGAAATGGGATATAATCTGTGTCACCCATTGATGATCTTGTTTCATGTTTATCTATTGCCTGGGTTCTGCTTGGTTACTATGATGGAGTGCAGCAAGATAGAGTTCAGCTAAATGATTTCTGGGATACTGAATCTTATCTTGTTTTTGTTAGTTGTATTTGCGCAAATGAATATGGATAGAGGTATTAAGCTGTTTCTGAGATACTAAATCCTGTCTTGTTTTAGTTAGTTGTATTTGCGCAAATGAATATGGTTCAGGGTAACTCCATCTTTTCTTAGCATTGTCCCTGTAGGATTTTAGTTAACATGATCTGGGATTTTTGCTTGTGAAGAACTTCTACGAGTTTCTTTCTCAAACTTTGCCATGCACTGGTTTAGGCTTCAGTGTAGCTTTTGGCTGAATCTACTTTTAAGTGGGAAGTAGAATGCAATCTCATTTTCAGTTTTCTTTAAATTTTATTTTAATCCTTCTCCATGTGGTTACTGAAAACTTCGATAGTAATTTGGTGGTAAGGTTTTCGCTAGATGAGATTCATGAGAGTAGTGTCTTCTAGTTTTTAGTTCAACTTTTTTCCTGTTCAGATATGTTTTATTGTGTATAGTTGGTAATCTTCAGCTCTTGCTGATTTTCCAATAGAGTTGTACTTGTGATGTATTGATCTACGACATCCTGAAAATTTATTCAGGAAGTGCGAGAATGACTAGACATGTCTGTATGTTCCTATATTGAAAATTGAGATTACCAAAAGTCTTTTGATGCACCAAGTGTCTTTGGATGCTCTCAAATACTACTACTATACTACTCCCTGAGATATTCTCCTCGTTCGATTGTCTTGTATTCTTACTTGAAATTTTAACCAGGGTAGTGTTGGATAAAAATTATTCCTGTAACAAATAAACAAACCAAACACCAGAAGCTTCGAAAATGTTAACGTTAGCGCAAATATCACATTTTCAGACAATCACTCAAAACACAGATAAGAGGAGTCGCCTGTTCAACAGACTGCCCTTAACTCGATATTTGCCAGGTACACTTTAGAAAAGTGTTGCTATACCTTTTAGAGTTGGCAAATCGAATCCAGGATAAAACCTCTTGATACCAACCCAGTTAGCAAGACTCGTTGGCCCGTTGTGAACTTAACAGAAGAATAAGATAAAAATAAATCTATTGCGCACAAAAAAGCGAGAAGAGGGGAAAAGACGACAGGATAGTAGCTGCGTCTGGGGTAAGTTGAAAATGAAAATTCTTTTTCTTTTATAGACAAATTTGAGAGAAGAGAATTAAATTGTATTTATGAAAAATCTTTTAATTTAATTCTCATTAATTCTCATAAATAATAAAACGGTTTTTTTAATTCACATAAATAATGAAACGGTTTTAATATTTATTATATAAATTTAAAATAAAACCATTAACTCTTGATAGGCACACGCTGGGCACACGCCGGCTCACGCCAAGCATACGACGGCTCACGCCAGCTCACGCAAAACACACGCAAGCTCCGCAAGCCCGCGACCCGCGTGCTTCAGTGCGAAGCACCAGACATGTGTGAATTTGCCCACTAGCCCATTCCCTTAGTCCATGTCTAATCCACAAATATTCTCCCTTAGAAGCAACTTTAGTGGTAATATAGATAGACTTCATCCTTGGTTTATCCCATGCGGGACAAACCAAAGGTTTCTCATTCACATAGAAGTGAAAAATGGATTTTTTATTTCCACACACAATATAGGCTAGTGACCCTTTGGTCCCATCAAGATAATTTTTGTAACAAAATATTTGTTTTTTTGTAAATAAGCAATAAATTCATTTTTAATTCTAACATGTAGCACCATCTTCTCTTCTTGGTGTTGTCTTGTTAGGATTTTAGTTAACATGTTCTGTCTTCTTGGTGTTGTCTTGTTAGGATTTTAGTTAACATGTTATGTGAATTCAGTCAGGGCATTTTGCTAATCAAGAACTTTTACTAGTTTTTGTTTAGAAATGTGTATAGGTACCCAACATAAGGGGCAGAGATAAAAAAATGGTTGATTTAGGCTTTATTTTGTTGCTTATGACTAGTAGGCTAGTAGCTATTTGCTGAATTTACTTGAGTAGGATGTAGTCATCCGTGCTAAGGTTTTTGGTGGATGCAACTTTAATTTTAGGTTATGCTTATATGTAGATGTTGTTTGACGTTATTCATGTTCATTGTTTTCAACACCCTATTTTAAATAATGATGCAGGAATTTCTTTTATTTTTGTTCTTAACTTGATATTGTAGAACTAATTTGCAATATCATGATGCAAGAAATTTTTTTATTTTTTTTATTTCTGTTCTTTACTTGGTGATGCAATATTTCTTTTAAGTATTGCAGAACTAATACGCCGAAACAAAAAGGAAGTGGAGTTGGTGATCAATATACTCGTGTACTCCCAGCTAAAAAACTAACTGCAGCTTGTGATTCTAGTTCTATGGGTACGTCTCCACCAGTTCCGCTAAAACGTAAAAGAACTTCAGAGGCATGGAATGAATTTGAGCAGATAGAGGAAGATGGGAAAGTAGTTCAAGGAAAATGCAAGAACTGTAACTTAAAGCTTTGTGTGAAAAGTGCAAACGGGACTAGTATTCTGAAAAAATATTTGAAAAGTTGGTGGTTTATTCAAAACAGCACAGAAGCAACTTAACCAAATGTTCTTGAAAGCTTATGTGAAAGGAGATGGGGCAATAGCTGCTTATAACTTCAAGTTCAATCAAGAAGTAACTCATGACCGAATTGCAAGAATGATTATCTTGCATGAACTCCCTTTTTCCATGGTGGAGTATGTTGGTTTTAGAATGGTGTTGACATCATTACAACCCAACTTTAAAATTGTGAAACGCAACACTGAAAGGTCAGATTGCATGAAGGTTTATAATTTGAAAAGAAGCTTTTGTAAGGTTCAGAGTCGCATAAGTCTTACTACTGATATGTGGACATGTAATAGTCAGAATAAGGGTTACATGGCTTTGACGGCTCATTATATTGATGAAAAATTGAGAATTCAGAAGAGAATATTATCGGCTAGAGCAGTAGTTGGGAAACATACTGGAGTCAACATTGCTAAAGTGCTGATGGATAAGTTGTTAGAGTGGAATATAGATCGGAAAATTGCTTCAATTACGATGGATAATGCTTCAACCAACGGGGTAGTGGTAAGTGAACTTATTAAACAACTAAAGCCAGATAATGGATTGCTCTTAGATGAGAAATTATTTCAAGTTCGGTGTTCTGCTCATGTTATCACCATTATTATTGATTATGGAATGGAACAAATAAAAGAAGAATTACAAAAAGTTAGAAAATTAGTAAAATTCATAAGGTCTTCACCACAAAGACAACAGAATTTGAAGAAGTTTGCTTGCAAGTAAATGCTCCAAAGAAGAAGTTAATTCAAGATGTTGAAACTAGGTGGAATTCCACGTATATGATGCTTGAAAAAACACTTCAATTCGGGGAAGCATTTGCCAGATATGCGAAGTTTGAGCCTAAATTACTTAAAGTTGCACCAAGGGAGGAAGATTGGAAATGCAAGTAGTCTTTCAACTTGCTTGAAGGTATTCTATGAAATCACCATTCTGTTTTCAGGTACAAAATACATAACTATTACTTTGATATAGCTTGCTGTTTATACATAGAAATACTTGAGTGGTGCAATTCTGAAGATAAATTAATAAAAAAAATGGCACTGAGTATGATGGAAAGATTTGAAAAGTATTGGGAGATCACTAGTCCATCTTTTGCAATAGCTTCTATTTTAGATCCTCGATTCAAAATGAAATCAGTGAGTTACTAATTCCCAAAAATTTATGCTGATAACATAGAGGAATTAAAAATAAAGAAATTGCTGAAAGAATTGTATAATGAGTATGTAAACCATTATGCTTTTTCAAGTCATGTATATTCAGGAAACATCCCTGCAAATTCTGTTACCATTGAAAAGTCTGTTTCATCTAGTAGTTATGGTGGTTCAATACCTTCTCAAAGTTCCTGTACTTCTAAACTAAATGGTTTCACATCGTATCTTGAAGAAATTTCACATAATTCGGTTGTTCGAACAGATCTAGAGCAATACCTAATGGATGATGCTCTCCCTGTAGAAAGTGGTACGGTTAATTTGAATGATACCAGTTTTGATGTTTTGGGATGGTGGAAATATCATGGACCCAAGTATCCAATTGTAGCATTGATGGCGCATGACATTTTAGCAATTCCTGCATCCTCAGTGGCTTCTGAATCTGTTTTCAGCACTAGTGGTAGAGTTGTAGATAAATATCGTTCTTCAATGCTTCCAGAGACTATTGAAGCTTTGATATGCGGAAAAGATTGGATAAGGAGTGGGCTGGAAAGTAAGTTACATTTTCAAACTATTCAATGTATTCATGTTAACCAACACTTTATATGTAATTGTAATATCGATTCACTTTCTCTGGTTCATGTGTTGACTGACCATTTTCTTATGTTAGATGAAGGACTTGGTTTGGATAATCCCGCCCTTAAGACTATTTTAGATGCAGTTGATCAGCAGCAAGAAGACGAAGGCGATGGAACTAATGCTGATGGCAATACTGAGCAGTGTCAGATATTATCTGACTAATTTTGTATTTGCAAAGTAAAGTTTATATACTACGTCATACTATTTTGAATCTTTTTGTTAAGGAATTTCTTATGCCTCGACTAACGTATTAATAGTTTTTGCAGGGATATTATATTTTTTGTTTTTGTGAAGTTTCTAACTTTCTAATATGGTGTGCTGGAGAGGTTCAGAGTCGCATGTCAGGTAAGTTGTTACTGAACTAATGCATCTGTTCTAGAGTATTACCTTAATTTTTTTTTGCACATGATATCAACAGTCAACACACATCTGTCCCTTTTTCCTTAGTGCAATAATAGTAAATAATGGACCATGTCAGTTAACTTTTACCTATTTTGATCAGATAATGAGAAATTGAGATCTGTACCAAAAAATTATAGTAAGAACTGAGTGTTATGGTTAGTTGGTTGGTACTTAGGAACATAACTAGCTCCATCTTTTTCAAAGTAATTGAGGTTTTTTAACTTTAGTTAAAAAGTTCTCATTTTACATGTGTTTAGTTTAGTTCAATTTTCTGTATATGGACCATTATGATATGGTAGTTCAGACATACCAGGGTCCTGTAGTTTAGAATGTGAGGTGTCTTCTCAACTCATAATGGAGAGCATGAATAGAATTTTGATTGTCCATCTCTATAGCACGAGGTTCGAGAATCTCTTATTATTGTCACAAGAGATTTTCAACATATCATTGGATGCAAATTATGTTATGCAGGCTTGGGTTTTTCTTACCCGTGCGTTTGTTAGTATTAGTAAATTATGTACTTACACCTTCTGGAATATTAGTAAGTTACTTTCCCTTTTTCGGTCTTGGCGTGCACATCACATGTCTGCGGCTAGTTCAACATAAAGTGCGGTTAGTATCATGTTTAAGCTTTAGTTGTAATGGTATTTGTAATGGTATTAATGATCTGTTTCAGGTTGCTCTCTAAGTCAGTCTCAGATTGCAGAATCTATTCCTAAAGGAAAAACTCCATTCCTAATGGGAAAACTAGTGTCTTGCCTTGCTTAGAATTAGCCAATATAGAAAGTTATAAACTTAGCTACTTTTTCTTGAATTTCTTAAAGTGGAAGAATATCTTGTCTGTAAGGGTGTGCTAGTTAGTATAATATGAGGAAGAGAGATTTCTATAGAGGTCTTTCTCTAATCAAATGAAAATTGAGGTTAACTTGTAGAGGTCTTTCTCTAATCAAATGAAAATTGAGTGTCCTCTACTTCTGTTTTTACTTGTTATTTTTGTTATCTTGTTGGGTTCAAGGTTGATCACCAAACCACTTTAAGAGAGAATGCAGGTTCTTTCTCTTTTCCAGGATGCGTTTTCCTCTCAGCTGCGTTTTCCTCTCAGATTTATTTGTTGAATTTTTCTTCGATAATGAAATAATGATGCTGTTTTTTTGTTTGATTTTGGGAAATTAAATTATTGAAAATATTTGTCATGTTAGTAAAGATGAAATGCTCATGAGAAAAGGCTTAGTTTAGTATGCTATCAAGGAAAGACTTCGATTATGACGTATGATTGTGTATCTTATATATATTTAAATAAGAAAGTATACTCAGAGAAGCTCAGAAACATGGTTGACAGAGAGGAAGGTGACTGGTATTTGTTGTACTCGTGAGGAGTCAGCTATGTTGTATGACTTTTTATCATGTTGTCTTTTGTAGTACTTTGTCTTACGCTTCTTGTTTTCAGTTAAAAGAAATAACAGAATCAAGTTATTCATATGTAATAGAATCAAGTTATTCAACTTTTATGCCAGTTAATAAAGACCTTGGATAATCTATTCATACTTTTTGCAGGGATACTATATTTTTTATTTTTTGTGAAGTCTCTAACTTTCTAATATGGTGTGCTGGAGAGATATACGATGTCACATGTCAGGTAAGCTGTTAGCCTGTTACTGCTAAAATGCAGCTGAAACTCATTATACTTTGTGTTGCTCTTCATCTTTCACCTTGCATTGCCTTATCTTTATACCCTGCAGTTCTTTACATTGCATCTGTATATGTTGCAGGACATGATGGTTAATTACATATAAATGAAGCTTCTTTTTTAATATCCAAAAAATATTCAAAGTTGCAAACTATCTCTGATGTTTTGTTAATAGTTGTGAAGGAGAGTTGCACTTGCATTCACTTTTTTTTGTAAACACTTTATATATATTATAAGTTTGCCAGTTTTTTGTGGTTATATTATGGCAACCTTTGCTTTATAGATACATATGTATCGGTTGGAGATGGATTGTTGAACTCATTACTTATTGTTTTGATGTTATATAAGATATATGTGTGTTCAAACTTCAAACATCAAATTTTAGATTTTTTGTAATCATTTCTTGATAACCGATAATTAATCGGACCCGATAATTACCCGCTGTTTTAATAGGGTCCGGTTCTGGGTCCATAAAATTAGGAACCAGCCCCGGAACCGACTAAAATATCAGGGTTCGGGTCCGGGTCCTATGGTACCCGGGAGGACCCCGACCCATTGACAGCCCTACCTCGATGTCTATCGTCTCCCAGCTCATTTAGTGCTAGATGTATTAACTCTGAATAATTTACATCAAAAGGAAAGCTTGCATCTATCCATGCAACGATATATGCTTTATTATGGCTCCACTACTTATTGTTGATTAAGGACTGTTTCGAATTATATTATAATATCGGTTTTGGGCTAGAAAAAATGAGCATGTATGTTTTGTTGGATATATTCAATATCATAAGAAATAAAATATTTTTCGTATTTTATTTGCCGTCACAAAAGGGATCTCGAGATTTAAAATTTCAGTTTGAATAAAAATAGACATAATGGTTCTAATGGATCTCTTTTGGAGATGAAGAGGCATCTTCAATGACTGTGATGGTTCACATAAGATTTAACTATTCCCATTGAACACCATATGTGTCTATTGGAAATGAAAAGGCATCTCTAATGGATATGAATCTCCGATATAAGTAGTGATGATTATTTCTTATTAACAAATAGAAAAATATTTTCTTGTATAAATCTTGAATTCGGTAACGTTGTTATAGGGTCACGAATTATATTCGGAAGGGTCGAAAATATGTCTAAAAAATCTTAATCAAACCTTGAAATTGGAAATACAACAATTCCCTTTTAAAGTAGAACAACAATTTTTTATCAGATTTTTCATCCTCTTATTTAGGAAATTTAGGCAAAATTTTTGACATGCTTATGAGTTTTGAAACAACTTGGCAGGAGTAGAAACATTAGCCAACCATGCCTAGTTGATAGAATATTCAACTATCTTAACAAACCTCAAGTTCAACTCTTTTAACGCCAACACTGTTACACCACCCAATGTAGTCCATATCGTATTTTGGTTCGTACCGTTCGAGAGCGATCACTGTTACGCCGTTGTACCGGGGAAATTTCGGTTTCAAATATCGGTCCATATGTTTTATACCTATAATTTTATAAAAAAATACTAGCTCACATTTTATAACTATAAATATATTTTAACACGTCATAACAAACATTTTTTCACATGTTTAGAAAGAAAAACTAGTACTCATCCAAAATATATAGATCCATAGATTCCATACATAGTTCAAACTGGAAACACAAGAGAAACAAGAACAACTTCAAAGTTCACCTTCTAAAGTGCTAATTAAACAAGGATATTACAATTCTAATCAAGATCATTAGATTCATTATAGATATCATCATATGTATTAACTCCATCACAGTCATCACCAAGTAGTCCTCTATCAGTGTCCAACATCAATTAATCACTATCATATGCATCAACGTCAGTTTCAGTTGGATAATTAGACTTACTTCGAGAACTACGAACTGACCCACTTACTTCACCAACATTCTCCTGCAAATCATCCAAAGTTACATTATCACCTTCCACATCCAAGTCATCCAAATTTTATGGATTCAACCATCGTTATCACTGAAAATTGATCTCATTTTCATCATGTTCATCCAGAAAAATAGGATCACGAGCTTTCCCATCATCGTTATATTGTTGGATTTCTTTGTATCTACGCTGCAATTTCTTTTATATTGGATAAAGACACTATCATTCAATTTCTGTTGGTTTATGCGATTTCGTTTCTTTGAGTGCAACTGAAATACGAAAACAGATGACAGAATAGATAGTAAGCAAATGATAAAATAAATATGTGCATTTCAATATGACAGACAGACAGAATTAAAACAGACAGAACTAAGACAGATAGACAGACAGACAGACAGTAAGCAGACATACAAACAGATAGAAAGTAAGCAGAACTAAAACAGACAGTATGACAGACAATAAGCACAACTAAAACAGACAGTATGACAGGTAAAGGGGACTAAAACAGATGGCATCAAAGATGAGAATACTTACATTCTCAAATGTGCTCCAGTTTCACTCACATGGGGGAAGAAGAACAAGTCAGACTCAATACCATGATTGTAAATTTTTGTAGGATGGGACATCGATTCCTCCGTATGTAATCCACCAATCATTTTCATAAATACATATAAAGTAGTTAGTAAATACAAAGTTATATAACACAAACGTAATCATATTTTAAAATAACAGAACATAACAAACTTACGAGGTTGATCTTTATCTCTTCTTCTTATGCTAGACTGACTTCCCAAGATCCCAACAACATCATTATATAGTCTCAATTCACTTGTAGCTTGATCCAGTTCATCTTTATTGGTTATTATCCTTTCCATTGTTGTATGAAGACCCTTTTTGATTTCTTTATACTTTGGATCATTATCCATCTCACGAGTTTTGATCTTGTAGAATATTGAAGGATTCAAATAATAAGCCGCACAATGTAGATCATGATTAAAGTTTTTCTTCAATCTTTTCTCAAAGACAACCTGGATTATATCCCAAGTATTTGTATCTTTACTGAAATTCTTCTCGAGTTGATCCATGCTATTCTCATTGCATCAATCAAATAAGGCATTATAGGTTTGAGCTCAATATCAACTAACCTTACAACCTTAACTAAAGGCTTTAGTACATTACAAGAATAATCAACATCTGCCCAAAATGTACTACTTGTAACAATTTTAAGTACATTAATTCCTACATTTTATTTTGTAAACCTACTTTTCGCCCACTTATCATTCACAAACATCATTTGCAAAGGGGCTTTATACTTATGGAGACTTTATACTGTGTAGTAGTGAGTTGCAAATCTAGTCTTTGTGGACCTATGTAAGTCTCCACCTGTCATCTCCCTCATCAAACTCAATACTTGAAAGTGAGCATAAATATAGGTAATGAGTCTCTTACCTAATACCACAGCTTTTTTGATTCTTGGAAGATTGGAACCAAGCTCTTCTAACATCAACTGAACGCAATGAGCAGCACAAGAAGTCCAAAACATATTTGGGTAATCAATCATTAAGTCTTTCCCTGCCTTTTTAAAGTTGGAACCATTATCTGTAATGAACTGAACAACATTATCTTTCTCAACATCATTAATTACCTCTGTTACAAGCTCACGTATGTAATCAACATCATCAGTTCTGTTTGACGCATCTACAGACTTCAAGAAAACTGACCCTTTCAGAAAATTCACCAAAAAGTTAATAAGATGTCGCTTTTTCCCATCCGTCCAACCATCGGACATAATAGAACATCCAAACCTCTTCCATGTACGCTAAATGTATCAACAAACGTCTTCATTGTATCTAATTGTTCCTTGAAAAGATTTGTACGAATCTGACGGTAAGATGGTGAAGGCATAGCTAACATCAAAAGAAAAACATAAAAAATAGATCCAGTTAACAACTAATACAGAGCAAGTTAAGTTATATACAAGTTAAGTTAAGCCAACTACATACCTTTCCCATATTCGCCAATTGCATAGATTATTTCTTTGAAACTTGGGCAACGAAGGGTATTAAAAGATATTGAATTCTCAGTCATCCAAGCTAAAATGTTTTTCCATGCAGTTTTTAGTAACTTCTCTTTCGCTAAACTGTTCATTTCAAGAGTGGCCTGCTGAGTTCTCGCGTGATCTGTCTTCATGAATGAATCCATTGGACCTCTACTATTACTTTGGCCTATTCACTGTCTCTTCTTAGTTTGTACAACTAGTCGACTAACACTACCACTGCCCTCTTTTTCTAAAACCTCAACATCAGTATCAGCATCAGATCCTTCATCTGAATTTGTATGCTGATACAATGCATCAACATTAGACCTATGAGTTTTTCTGGTCCTCTTTACAGAATCCTCCTGATTAAGTTTGTTTATAATATCAGTTGTTGCACTACCACATGGTTTAACATTCCCTGACCTTTGTAAGATATGGTGCTTAAGCCTAGTGATTCCACCACCACGGATTTCTTTCAAACATAATAAACAAATAATCCAGGTTGGATGCTCTGGATCTCCGCGTTCACCCCATTGCCATGCTATATCTTTGGATGATGTGTCTTTCGTTGGTGTGTCTTTGGTTTGTGTAGAAGATGAAGCAAACAATGAGCCACATGTAGAAGGTGTAGTGCATGAATTGGATGCATTAGAAGAATCCATAATCACTTGATTCACAACCTAAATTAACAAAACTGAAACAAAGCAAGTTAATATAATATTTTAATTAACTGAATATTTAAAGAGAGTTAAAAGGATGTAACAACTAGTAGATCTGGTGCATCTTATAGATGAGAAGGAATAAAATACTAATACCATACGCAGCAGAACAAAAGAAAAATGATTAGCACCCACAGAAATACTAATCTAAACATTTCTTACTTCTCAGCATATTAATGGATGAAACAGAGAGACTATACAAAACTGCTGAATTTAAAATCTAAAATTTGGTAACAGAACTGTTCAACAAAAGAAATTTGAATTACAAGTAAAAATGAATTAACTGATTGATCTACCAACCAGATGATAAGTAAAACAAGCACTAGTGCAAAATATGTTGAACCAATAAACGTCTGTCATTCACATTCCTAGTAACACCCATGGATTTCTAGAATGAACCGCCATATATATACTACTGAAAACTGATAAGATGAACATGTTATGAATGTTAACAGAAGTTAATTCGATAATAGAGATAAAGGTGTAATATGTCTTGCAAAAAAATTAAGGTGTAACATTCAAATAAAGAGTCTGAAAAACGACTTTTTAGATACTGAATACAAAAGTAACATTGCAAAAGCTATAGCTTAAACTGTCATTCAAGCGACTCCAAATAATCTGACTCGGCATTTATGCACGTAGAAACTAACTACCACAAAAGTCAGGTTTAAAACCAATCAAGTGCACCCATTTCTGGATCTGCATAAACAAATGTACAGATATAGAGATAGCTAACAGATCTGGCCATACATTGAACATAGCCAACATTGTTAAGAACCAAATAGTGAGTCAGTCAATCATCAAATCATTGTGATCTACGGACTATCTCATTTATAATCACAGAGCTGAAAATGATATTCATTCAGACAAAAGAAACATATTTATGTTAAGATTTGTTGAATTGTGCTCATAACGGTATCTACCTACTAAGTAATGTTGGTATCAGACCAACACACACACACACACACACACACACAAAAAGACCTTTTTTAGAGTAAAACAAATGAGTGGGTAAACAGATCAATGAAAAAAATGTTAAGTATAAACTTAGAAATGCTAACAGGAAAACAAGTTTTAAATAGTAAGGATATAAAATTGGATAGATCTACATAAAAAAGAAATGCTTGCAATAACAAATCCTATCGGATCTGTGTTTTCTGTATAGATGTAGGAAACAAAAGAATGTCGATAGTGAATCAAGAAGCGTACTAAATGAAAGAATCAAACTTGAATTACCAACTAGAGCAAGAACCAGGACCAGATCCACATCAAAATGAAAGAAGATAAAGATCTATACATAGCAAATAGATAATATAATTCATCAAAATCTACGAATTTTAAAATAAATCCACGAAAGTAAATTCAACAATGACTTTGAAAAACAACAAATTCACAGAAATCTGTTTCAGGATACAACTAATCATAATCATAAGAACGACTATAAGTATTAGATCAGAGCTATGTACATGAATACGATAATGGTAACAACAATCATGAAAACCAAACCTAGAATTGATTGTTACGAAGAAGAAGAAGAAGAATACCTTTGTTGTTGTTGTTGTTTAAGATTGTTGTCGCTCTGTTTTATAAGAAAGAAAAACCAGAAGATTGAAACCAGTGAAACCAGCAGATAAATGGGAGAATAATGGAGAATCTAACGACCCAAAGAAAAACCAGAGAGATTCATTGAAGAGAGAAATGAAGAGAAGTAGGCACAGAGAAATGAAGACAGAAGTAAGGATCGATAGCTTTAATCTTCTGTAGATTAGAGTCTAATCTAACGGACAAAAAAAATTATCGGAAATTTTGGGGTATACTGGTATTGGACCGTACCGAACGATTTTTTCGGTAAAATAACGTACCACCGTTTTTTTGTGTTTCGTTTCGGTATACGTCCGATACCGGTAAAACCGAGGAAATATCGGCCTTACCGGCCGGTACGTATTACACTGGTCTGAAGTTATTATTAGTGTGAAAGATAGTGTGAAAGTTTTCAAATTTTCTTTCAACTTGAGATATTTTTGGTTGTTGAAATTATAATTGGATTCAACTTTTAATATAAAGTCTATTAAGTTTTATACTTATTCTAAAAGTCATTATTAGTTTTAATGTTAGTTTCTTTTTCTGTTTATGATTCAGCTGAATCAGATGTGGAATGCTGAATTTCCTTTTTTTCATATATTTGACTCTACGACGTCTTCTACTTATCGTTACCTGACAACAATCGAAAAGTGTCGTTTATTTAAGTTTTTCAGCGTTACTTTCAAATCATTCCAAAAAAGAGGACACTTTCTGCGATATTTTGAAAGTTTTCTTTTTTAGATACTTCCCGAATGTCGTAAAAAATCCCTTTTCCACCGGGTTGCATCTCATACAAGTAAAAGTATCATGAAGACACAACCCAGAATAAAAAAACAAGCATCCACAGCAAACAGATCAACGACAGGAAAGACAAAGGACATGATAACCAATTCAGAAATAAAATATGTTTTGGAGAAGGTTGGGGTGTAGACTTCGTAGAAGAAGCAGCCTGATTAATATGAATGGATGAACCCGAGGGAAGTTCAGGACGAGCGAGTACGAGAAAACGCTTATACTTCTTCGTACAACCATCCTACTTGATTTTATCCAAGACCTTCTTTACCTCTTGCGCTTATGAATATGCGCTTCCATCTTGAACGCTGACATCTTAGCTTGAGGTCTGCGTAATCAGCACAAGGAACGGGTCATAAGAAAAACACATATGAAAAGAAGCTAACCTAAAATTTCTAAACTACCTTCTGTCGGGGATTCAGATTCTTCTAACTCATGAAAAATTGCGTCACAGGCATCGTCGAGGAAATCATACTCCCTAGAGAGTTTTTTGTAGTCAAGGTTAAGATTGCGAAGATCGAGTTGGCACTGGTCTCGCTCTACCTGCTTCATAGAGCCCGTATGACATAACCAATTAACTTCATCAATAATACCTTCAACCCATTTTGGGAGTCGATGCATGCTCACATCATTGATATGCTCCACCTCTAAAAGCCTGGACACTTCGGCTCAGGACTCAGACAAAGCTTTCGAATACTCATGAGCTTCCATAATTTATTATCACGATCTTTTATAAGCTGTCGAATGAAATATACAGAATGAGAACCGCTGGACGACGCGTTAGAAGATATAAGAATTCGGGCAAGGATACCATCCCGGTCCATATTAAGCTTATGGATTTCACTCTCTAGCTCAGAAATCCATTGTGCGGCATCAGTGATAGAATCCTTTGTCCAACTAAGAACTTCACTGGACTGCTTTCGAAAGGAACCCAATGTGTTACAACATTCAATGAGTTCCGCTTTCTGCTCATGATATTCTGCATTCATAGTGTTCACCATATCTACCCGATCATTCCGCGAGAAATATTCTCAGTCCAGATAGCATGTATCCATCGATGCAAGTCGTAGATTACTAGCCTGAAGCTTATTAAAAAACATCTGAACCCCCCACTGCCCATCAGGAGGGCTATTTCAGAAAGACAAAAGAAAAGAGGTACACACAGAGCAAGGAATTGGAGGAGGGTGGAATACAAACCTTGGATGCGGTAATCTTCAAGTTCTTTGCGAAGACTTTCAAACTCCTGATTCATGTCTTTGCTTCCTTGATCCGCCAGCCTCTTCTCGTGTAGCTGCCTCCCCAGTTCGGTAATCTCAGTATTGTCCACAACTATATGATTTGGTTTGACGAAATCTACTCTCCATCTTCGCAGATTTAGCCTTGTAATACTGGTAGAGAGTGTAACTGCAGTGCTGGCTCTGAGAAAGCTGAAAGAAAGCAAAACAGGATAAACATTTCATAGAATACAAGATTCACTACGGAAACTAATAATGTATTAAGCACTTACAGAGATTATGGCTTGCTACGGGAAGGAGTAGGCCTTACCATCAGCTATGGTAGTCATCTCCGCAATAGTTGCAGTATGGATGATGCCTAATTCAGCGCACACAATCGTCCATGATCAAGCAACCAGATGTCGCGTACTCTATCATATGCAGAGGTTCACATGCGTTCACGGAACTCGGCATCAAACGGTGAATCAGTCTTGACAGGAGGAGATTGATAAGGAACGGAGAGGAGACCCTTGGACTTTAACCACTGTTACGCTGTCTCTTCGTCCTCCGTAGAAAAAGATCGGGACCGGAAACAACTCTTTTCCCCTTGTCAGTAGCTGAGGAACGAGGTCTATCTCCAACATTCTCTCCACGGGTGGAAGTTTTTTATCACCATCAGCAGTAAAGTATTTTGGGTCCTCCTATTCATCTGCGGAACTAAGCTCCCATACGTCATCAAATAGGATAAAGTGTCTGAAAAGTAGTCTCCGAGTGAGAATTAGATGTTGCACCTCCAAACCCATGCCGAAAGGACAACTCGCAGCCCTGTATCCTCTCACCAGCAACTTCGACATTAAGGGACTGATGCTTCCCCCGGAAGATTTCCCGATCACCACCTACATTTCCTTGACCAGGAGATGGAGAAGGAGTACGCTCCGCATCATCTACACCCAGAGACCTGCCCTCCACATTGCCTTTGAGCTGAGTACCCTCTTCTCGTTTGGGGGTATGATCATGGGTAGACTCGCTAACCTTCTCAGTCTCAGCTTCAGAACCCCCTTCCTGGTCATCTTCTCACTCGCTTCCTCTTTCATCTCCGGGACTATTCACTTTATTGGCCTTAGCCTCCATTTGTTCGGCGCTAGAGGAGATGAGAGAAACAAGCTTAGCCTTTTTCGAAGTCTGCATAGAATACAAGTAATAAATTATGGTCATGACGCGGAAGAAGAAGCGATACGCACGCAGCAACAGAAGGGTCTACAACCATTTACCTTATCAGTTGTATAGGTGGCTTTCCTTTTTGAACCAGGAGCGCAGTCAGAATCATCCCGCTCCTTAAAGGAAAAAAAAACATGAGAACTATTCTGCAGGTACAAACAACAGAAAAAAAAAAAAAACCTGGACATCACCATAAACAAAGGTGAACCTTGTGAAGTCCATCTTCCAGGGGCAGTAAGGATTATAACGCTGTGGAGGAGTGGAGCGGAGCAACATTTCATCCAGAGGCGCCCAACCATAGGCCCATGGACCGTTAATCACTATCGGAGTACGGTGCTATCTGTGGTCGTGATCCTGGCAGAGGAGCTCATTCTCGAGGAGCAATCAATGAGTATCCGTATGTTCATTACTAGGGACGAACTTCAGTTTTGTAAGGTCAATATCTGATAGGAGATGCACCTCAGAATTCACAGCCTATTGCTCCGACAGCCTTCTCTTGCAAAGACCAACGCTCCAATTCTTACGGTTCTGCCTAGCGTAGTAATCACTGTATATGGCGTTGAAATTATCGGTAGTATACCAGCTGTGGTGCACAGGATCAGGAGTATAATACCGCATGTTGGTCTCTTCTTTTCTATGTTTGTAGCACTCATTGAGAACACGCCCGTAGATCCCGTTATACTGAGCAACGGATCGACAACGAATTGATTAATC
The DNA here is from genome assembly GCA_023531435.1 of Papaver californicum. Taxonomy (NCBI): domain Eukaryota; kingdom Viridiplantae; phylum Streptophyta; class Magnoliopsida; order Ranunculales; family Papaveraceae; genus Papaver; species Papaver californicum. The sequence goes on from JAJJMC010029502.1 coordinate 5,610,320, forward strand.
AAGGTTCCCACGCCTGGCCAACACGTCATAATAAAATAATTTTGGTATTTGTAGAGTGAAAACTGAAGACTGGCCTTCCACGTACCAACGGTGGACAACAAATGAATATGGTCGTACGGATAATCCTGGATCATCTCGAGCGTCAGATCATCGCCTTTGTTGTAAAAATAAACATTGAACCACTCCATCTGGTGTTTCTTCTTAAAAACCTCCAAATCAATATTCTTTCAGCTATGATCTTCACCCATACGTCTTTTTTTCCCGTTGCACTTCCCTGCCCTCGGCACCACTCGCAGCAGGTTTTCTCCCGAAAATAACAACTTTTGCACCAGAAGGTGCTCGTGCGGGATGAACAGATCGGATAGGCTCCGCACCTACAAGACCCTTCACTATGCGAGCGAGCTTCTTTTCTGGGACACGTTCATCTTGCGGCTTAGAAGGTTGGGGCTTATCCACATGATACCAAGAAGATTTCTTCTCCGCGGCCCAATCAGTAGGAGGTTCCTGCGGACCCTTTCTCTGAGAGTCATTGTTATCACGAGAAGACATGTTTGAAACTTTATCTGCAAAGTCAGAATTGGATGAAAACCTTCAAAACAGTGGAATTTTAGTGAAGAACAAGAGCAAGAACGAAGCATAAAACATATGCAGAAAAACTCGATAAAGTTCCTCTCTGAGCTTTTATTCTTCATCGTAACTCCAGTAAACAGAAAACACAGACAAGAAAGAAAAATAAAAAGATAAAGCTTAGAGATCTTCTCCCTTACCTGCAATAATGGCAAATTCATAGAACTTTTTTTCTTCTTGTCAAAAACAACGAAGGAATCAACAACAGAACAAACAACAAAGCCTCAAAACGAAAGTCTAGAAAATTGATGAGCACCAAAGAAACACTCAAGTCTTTCAAGAGATACTCAACAACATAAAAACTAAAGAAGAAAGTGGTTGAAGAAAATGAACAAGGGAGTCGTTTTCTAAAGAAACAGTGAAGATCAGAGAATAAAGAATGTTAGGGGAATGAAAATAATATCATATGAAGTTTCCCACCCATTATATATGAGAATTGAAAAGTTGCAAATTGAACAAAGTTGCAAATTGAAACCGTCACATGAATCAAGAGAAAGTTAATGTAAACATGGGAACATAGAGAAGTTATTAGAAACGTGGGGAAAGAGATAAACATGAATTTTTTTTTCCCATCCTACCATCGGTAGAATACGAAAAAAAAAGGGGTAAACTATGAACACATAATCTCCGCCGCACACGTGGCGCCATGTAACACCTGTATTTTTGACAAAGGGGTAAAATAATAATTTTACCAAACCAGGGCCAAAACGGTCATTCTGGAGTAAAATAGTAACTTTACACATCAGTGCCAAAACAATCACTCAGGGGTAAAATAGTAATTTTACTTACCAGGGGCAAAAATGTCATTCATGGGTAAAATAGTAATTTTACATCGGGGGCAAAACGGTCATTCAGGGGGAAATAGTAATTTTACACATTAGGGGCAAAACAATCACTTAAGGGTGAAATAGTCATTTTTACCAAAAGTCGAGAATGCTTATTTGAGGAAGCATCACTAACCTTATGTTGCATAGCCGAGAATGCATTATAGTGCTAAGGCACTATTATGCCATGATGCATGCTTGAGAATGCATCACTGACTCTATGTTGCCATGAAGCTTACCTAAGGAAGCTTCACTGATCCATGATGTATACCCGAGAATGCATCATTGGAGGTGCAGCAGATGAATGTCCTCTCCTCTCCTTTTATATACTTGTGGAAATGTCGGTAAGACATGTATAGGGAGGAGGTGTTGGTTAGAAGTTGATGCTTACTTAAGGAAGCATCACTGTCCTGTGTAGCAATACCCGAGAGCGCATTATAGTGTAAAAACACTATTATGCCGTGATGCATACTCGAGGATGCATCACTAATAGTACATTCGATGGATGCCCCTTACCCTTCTTTTCTAAACATATGGAAATGCGCTTAAGGCATATATAGAGAGGGGGCTTTGGTTGAATGTGCATTTATGCAATGTAGCCTATACGTTGGTGCATATTTGATGCGTAAGCGTCAATATGCTTGTAGCTTAACTGATGAAGCTTGAATGATGCGAAAGCATTATTAATCCATGTTGTGTACTCGAGAATTCATACTTGTGCGTACCTTGCGAAAGTCCCTTGGCCTATACAGACTGGGTTTTGCTTTGCGTTTGGCCTTTGGCCTTGCTACATCAAGTTGGAAATTGTTTGTTATGCGGATTGTGTATGCCTAAGCATATACTTTCAAAATGATTAACCCTTAGCATCGATGTTGGTTTTGCCTTAATAGGCTTAAGTTGCTTGTCCAATTCGAAATGATGTTTCGGATGAACTACAAACATGCTTGATCCCTTCAAGGTACGGGTTGGGTACGTAGGCAGCCGCAATGCAATGCATTAAGGTGTAGCATCTTGTCGATCATATCATCTAATTTGGAGATGATTGCTACGCTTTGGTAACTCATATCATTTGACTCGACAATACTAGGCAAGAGATGATTGTTACTGCACTTGATGAGGTAGTTGCATTCTATTTGATGGATGTTCATACTTCCTATCAAGCCATACTGTATAAACAGAATATGTCTGGTTGCTGCACTCTTGACAAGAGCAAGATGATGGGATTTTAGAGTACCATATTTAAATAAACCGTAATCGCACGGCGTCTAACAAGTAGACAACGGCAAGTACGGGACAAACCCACAGAGAGCGGAGAAATATTGCAATCAATATCTCAATTAACTAATCAAGAATGATATTTTTGGATTTTTAGTTTTATGAATAAAATAATATAATAAACTAAAAAATAAAATAACTCAAATGGGAGAGTCGCTAACTAGGGTTTTTAGTATCCACCATTATTTCTAATTAATTACTGAAGTGAAACATAACTCATGAATATTTAGAGTCGCAAATATTACTGGGACACCCTAAACATGGTGCATCAAAAAGCCCTAGTCTCAAGCATACACCATAAAATTGCGTTAGCGAGAAAGTTGTACGAAACTAATTATAGGTCCACAAATAATACCTGATTATTCTAAGGATACCCCATCAAAGGATTTAACCCAAGCATGAAATATCAAATAAGTAGACAAATATATTTGCAACAAGTAGATTTTCAAAATAACAACTGTATACCAGAAGCATGGAACATCAAAAACCTAGGCCAAGCATGTACCATCAAAAGACGTCACAATTGTTTAATGAAATTTAATAAATCAAAATCATGGAATTAGTCTATTCAAATCATAATGGTATGTATCAAATATTTTATTTAATTGATCTAAAACTGTAAATGGTTTCAACATTGAACCCTAGCTACAAATTATTTAGAACATGGAGATGGGTTTCTTAAAACCCATAAAAATAATTAAGAATGGGAAGAGAAGAATAAACCGTTATCACCGTCGTCACCCGGTAAATAATCTTCTCCTTCTTCCTTTTCAGTCTCTATCTCTACCCGTCTGCCGAGCAAAACTGTACAAAACTTAACAGCTCCAAATTCCTGTCCGCCTACTTCCGTAGCTCTGCGTCAGAGAGCAGCTTCACAAAAGTACCCAGGAAAGTTCGCCTCCCAGAACTGTACAGCCGTCGTCTCTTCCCCGAAATCCGAACTTCTGTACAGACCTCCCAAAAGAAAAACTATCCCGTCGTTTCCTCTCTTTTTACTGTATCCTAAAAGAAAACCTAGCCTCCTCAATCACGTTTTTCTTTTTTCTATTTATACTTACGAAAAAAACAGAAGCCTGTTAACTTGTCCATATCCCATGAAACCAAAAATAAAAAGTCCAACATGCCTTTCTAACAATGATTTCCACCTGCTCCTTAAACTTTTCTCCACTCACGTGTCTTCTTTTACTTCCTTCTTTCTTGTTTTCATTCGCACAACACCACAACTTCAACCAATTTTTTTTTTTTCTTTGTACTTCAACAAGTCAAACTTGGTCCCTTTTCTAGGTACTGTCCAGCCTCTCAATCCCTATTCTTTCTCTAACTATTCTTAATAAGTAGTAATGGATCCATAACATCAGTGAACCTGTGATCCACATTGCCGATGTCCGGATAAGACGAATACATAGGTCAACGTCCATTTAGCACTAGTTTATTTGTAACTACCGATTTTACGCAAACCACCTATAAGATAATAAAATGATAAAATTAATATAATAATAATGACTAGAAAATATAAATAAGGTGGTAGAATTGTATAAATTAAGAGCCCATCATATACCTCCAAACCTATATTTTGCTAGTTCTCGAGCAAAACTAATCTAAAAAAAAAAAAAATCCTAACTCACTTTCGCAGGAATCGCGACTACATTTATCATATGTAATAAGCCTTTAAACCCCTAAGTGGCCTGAGCGGACGAGTTACAGTCTCATGAGGGTTTACAAGAGCTATACCCACAAAACCTTTATTCCAAATTTTAGCTACCTGTGAACAATTTAGGATAGACACTAAACAAGCTATTTAGTTGGCATACTAAATTCTGTGACTATAAGAATCATTACCCTGTATGAATCCAATTACTGTACACGAGTTTGCACTCAGCGTACTAAAATTCATATAAAAGTGCAACTTTATTCAAATAATCATTGAACATTCATGTTGATCGAAATCATCAAATTCAAACACAGGGATAGATTAGAAGATGAAAATAGAAGTAATGAATGATGCATATGTTGACTAAGGTGAACGGTGTTTCCCATATCTGTCTGAAGGTCAGTTCCAGGATGAATCCTATTTTATTAATATTATTTATATACATAATTTTTTTTTTTTTTATGACTACATGATAGTTCCCATGGATCCTGCATTCCACGCTTGCTTAGGCGACGGAGACAGAGGAAACACACATATAATGCTAACACAGTATCAGTCATTTTTTTTTATTGAATAAGAATTAAAAATGAGCTTGAACTCAACACTCTATTTCATCCTGGCAGCGATAACAATTTGATGCTGGGCCCCACCAAATCACTTAGAGAAACATAAAATTGCAAAAATAAAAATAAAAAGTGATATTATTATGATGATTCCGAGATATGCTTGTTCAACGATTATCATGTTATTTCTAACACCTGAGTGCATTCAGAGATGAATAGACCATTTAGATGGGCACACCAATTCCTATAGATAAGAGCTATGTTTCCATCTACCTAGAATGATTAGTGTCACCTGAATCATTCACAAGTTTCTAAATTTCGGAGTTTTTTTATTGGCATCAATTTTCGGAAACTCTACCCCCAAACCTAAATTTAACATTGTCCTCAATGTTTCAAACTGTGCAACCTAGAACGATATGCAATAAATATAAATACGAGAAACAAATGTAAATTAAAGAGAAGGGATTGGAACGTCTCACCTGATTGACGCAAGAAAAGCAGTATTCTCTGTCACACACATCAAATGATAGTAATAACAAAGAACACTAAAAATAAGATTAAATAAAAACAAGAAAATAAAAATCTACCTACTGGATATGTACAGATAGAATCCCCAAACACTAATAACCTGAAAATTTGGGGATCAACCCAAAATACAATATATGCAAATGACAGTTTCACAATTATATTATTGTGACACGATGACACTGAAACTATCAAAAAGAAGTGATTACCCCCAAACCTAGTTTTCACGACAGTCGGAAGTTCGTAAAGAACATAATATGGGGATAAAATAGGGATTGGGGAAATATCAATCGGTTTGTGCACGGTATCAGGAACAGGCAAGTCCTCTGGATATTTGGATACAAAGTGATCCAACAAAACTTGAGAAGCACACAATTCTAACCCTAAATTAGGCAACTTTTGGAAGTCTAGGGGTCTAGAAACAACCTCTAAGTCGGGTGAATGATCTTGTGAGATAGATTCATCTATAGAATTAGGAAAATCATCTACACAATCATCCACAGGGTCATCTATATGTTTTGTTTGGAACTGAGAGTCACTACAAGATTGATCATCATCATCAGCATATAATCTCTGGATTGCCAAGACTCTCAATCTTTGTTCCAAACTAGGCGGTGTGTGTTTATAATACTTATCATATATCATTAGAGGATCATCGTCACTTACCTCATTCAAAAAATCAACCTCACGGTACTGGGGTCGATACTTAACACCTTTGACTAAACGATGTGGATGCCAAGTTCCACAAATGAGACGATTATAAGCACAAATTTCCTTATATTCTTGCCCATACATTAATTCCCCCATCGTCATCCCAGATGACGTCTTCTGAGAAGAATTCATCATCCTTGAAAGAGTACCTGAAATAAAATTCTAAAACAAAAACAAGTAAAAAGTAAAAAAGAAATCCTAAAATAAAATAAAAATATTGTACAAAATAAAAATATAAATTAAAATAAAAACCTAAACTACGATTCGAAAATCAAAAATACTAATTACAATATTCCACAACCGCTCCCCGGCAGCGGCGCCAAAAATTGATGGGATTTAAGAGTACCCTATTTAAATAAACCGCAATCGCACGACGTCTAACAAGTAGACAACGGCAAGTACGGGTCGAACCCACAGAGAACGGGGGAATATTGCAATCAATATCTCAATTAACTAATCAAGAATAATATTTTTGGATTTTTAGTTTTATGAATAAAATAATATAATAAAATAAAAAATAAAATAACTCAAATGGGAGAGTCGGTAACTAGGGTTTTTAGTATCCACCATTATTTCTAATTAATTACTGAAGTGAAATATAACTCATGAATATTAAGAGTCACAAATATCACTGGGACGCCCTAAACATGATGCATCAAAAAGCCCTAGTCTCAAGCATACACCATAAAATTGCGTTAGCGAGAAAGTTGTACGAAACTAATTATAGGTCCACAAATAATACCTGACTATTCTAAGCATACCCCATCAAAGGATTTAACCCAAGCATGAAATATCAAATAAGTAGACAAATATATTTGCAACAAGTAGATTTTTAAAATAACAACTGTATACCAGAAGCATGGAACATCAAAAACCTAGGCCAAGCATGTACCATCAAAATACGTCACAATTGTTTAACGAAATTTAATAAATCAAAATCATGGAATTAATCTATTCAAATCATAATGGTCTGTATCAAATATTTTATTTAATTGATCTAAAACTGTAAATGGTTTCAACATTAAACCCTAACTACAAATTATTTAGAACATGGAGATGGGTTTCTTAAAACCCATAAAAGTAATTAAGAATGAGAAGAGAAGAATAAACCGTTATCACCGTCGTCACCCGGTAAATAATCTTCTCCTTCTTCCGTTTCAGTCTCTATCTCTATTCGTCTGCCGAGCAAAAATGTACAAAACTTAACAGCTCCAAACTCCTGTCCGCCTACTTCCGTAGCTCTGCATCAAAGAGCAGCTTCACAAAAGTACTCAGGAAAGTCCGCCTCCCAGAACTGTACAGCCGTCGTCTCTTCCCCGAAATCCAAACTTCTGTACAGACCTCCCAAAAGAAAAACTATCCCGTCGTTTCCTCTTTTTTTACTGTATCCTAAAAGAAAACCTAGCCTCCTCAATCATGTTTTTCTTTTTTCTATTTATACTTACAGACAAAACAGAAGCCTGTTAACTTGTCCATATCCCATGAAACCAAAAACAAGAAGTCCAACAGGCCTTTCTAACAATGATTCCCACCTGCTCCTTAAACTTTTCTCCACTCACGCGTCTTTTTTTACTTCCTTCTTTATTCTTTTCATTCCGCACAACACCATAACTTCAACCAATTCTTTTATTTCTTTGTACTTCAACAAGTCAAACTTGGTCCCCTCTCTAGGTACTGTCCAGCCTCTCAATCCCTATTCTTTCCCTAGCTATTCTTAATAAGTAGTAATGGCTCCATTGCATCAGTGAACCTGGGATCCACATTGCCGATGTCCGGATAAGACGAATACATAGGTCAACGTCCATTTAGCGCTAGTTTATTTGTAACCACCTATAAAATAATAAAATGATAAAATTAATATAATAATAATGACTAGAAAATATAAATAAGGTGGTAGAATTGTATAAATTAAGATCCCATCACAAGATCAATGCATGCATCCGACAATTAGTCGAAGCAGAGTTGAGGAAGCGAAAAAAATAGGTCTGAAATGGCCTGGTGCTAGTCCAAGGCGTGACTTAGGCCTGGACAGTGGTGACAAGTAAGTAATGCATGCCAAATGCATCACCATTTTCTTTTATAGCCTTCGACCCTTCTGCAGAAAAAGGGTGAGTTCGAGCGGTGTGGAAACTGCGTTTCGAGTATCATGCTTGCAAAACATGTTTGGAAGAAAAAATTGACATGCATTTGCCTAGCGAGAAGTGAAGTTTTAAGGCCCGATTACCGTCTTTTGAATAACGCGTCAGGGAGTTCTAGCCTGCGCGGCGCATCATGCCCGAGGCGAAATTCTCCGGTCTGTCACAGTACTAATTTTTAAGGGTTTTTAATAGTGAATATCTTTTTAGTTTTTCTGATTTTTGCTTTAATTCATTTTTTTTTAGAAAACGTTGAAACGGGAGTACCCCCTATTTCTCTCTCTCTCAATATTTCTCCTAACAATTCAATTTGCTTCCCAAAATTAATTTACGAAATCCCCCCCCGCCCCCCAAAATAAATAAATAAATAAAATAAAATAAAAATAAAAACCTAATTTTTTCCTCCCAAAAGTAATTATAAGAGTATCAAACACATTTATTTCTATTTCGTTTAATAACTCAATGTGTTCATTTTAGACAAGTTATAGTATACTAGTTGTCTGAAAACAAAAACCCCCATTTTGTTTTTTTTTATTTCTCAGAAAACAAAAAAAATCTCTCTCAAAACCCCCCTATTTTCTAACCTAAAAGAACTCTGAAATTTTAGTAGATTTCACCTGAAAATCCTTGAATCAAAACCTCTAGAAAATCGATTTTAAAATCTTAGTAGATCTATATGCCAGAATCTAGATCTATACTATGCGAACTTGAAATTTTTGTAACCCTAGAAAATCGATTTTGTGCCTGAAATCGAAAACCAACCATCATCTGATTGCACCTATTATTAAACTTGAAGAAGTTGTTGTTACTTCTGGTGAAAAAGAAGATGTTCTTCTCGGTATGTATGTATCCCTTCTCCAAATCTCTTTATTTATTTATTATGTTTTTCGATTTGATTCGATTTTGTTGCTAATTGATTTGGTTTTTTATTTTTGTGGTGATTGTAGAAAGGTGAAACTGTACCGATTTGATAAAGATGGAAATCAATGAAAGGAAAGAGGAGTTGGAACTGTTAAGCTTATTAAACATAAACGTAATGAGAAATTTCTTTTTGAATTGATTTTAGAATTTTTGTTTTTGAGGTTAGGAATAATGAGATCTGATTTAGGGTTTTTGTGATTTTGATGTTTGGTTTTATGGAAATTTTGATATGGGTGTTTTGGAGATGTTTATGATTGTATTTGTTGTTCACATGGTGGTAGAAATACTGTTAGAAAGTTTCTTAATCTGTTGTCTGTTACACGGATAAATAGATTTATAGGTTGTTTTGATAGTGTTTCTCTGATAAGAGATACTTGTTTAAAAAGTTTTCTTGTAAAATTTTCAGGCTTAAAGATCAGGTATGTACGGACTGTCATTATACTTGAGTTTTTTTATCTGTGTAATTCAATTAAAAGTGAAATTCGATGGAGCTCAACTGTTGATTGATTGGTGTTTGTATGTGTAGGGAAGGACTTTAAGTATAACATAGAAACCAACTACTTGCTTTCCATGATTAATCTCTTTTAGGTATACTTCTTTTATCCACTATAAATTGTATCTGATACTGTATATGTTGTTTTTGCTGTATTACATAGTTTATGACTAGATGATCATGCAACGGTGGGGAGTCCGACCGAAGATTGGACTTTTTACAACTATTTTTCAATTTTTTCAAATTCATTGGCCATTTAAAATTATTGTAGTCAGTTATGAGTAAATTACAATTAGTATACAGTGCAATTGAAAGATTTTGGATCCAATTTGAAGAAATCTGAGTTCTATTTGAAGGAATTAGAAAATAAAGAAATCGAAATGGTTACTAAAAGCTTTTTGCAACCATTTCATGACTTTTTGCAACTATGTTAAAATCTTCTTTTTATAATATCTTTTAAACTACATCAAGTTTGAGTGACATTTTGAAGCTAAACAATAAGTTATGTATTTAATTTTATTATTTTCGCTTTAATTTAAAGTAATATGGTTTAAATTTGGAGATATTTTAAGAAAAATGGGATTGAAATAGTTGATATAAGGCGATTACATTTTGGCTCCCATTGTGAACGTATAGAAGGTTTCCCTTCGGTCGTCCAATAAAGAAAATAACCAAAGATCTTAGACTGACTATGTTTTTACAAGTTGGTTGCTGATGATATAAGCAACATCCCTTTAAGTTTAATATTTTCATTTAGTTTTGATGATATGCAAATGTTGTGCAGGTTGTTGGTTTATCAACTATCATTCGTGAATATGTGGCCTTGATATATATGAGTTCTCTTCCATTCAGATATTTGATATTTTCCAGTTGTTGAAAGAGATGCTACCTCATAGCAACGACCGTGAAAAATTCCTAGACCTCTCATGGAATCTCTTGAAAATAATCTAAATAGTTCATAATTGGATTCCATACGTGTGTGTTTGGCTCTTAACTTTTTCGACTTCATGGTCTACTGGTCTTATTGTTAGATGGATATATTGTTCTTTGATTTTCTTTTTTACTGGGCATTATCTCTTCCATTTCAAAGTCAAGTTATCCTTTTAAAATTTCCCCCCCTTCGTTAATTTAACTATTTGATAATGAAAGTTTTTTTTCTACTGCAGGCAGGTCATTCACTTAAATTTGTTTTTCTGATCCAGGTTTGAATTTTGCTTTCTGTAGCTATTTAAAAGAAGCCTTATATAGGGGCTTCCCATTCCAATAGAGGGGCTTCCCATGGTTGAAGGCTAACTTAAATTCTGGATATGGGATATCCTATACCAATAGTAAATGTCCACATTAACCTTGTCTTCACAAATGGTCTAATTTGCCCTCTTCGATTCATTAAAACCTAACCGTAGACATTCTTCTCCATTAATCGGTTTCTATTCCTTCTCCATTTCACCTTCCTTCTCCATTAAATTCATCGTCTTCGATTAATCGTCGATTCGAAAATTTATAATCGCCGATCAAACAAAGAAAACCTAACTCATCAAGATGACAAACTCTACTAAAGGTATAGAAGGTAGCAGTGATTTGAATCCAAAACAATCAAACGAAGAAAACCCAACTCATCAAGAAATTGAAGAAAAAATCGGTGCTAAAGGCGATCAAACTCCCCAACCACAACCAATGGTGTATATGAGGTATGATTTTACAGGAACCCATGCTATTTTTTTTCCATTTTATGATTGTAATGTGTTAGAAATATTGCTTTCAAGTCCAAAAATTAGGTTTCCAAAAACATTTACGGTTGGGTTCAATTGGAATCCCAACCGTAAATATATGTTCTCAAGAACTTACGGTTGGGAACCCAACCGTAACTGGTTTCTTTTAAATTTTACGTTCAGGTTATTTAAATACCCAACCGTAAATTAGAAGGAAGGAGATGAAGATGATATTTTACGGTTGGGTTCGATTCTGAACCCAACCGTAAACTATTTTGCGCTTAAAGAAAAATCTGTACTTACGGTTGGGTTCGGTTCTAATTGCCAACCGTAAATTATCCTAGATAGTTCAAATTTTTTGTTTTGAAGATTATTTACGGTTGGTTTCGATTATCAATTCCCAACCGTAAATTCTCCTGGTTAGTTCAATTTTTTTCTTGATGATTATTTACGGTTGGGTCGGATTGTCAATTCCCAACCGTAAATTCTCTTGTGTAGTTGAATTTCTTTTTGTTGACTTTTTACGGTTGTGGTCGATATGTATAACCCAACCGTAAAGAATTCTAAATTTTCAAATTTTTGATTGATTGTTTGTGTTGAACTGTTTGGAAATTATCTAACTTGTATTGATTGTATGTTATAGGAATAATTTAACACCAATTGATAGAGAAAAACCCAAGAACAAAACCCAATAACAAGAGGGGTAATAATTTAACACCAATTGATCACACTCCAACCCCTCTCCACGAAGTTCATTTAGGGGTAGATAATAGAGGCTTGAGAAAGAATGATAAGAAGAAGAAGAATTTTGAGTTAGGGGGTGGTAGCTCTACTCAAGAAGTACTACCCCAAGAGGAAGATAATGTTTTCCAGGACTTCGAAGATCTACCGGTGGTGAGTGGAGGTGCACTTGTGATTAGAGAACCACCACAAGAGGAATAATGTGATGAAGAAAAGACGGACGAAGAACAATTTGTCGATCAAGGAAAAGGTAAAGAAATTGTTGTTGCTTCTACTCAACCTCAAGTGAAGGAAAAAAATACAAGGAAGAAACCATCACCGAAAGGAAAGCATATTCCCAAAGGCAAAGACGTGTTGTTGCCTAAGAAGAAGAATGGAAGACTTTGGGTGAGGCCCCAAACAGGTCTGCAATATTATTTGGTTATCCGCATTCATGGGATGCCAAAGTTGTTGAGACTAAGGTATTAATCTAAAAACTTCTCTTGTTTTGTTAAATTTCCGTTTGTTTAACTTCAAGTTATAATGTGTTGGTATGATTTTGATTAAAAAGATTGTTTTTATTCTTTGTAGGATCATACACAGGTCGTGAAGAAATTGGTTCGTCAAAGGGCTCAACATTGGCCGTTAGCTGAAGAATGTAAAGTCGTCCGTGTTCTTGTAAATGGTACAGGGTTAGCTCCCGGAATTACCAATTCTATGTTGGAATATGACAGTGTTATCTGCATAGCCTTCAGGGAACGTTATTGGCCTGAAACCGATACGTTTCATCTCCCATTCGGCAAGATGACAATAACGCCGGATGATGTCAAGTCAATTCTTGACTTACAAGTTGAAGGAAAAGCCGTGTATCAAGATTTTGACAACAACATGTCTTGGAGTGATCTCTTTGTCCTTGTTAAAGACACACTTGGATGGAGAAGACAAAAGACAAGTTAGAGTTTAAACTGGCTGCTGGAGATAAACCGGGTGAAGTTCCGAAGAAAGGTTTAGGTATGACCAAGAAGATCTTGTTGCGTAGTCTGAGGGAGAAGTTTGGAGGAACCCTGCAATTGGAAAAGGATGGGGTCGTCATAGATGAAACTAGAGCTATGCGTATAGCCAGGGCGTATCTGCTATATATGCTTGGTACCATCTTCTTCGCTGACAACTCAGGAAATAGGGTCACCGCTCACTTTCTACAGTGGTTGAAGAATCTCCAGAAGACGCATGAGTATTCATGGGGAACTGCCACCCTCGCTTACCTACTTTCCAACCTTAGAAAAGCTTCGAGGTTTAGAGGTACTGAGATTTCTGGGAATACTGGTCTTCTTCAGGTAATTTATTGTTGGAATTTCAATGTTTAACTTCAATTCTTTTGTGCGTATTATCTTATATTAATATTTATTATCTTCATAGGCATGGGTGTATGATCACTTTCCGAGCCTGGCTCCTAAGACGGAGTGGAGCGGTGATTTTACTGGACCTACATGAAAGAAATTCATATTCACCGGTACTCAGTCAAAGCGTAAAAAAGTACATATAGCAAAGAAGAGAAGTGAATTGATACTTTCACCGTAGAAGATGTGGTGTTTGATCCTTATGTGAAGATTGACATAGTTGATGATGGAGTAGTAGAAGATTTACATCAATTCTCGGATGTGGCAGGATACAACGGGCCTTTGTACCATCCGTTTGGGTTCGTGATGTGCAACCCTCGTCGAACTCTCCGCCAATATGGCTATGTCCAAACCAAGGTAACAATCGAAGCCTTTAAATTTTGTGTGAATGGCTCCATGACCGAAGGCCCAAGCATCATGCTCAACTACATCCCAACGCCTTCGGTCGTGGTTTAGAACAACCGCCATAAACCGGAATACCAAATCCAAAGGGAGGAGGTAAATCCATCTTCGGGCACAAAAGATGCCGTAAAAGATTACTTGGATTGGTATCGCCATTTTGGTCATCCAAATGTGATTAATATTGATCCGGAATCTATGAGAATACTTCAAATGGGTAAAGGAAACAACAAAGGAGATGGTCTCAGTGATGTTTGGAAAAAGGTATATTTTAACTTGGTACGTAAATTACTTATGTTATTAATGTTTTTAAGATTTATTACTAAAGACTAAACCAATATTGTTTTCATATGTGAATAAAAAGAAAGCACTTACATTGGCAGAGTCTATGACCCCATGCATAAGTAGAGGTGATGTGATGACGGTTGAGCAACAAAAGAACCTGCAACACAAAATGAGGAAGCTTCATCAATCAAACGAAGATGAGATGGTGCGAAGCTTAAAGAGGAGTAAAGCCGATACAAGAGGTGTGAATACTAGCCAAAAAGAGCCGCAACCTAGTGATGAAGACACACATAATGAAGCCGAGGATGTGCAAGGTGGTGCTCGTACTCGTGGCGGTCGTGTTGGTGCTCGTACTGGTGGCGGTCGTGCTGGTCCTCGTACTCGTGACGGTCGTGTTGGTGCTCGTACTGGTGGCGGTCGTGCTGGTCCTCGTACTCGTTGTAGCACGAGCAAAAAAAGAGTTTCTCATGGTGATCGACATACCCCTACTCATTCTCCTTAACTCTACGTTGATTCTAAAAATTGCGTCAAACTTAGTTTTTTTTGTGGGTGGATTATAACTTCTTGCGACATATTCATATCAATTTAGTTATAATGTATGAGAAAGTTTTTATCTTAAATTGGTATAGCTAAATTTTATGTTTTGTTTACAAAAATATCAAGTTGGAAACCAAGCAAAGGAGAAATCAACTTAAAAAACAAAACAACTGATTATTTACGGTTGGGTCCGCAAGTCCATACCTAACCGTAAAACAGTCAGAACCATATTTCCTAAAGTTACGGTTGGTTTTTGAATCAAAACCCAACCGTAAATATTCCTGGACCCTTTTACAGTTGGGTTCGATTGACAATTGCCAACCTAAATTATCCTGGATAGTTCAAATTTTTTGTTTTGAAGATTATTTATGGTTGGGTTCGATTGTCAATTCCCAACCGTAAATTCTCCTGGGTAGTTCAATTTTATTTTTGATGATTATTTACGGTTGGGTTCATATGTCAATTCCCAACCGTAAATTCTCCTGTGTAGTTGAACTTGTTTTGTGTTGATTCTTTACGGTTGGGTTTTTGTTTGTTTGAATGACCCTATTTACTTTAAATCTAGTAAAAAATTGAATGAATAAGTTTAAAAATTCGATTTTTAAACCCAAATTTGGAGTAAAAGGAAATACAAAAAATAAGGGTCCAGGAACATTTACGGTTGGGTTGGGACTCAAAAACCCAACTGTAAAACTGTAGGGGAAAAAATGACAGGTTTACGGTTGGGAATCAAAAATCGAACCCAACCGTAACTGGTGCAACAAATATCCATGCACATAATGCGTTACGGTTAGATCGTATGCTAAAACCCAACCGTAAAACTGTTACGATTGATTGTTCCGCCATGAAAATACGGTTACGGTTAGATTAGGATGAACACCTAACCGTAATTGTTAGTTACGGTTGGGTACGATGCTGAAAACCCAACCATAAAACTGTTACGATTTGGTTTTCCGCCATGAAAGTACGGTTACGGTTTGGTTAGGATGAACACCTAACCATAAATGTTGTCTACGGTTTGGTTCGACAAGAAAACCCACCGTAATGTTCCCTGAATCACAAAAAAATTCATACTTTTGTACGTAATTTCATCAAATTTGAGCCATAAAAAGACCAAGAGTTTAAGTTAGAGGTATACCTGACTACTCTGGTTGAGTGAATCAAAATCTAGGGTTTTAAAAAAACTACAAAAAATTCTCTTTCATTTCTTCTAGTTTTTCTTCCCACCAAACCAAAAAGAAGAAAAATTTGATTTGATTTGATTAAGCATAAGATTATTTTAGATTAATTATTATTAATCTAATCTATTAGCTATGTAGTTTTACTAATATTAACTAAACAAGGTAGTTTAACCATTATGAAAATATAATGGATAAGGAATTTTTAAAATTCATACCTAGTGTCCTTATTTTATCTTCACATGAAAAATTCCTTTATTGAAATGAAAAGCTCCTATATAAGACTTCGACCAATGGATGCAATCATACAATTCTTTAGTTGTATTTCCTTAACAATATTTTTTAAAGAATAACCTTGTTTAGTTGGTCTAGAAAAAGTAATACTTTCATTAAGTCAAACTTTGGGGCCTTTCTTGCTTGACGATTATCACCTTTTCTGTCATTATAACATATACAGTTAGTCAACATCTTAGATTTGTTTAACCCGCACTTGTACTATCACTTAGAAAAGTACAGAGCTTGTTGAGTTTTTATCGTATAAAAAAATAAAAAGGGAAGATCGAATCAAAGCCCATCAATTTGACTTTAGCAGTACTTGTTCAAGAATAAGTTGGGCTTTTTTCGTTTCATATCTATTTATTTTTCCAATTTGATTTACTGCTTGTTCAACACAAAGTAGAGGGTTTTAGTGTAAAGTCTAAATTTTGATTATTTTTTTTAAATCAATCCAACGAATAAGGGTTATTCTGATCTGATTTTTGGTTTACCTTAGATTCGATGGGGAGTTTGATTAGAATTTTCAAATTGTTTTGGTTTGATTTAGAGACGATTGAAACAATTTGGGGTGTTGTTAGTAGATGGATTAAAAGGTTGGGAGAAGCTACAAAGCTTAAGATCTTGCTGGGAATGTTTCGCAACATTTGTAAGTTTTTGTGAGAGAGATGTTTTAGCTGGAACATATTATGTTGTGTGGAATGCAAATTGGCATTGAAACTAAGTTCTATCTCTTTGAATTCCATCTCTTCGCAACTCAAGGATTGGTTGTCCATTATATTCATAAGATGTCATTGCGTGTGTGCAGTCATACTTATG
Source organism: Papaver californicum (assembly GCA_023531435.1). Taxonomy (NCBI): domain Eukaryota; kingdom Viridiplantae; phylum Streptophyta; class Magnoliopsida; order Ranunculales; family Papaveraceae; genus Papaver; species Papaver californicum. The sequence goes on from JAJJMC010029502.1 coordinate 5,627,362, forward strand.
TTCTTCCTAATGATATTTCACAAGAGTTTCCACGGTATGCTTGCCTTCTTAGAAACATCTTAGAAGCTGCTGGGGTTTCTTCGTCTCGATCAAACTGCTCATTTGACATGGTAAGGGCATAATCATACTTCTATGTGTGCTTAATATGGTTTTGCTTCTTAAGATTTTAAGATGTTACACATCGTAAAGTGGTCTTCACAAGTAACTTACTTGCCAAGATCCAAAACGCACAGAATATGTCATAAATTCTAAGTACTGGACATGAACAACACTATTACAAGATGTAATTATTAAGCAGAAAAATACATTAGAATTGGGAAATGAAAATTGAACTAAGTACATGGTGCATGTGCCAATGCTTAACACTTGCGCATTTTCAGGTTCCGGTGGCTTTAATATCCTGGAAGGTCACTCAAAAGCTATTATGCATTTGATATTCAGCACATGGAATTTTGTCATCATTCTCCTTTAAATACGCAGGTTACATCATTCTGTCATGAACCTATACTTTATTTAACTATTAATTGCAATTAGAGCTGTTAATTTGGAACCTGTCCGGCAGATTGATCCTAATCCGGTTTGTTTAAACCTAATCAGGATCAGTTTATTGGCTAAAAGGTCAGGTTAGGGTTGGTATATATGGACCTAACAGTAAATGAGCTGGGCTAGGACCAATCCACGAATTACTCGTTAAACTGTCAAAATTCTAAGTCAATAGAACTGATATTAATGCCGCAGAAGAACATGACCAGTTGGATGTGAAGTTGTAAGATACGCTATTGATTGATGGTGGAGGATCGATATGGTTTCAACTAACTGATACCAAATCACTAAAAATCCACAAGAATAATCAAGCTTTTATCTAATTAATTCTTCAATATCTACTTACTACTCATCCCCTTAATTAATCTTAGATCTAAACATACGTACAAAGAAAGATTTCAAGCCGTCAATTAAAAATTACATCTTAGATTCATCTTATTGATATATACAATTAGCTATATTATTATCACAACATAAAATGAATAAAAAATATAGAGTTGAGATTTGAAGAGAAGAGGAAGAAACAGAAATTTTATGTCTATACATAAACAATGAAGATTAAAGGATAAGAAGAAAAGTACGACGGTGGTTTGATTCTTTCTTCTTTTGTTTATAAGTTACTACATTAGGTTTAATTTTTTCCTTGGACTTCTCGTGTGGATGTGGGGGATCGGATTGAATAAATAGGGTTGTTGTGTTGTTAATGGTTTCTTTTGTTTAAAGAGGGAAAGAATAGTGACCTGCTTGAGCTGTCATTTTGTTAAATTTAGCCAATACCAGTTGGTTATATATACTTAAACTAATTAGTCACAACCAATACATGCCAAATAAACGATGGCTTCCTGGTTAGGTTATAACCCTTAGGTATCAGGTTCGTTACCCTTGGGTTGTATTTTTTTTGTTATTTAATACTAATATAATCAGTTCATGTGAAAAATAGGACCAACCCATCTAGGGTTAAGGTTAGGATTTTAGGTTTGTTCTTAAATAGTACTAGGGCTAGAGTTGATTCTAACCCGACCATGGATTGTCAAACTAGGGCAGAGTTGACCATAGCCAGACGCTTTTGACAGCTCTAATTGCAATGATATGTTGTTTTTATCCACTATAAATAATAGCTTATATTGATTTTCAAAGACAATTTTGAAGAAATATTCCTTCACTGTTGCAACTATTTTTACGAGATTTGCGTTTGCGGTATTATTTGGGCATAAACTCACGATCCTGCTTTAACAACCTACTAGATTTGACGAGGTCGTCAAGAGATTTTAGAGTTCTATTTACAAGACTAATTACTGACTAAACATGTAAAGGTTAGTGCAATTGCACATGGCAGTCCTGGATTCAATGAAGCATGTGTGTGCTTTTATCTATTGAGAATATGCATTTGCGTTGATTCACATATGTACGTTATTCTTAGATAACACTTCATCAGACAAACCATCTTATATTAGATAGAGATTCTAGATAACCTTGTCATTATGATTGTGAATATTTGAGTGATTGAAATTGGTTTAAAATTTGATTTATCGATTGATTGATAATCTACGTGTGATTGTTGAATTTGATTCATATATGTATGTGACAATGAATTGATTGATTCAATTGATGATTTCATATTTGATTCAGAATGGAATGGATTTCAAACCTGAATTAGGGTTTATGAAAATTTGCAGGGGTAGGAAATTTTAATCTTGGTATTTACTGAATTATGTTTTTTTTAATATTTCTCCAGAATTTTGCAATGCATATAAGCGTGTCGAACAAAATATTTAAACGTGGAAATTATGTCAGCAACATACTCAAAAACGTTGCTCAATTATAATATCCATTGCTTAAATTAATCGTAAAAAAACATTGCTGAGAATTTAAGCAACGCTTGAAATGGGTTGCTCAGTTTATATTAAGCAACAGATACAATGCGTTCCAAAGATTCGTCATGCACGATTTGAGACACTTTATAAGCGTTGCTAAAATTCACAACAACATATATAAATGTTCCAAATCCAGGATTTTGGTATAGTGGTATGGGACATATGCGCAGGATATCCAAATCGATGAAGCTTTTCCACAATAGTCCATCTTTTTGAGTTGAACTTCGAGACAAAGTTCTTTGAAGGGTGTAATAGTGTAAAACCCGCCTTTTTGACAAAGGGGTAAACTAGTAATTTTATACATCAAGGCAAAAACAATCACAATTGGTATCAGAGCAAGTTCCGAGAAAACGCTAGGGACTGTGCGTTTTGGACTCGTCAAGTAAGTGTTTGTAATGTGACATACAAAATTTTTTCTTCCAAGGAAAAATGAAAAGTTGGAATAGTAGGCCAACTGTTGCGCAAAAGAAGGATAAGGGACATCCATCGACTGCATTACTAGATATTGATGTGATTGTGATAGTGGTAAGAAAAGGTCGTTCAAGACTTGTGAAGATTTGGTTTTAAACTTAATTTCTATAACTAAAAATAACAAAACTTAAGCAAAGTTGATATTAAGATTAAGAGAATACTGAGGCTAAGATTCCACTATTTTCCAATTTCCAAAGTGATTTAATTCAATAATTATATTTATGCAATTCATACTTTCAATTTAAGTCTACAATACTGCAACAAGTAGATTTTCAGAATAACAACTGTAAATCGAAAGCATGAAACATCAAAACCCTAGGCTAAGCATGTATCATAAAAAGAAATCACAATTGCTTCACGAAAATCATTAAAACAATTTTTAACCAAGGAAAATAATCAATTTCTAACCAAGGCATTTCGGGTATCTAGGATAACAAAATCTACAGGATAAATAAACCTATCGACCTCAATAAAAACATCCTCGACAATACCACGAGGAATTTTCACAGACATATCAGCTAACTATGGTGTTATCTGGGTAGGTTTTAAGTCACCAAGTCCTAGATGGAGGTACACATGGTACGGAAGTAAGTTAACACTAGCTCCTAAGTCAAGTAATGCTTTCTCAACACAGTAGTTATCTATTGTGTAAGAAATGGTAATGGAACCTGGGTCTTTGTAGTTAGGAGTTGTGTTGTTATGGATAATCGAACTTACATGAATAGCTAAAAAGGCTTTCTTCTGTACATTAAGCTTTCGCTTTCGCATACAAAGATCCTTAAGAAACTTGGCATAAGTAGGAATCTTCCTAATTACATCTAATAAAGGAAGATTGAAGTTGACTTGCTTAAAAATCTCCAATATATCATTAAAGTTGGATTCCTTCTTAGTTGGTACTAGCAGTTCTGGGAATGGGGCTCTAGGAAAAAAGTTGGATTTCTCAGGAACCGCATTAGACTTTTTAAAGACTCTATCATTTTCTTCAGTTACTGGCTCAGAAGGTGAACTACAACATGTTCACTATCGGGCATGGTTACCTTATTGTCTACCACTCGGCCAATCCTAAGGGTTGTAACAGAGTTCACATGATTGAACGGTTTCTCTCCATAAAATACTTCATGAACTCATCAAATATTGGGTTGTGTCTGACTAGGAAACTTATGTTTTTCTCTCAAAGACTCATTTAACTGACTAAAGTGGTTTCGTAAATCGAAAATAGCCTGAGAGTTAGCCTGAATCATATTTTTATTGTATTCTATACTTTTTTCAACCGATTGCTGAAACTTTGCAGTGTTATTAGATAAAAAGGTGAGAGACTCTTCTAAATGCATGAATTTCTTATCTGGCGGTTTCTGAAACTGGGCTGAACCTGAAGGATTCTTAGTGTATCCAAAACCTGGGGGAGCCTGAGTATTACTAGACTAACCTAGATTCTATCCCTTAGACCAGGATAAATTAGGATGGTTTCTCCAACCAGGGTTATAGGTTTCAGAATATGGGTCATATTTCTGGCGGTTTTCAAACCTAGAGTTGTTGTAAAGAGCATGGGATTTCTCTTGGTATCTAGCATGGTTTGAGCCTTGATTCATTTCTAATGCTTCTAGACGCCTAAGGATATCTGACCCGTTATCAATTCTATCGATCCTATGGATATGATTGCTAGATATTTTTGGTTCTCTTATCGAAGCCCATTGCCTAGTTTTCTCAGCTAACTCGATGAACGAGTCAAAACATTTATCAGGATCTTGATGGGTAAACACTCCACCACTCATTGTTTCTACCTACATACGGGTTTCACTATCTAGGCCCTCATATAAAATTTGGTCTATGTGGCCTTTTTCAAAGCCGTTATGTGGACACTGGTATAACAATTCATTAAACCTTCCTATATAATCGTGTAGGTTTTCACCTAATTTTTGCTTATAGGTTTGAATAGACTGACGAACAGCAGCAGTCTTATGGTGTGGGTAGAACTTCTTAACAAAAACCTCTACAAGACCGTCCCAGGTGGTGATTGTTTTAAAGGGGATAAAATGGTACCACTCTTTGGCTTTTTCATCAAGAGAGAAGGAAACTAAGCACGTCTTTGGAGACATTCAGATAACTCATTGTGTCACAGATCATTTCCAAGTCTCTTATGTGGGTATACAGGTTCTCATTCTCTAACCCCCTAAATGTCTGAAGCATGCCAATTTTCCCAGGTTTAATATCAAATTTCACAGTAGTTGCTAGTAAAACTAGCCCTGGGTCACGTACTACCCTAGATGGATTCATACGATATCTAAGGGTTTTGTTCACCTGGACCTCATTCTTATTATTACCACCCATTTCGTCAAAAATAGAAGTACCACCTAAATCCGTGTAACAGGTTGGACTTAAACAAAAAAGATCGTTCTCTTCAAGTCTATCTCCTACACAAATCCAACGAGGCATACACAAGCAAGAATATTGTTGTTTAACAAGAATATGTGCACATGCAAATGCTGAAGTTCACTATTTTATGTAAGCTTGGTTTACCTTAACAGAATATACCTATAGTCAACGACTAGTCAAAGGTACAAGGTTAAGGCTTGTCGACTTTCAACTGGTAACTCCCATAAGGCCCAAGGCATGGGTTCAGCTTACTTATCCACGTGTTTTCCTAAAAATCGGTGATCTCACGAAGGTGCAAAATAGTGTGTGCACTTGTGTTTTTTTTTTTGTAATAATAAATAAAATATATGAAATAAACAAGCAAGCAACAAAAAATAGAAGTCCAAAACAACGAAATAAGGAAAATAAAAAATAACAAAAATAATTAAAGTCTAAATATAAATTCTTCGTCTTTTCTCCGTTTTTTTTGCTTTAACTTTAACTCCAAGTCTTTTGGCTCAATTCCTTTTCCTTTTCGTTTTCGTTCCAAAACCTGTAGCACAAAAGAAATACCAAAAAATATAAAGTAGAACTAAAGAATAGAAATCTAATATAAAACTACTAAAAAAAATAAAAATACTAAACCTAAAAACAAATCTAAAAATAATTCCGAGTCGGTGGCGCCAAAAATTGATGTGATTGTGATAGTGGTAAGAAAAGGTCGTTCAAGACTTGTGAAGATTTGGTTTAAATTTAATTTCTAAGACTAAAAATAGCAAAACTTAAGCATAGTTGACATTAGATTAAGAGAATATTGAGGCTAAGATTCCACTATTTTCCAATTTCCAAAGTGATTTAATTCAATAATTATATTTATGCAATTCATACTTTCAATTTAATTCTATAATATTGCAACAAGTAGATTTTCAGAATAACAACTGTAAATCGAAAGCATGAAATATCAAAACCCTAGGCTAAGCATGTATCATCAAAAAGAAATCACAATTGCTTAACGATAATCATTAAATCAATCTTTAACCAAACGCAAATAATCATAAAACATTTGCAAAAATTAGATTAATAAAATATACCAATTTTTTATTGGAAAAATAGCTTCATATGTCGTCTCAGTAATAGGGTTTTATCTCCTCATGTTAGAAACACGCTCAAAATATGTATTTATGGCTCAAAAAGGTGTTTATAAAAAGAAAAATAATTGTCACGGAGAGTTGAGACGTTTATAAATGTTAAAGATGGTGCTTCCTCTGTCGTTGAATGGAACAATAAAGGTCACGGTTTCTTTTACAACGTTGTTATTAGTTTTTACAACGAAGTTCTTCGTTTTCTTACGACGAAGTTCTTTTTCTTCTTCAACAACAGCAGAAAACTTCGAAAATATTTCTGCAACTCTCTGTGATGCTCTCTGTGGCCTTCAAACCTTTCCAAAACTCCCGATGATCCTCCGTGACCTCTCCCAAATCTATTTATAACATCAACAACCCAAAAATCTCCTCAAAAATCTCTTCAATAACTCCACTGGATATTTTTCTTCACGTGAATAATTTTCTCCCTGGTTTATACTCGACTTCCTTTTTCATCTTAAATTCCTTGTCTTGTCGATAAAAAAAATATAGCAGAATATCTTCTCCCATTAACTGCACGTACAACCAAAAATATCCCGAGCATTCTCTTTCCATGTGTAGCCGAGATAAACATGGAAACTTCCCCTTTTTACTCTTGATTTTGTGTCTGCAGCTCTCAATCACACTTCAAATGGTAGTTCACGCTCCTCATACACGTTCAGAATGAGTCAAACACACGCCAATCTTCCAAAATCCCGAGAATATTTTACGGGAATAAGCTTGCTCTGTTTTTCTTTAACCCGATGATTAGGCCCTGTTTAATCGAATCAATCCCCCATAGCAACTTTTTTTATCTCTAACAAGTCCATCCCAATCAAAATATGTGTTTGAATTCTTCCTAATATTGATCCAGAAAAATTCACAAATTCAAAAAATTAATTCCAGCCAAAAATCATCTTCTCTCGTGAAGAAGATGGTGTTCCCTTATCCATCTGTGGGGGTGCCTTTAGCCACTGGGTGCCTTTAGCAATCTCTCCGGGTGTCTTAAGTAATTTTTCGAGCCAGTTTTTCAAAAAATGTTTATTTCCCAAAAACACCTATAAATACATAAAAAAACAATATTAATACAAATATCGAGAGATAGAAATATATATAATTTGAGAATAAATCAGACACATAAATGTGTCTATCAGTGATTGATCCTCGGGTATGCATCACGACATAATAGTGTTTTAGCACTATAATGCGCTCTCGGGTAAGCTACGCAAGATAGTGATGCTTCCTTGAGTAAGCAACAGTTCCTCCCTATATATGTCTTACCGACATTTCCACAAGTATATAAAAAGAGGGGAGAGGACATTCATCGAGTGCACCTCCAATGATGCATTCTCGGGTATGCACCATGGATCAGTGAAGCTTCCTTAGGTAAGCTTCATGGCCACATAGGGTCAGTGATGCATTCTCAAACAATCATCACGACATAATAGTGCCTTAGTAACGCATTCTCGGGTATGCAACATAGGGTCGGTGATGCATTCTCAAGCATGAATCACGACATAATAATACCTAACACTATAACGCATTCTTGAGTAAGCTTCATGAATTTCCAACCAACACCTCCTCCCTATATATGTCTTACTAGTATCTCTACAAGTAGAGATAACGAGAGGAGGGGACATTCATCTACTACACCTCCAATGATGCATTCTCGGGTATGTATCATGGATCGGGGAAGCTTCCTTGGGTAAGCTTCATGGCAACATAGGATCAGTGATGTATTCTCAAGCATGCATCACATCATAATAGTGCCTTAGTACTATAATGCATTATCGGGTATGCAATATAAGGTCAGTGATGCATTCTCAAGCATGCATCACGTCATAATAGTGCCTTAACACTATAATGCATTCTCGAGTATGCAACATAGGGTCAGTGACGCATTCTCAAGCATGCATCCTCGAGTAAACTTCATGAATTTCCAACCAACACCTCCTCCCTATATATGTCTTACTAGCATTTCTACAAGTAGAGATAAGGATGAGAGGGGACATTCATCGACTGCACCTTTAATGATGCATTCTCGGGATGCATCATGGATCAGTGAAGCTTCTTTGGGTAAACTTCATGGCAACATAGGGTCAGTGATGCATTCTCAAGCATGCATCACGGCATAATAGTGCCTTAGCACTATAATGCATTCCCAGGTATGTAACATAGGGTCAGTGATGCTTCCTCAAGTAAGCATCCTCGACTTTTGGTAAAATAACTATTTTACCCCTGAGTGACTGTTTTTCCTCTGGTAGTGTAAAATTACTATATTACCCCTGAATAACCGTTTTGCTCTCGATGTGTAAAATTACTATTTTACCCCTGAATGACTTTTTTGCCCCTGGTGAGTAAAATTATTATTTACCCCTGAATGACTTTTTTTGCCCTAGTGTGAAAAATTACTATTTTACCCCTGAGTGACCATTATGGCCTTGATGTGTAACTATTTTACCCTTTTATTAAAAATACGAGTGTTACACGCCATCTGAGAATAAGAATATAATACGATACACGCATGATGCACTGAATCAAAGCCAATAGCACTTTACATCATCTCGAGGTGGCTCTAAGATCAATTGCCAGAGATGGTCTTTCTGACATTAATGTGACTAGACATGAGGAAAGTAGTCTAACCATGGGATAAAGTTCGTCTGACAACATTAATTGTGAAGAGCAGTGTACACGTGTTGAATATTGAATTGAGCGGAACATAGGTGGACATGCAGCACTCGGTCTATCCGCACAGAAGCAACGGTAAAGCACACGTGGTAGATCCAGATAGGCTGATAAGATGACGAATCTGCATCCCTTAACAATCCGCACAAGCACCAGAGCAGCGGAAGAGTTATCCGCACCAACCTTGTACGATTAAAGTACTAGACAGCTAAGGAAAGTGCCATACAACTAAGAGAAGGTGCAATACCACTAAGAGGAGATGAATCCCACGTATCAACTCTATAAATATCCAACTCTACCAACGCATTAAGAGTCGAAAATTGCTAAGAATAAAAAGAGAGCATTAGAGAAAGCATTAAATGTGAACATTAAGACTCTATAAGCATTTTATCTTTTGTTATCAGAGTTATTTGACTTTTGATTGTCCATGATAATATTCTCGATCATGATAATACCTATCCAAAACCCCATGAAGTAGGCATAGCCTAACCATGTAAAACCACGTTGTTTAAAAAAAAAATAAAACAACGTAAAACCACGTGTTCATTTACTTATGCACATATACTCATTGCATTGTTTTTATTATTTTCAAACGGCATTGATATATTGGTTGTGACCGCAAGATCCACCTTATGATCTTTTATGTTCATAGAAATAGCTAAAAGGGAACACAGAAATCGCTAAAAGGGAAAACAATAACCCATTCCAGGAAGCTAGAAACACTGTCTTTTAAGCCATTAAAACCAGAATCAGGCTCACCGATGAAGAAAATTTAAGCCCTAGAAAAGTCAAAATCGCAAGACTAAGGTCAAGAAACAATATCACTTGTTTCCTTTCCTCACTGTTTCAGATTACGTATCTTGGCTGCAAATTATTTACCAAGCCCAATTTTTATTCAATTCAGTGGTATTAATGATTCCCCAATAACAATTTCGAATCCAATAGTTTATCTGATCCTACTAAAATCATTAAAACCGAGAATATGGCAGATTTCATTTGAAACTGAAAAGGAATTAAAACCTCCACATTTGATAAATTCAAGAATAATGAAATCCTATGTAATATTTTCTAAAATCAAACAAACAAATCATATAGATATGCAATCATAGTTAATCTCATTTGCAGAATCCTTGATACCAGTACTATACCTCAAATATTCCTCACAATAGACATTGTACTAATAGTTTCCTATTATATATATAAAATGATGCAAGATCTCCTTATCCCATCATTAATTAAATTATAAGATAAGAACATCGTCAAGCATCGAATTCAATCAATTGAAGTTTCATTAAGAGATTCAAGTTGACCATATAGCTAGCTAGTTTTTATAGATATCCTTTATCCACATTGTTAAACTCTTCTACTCTTCTTCTTGTTCTCTTCATTTGAGTAAGTAACTCTCAGGAAAAAAACACACGAAAACCCTTACCTAATAGTTAACTAACCCCTCCAACATTAAAATCAAAACAAAGGAAAGCGATAAACTGATTTACCACATCAGCCTCTCACACTAATACAAACATTCCTCTTCTATAAACGAAGGGTTAGATCGATATTTCTGATTTCATGGATGTTATTATTATCAATGTTGTTGCTGCTGTTATTGTTGTTAGGAATAAGGGTATGATCTTCATAATCATAACAACCAGAGCAGACAGGAGAGACTGAATCATTGACAGGGTAATATCCAGTTTGATAAATGATATTATCATGAACAAAACAGTCAGGATTTTCAGTAATAGACACTTGGTGATGATTATTAAACCAATAAGACTGCTGTTGCTCCTGATGAAGTGAAGAGTACTGGTCGCAAACTACTGGTGGTGGTGAAGATAATGATGATGGTGGAGTTGGAGTTGGTGCTTCTGATATTATCGATGGCGGTGGTAGTGGTATGTAGTATTGTTGAAAATGGTGATTAGTAGCTAAACGAGTAGTCTTCGCAGCATTATGGGCTCTACGAGCAGCATCTCTTTCTCTCTTATGAGCATTCTGATGACCACCTAAGGCTTGAGAAGTGAGAACTGACGTGTACAGTAAATACATGAGAAAACCTTGTTTGGTTGCAGTTGCAGTGCTTCTGCTGACGATTTCTTATTCCTTGTTTTGAATCGAAAGCTGATGCTGATAATGATCTGTTTCATCAGAAGGCATTTTAAGGAAGTTATGGTACAGAGCAGGATCACAATCCTCCATTAAAGCACATAAGCTATAACCCAGAGAGTGAAGAGAGAATGTAGAGCAGATTGCAGAGAGAGGTGGGGACTGAGGTATACGAAATATATGTATAGAAGCTCTGCTGCAGTCGTACTATTACTGCCAAAGTAGTTTTACGTGGAGTGTAATTGGTTGTTATAAGATGTTTTTGACGGATATATCCCTGTGGATTGATGGATAAGACATTAAAGTATATGCTCTTTATGGTGTTGAGCAGTAGTTGTACACTTCTAACACTTCTACTGGGGAGTTTCGCTTCAATATGGCTTAGTTTGATAATTATACTTTTGGCTTTGTAAATTGATGGGTAGGGGCAGTTTTCTTAAAAAGTTTAGTTTTAGTCTGTGAATCGGAGAAACCGGCGATTGACTCAGTAAAATAATTTTTCTTAAAATTCTCGATTTCAACTTACTTCTCCTTAATTCAGGTTATTTCTAAAATGAATTCAATGATTGGTGGTGAAAATTATTCAGATCTTGGTCTTTAAATGGTTAGAAACATGTCGGATTTGAACAAAAATCGATCGGAAAATAAATCCATCTCTGGATTAAAATAAAAAAATGTTAGATCTAATTCTAGTAATTCAAGTGACATTTCTAGCTTTCCTGAGTGTGGAAGACATGGAGATGATCCTGCTCTGTTCATTCCTGATGATGTTATGGATGAAAGTTTAGATGGGTGGAGATTTAGCTTAATTGGTAGACTGGATTTTGTTAAATTGAAGATGGAGGCTGTCGAATCATCCTTGCAAATTCAATGGACGCTTAAAGGTAATCTTCAATTTATTCCTCTAGGAAAAGGTTTTTTTATAATTAAATTAGAAAATATGGAAGATAAGATCCATATCTGGGGAGGATATTGGGTTATCAGGGAATGGGAACCAAATTTAACCCAGCTGCTCAGAAGTCTTATTCAGCATTTGTGTGGGTTCATTTCCTTGGATTGAGCATTGAATACTGGAAGGAAAAGATTATTATGCATATTGGAAAATCAGTAGGGAAACCAATTAAGGTTGATGAAACAACCTTGAAAAGAGAATTTGGATACTATGCTAGTGTTTTGGTTGAAGTTGATTTAGATAAATCAATTCCTAGCAAGGTTTGGGTTGAATCCAAATATGGTGGATACACTTAAAAAATTCAGATACCTAAGTTACCCAAATTTTGTAATCAGTGTAAAGTGGTTGGTCATTTGGCTGCAAAATGTAGAACTAAAAGAAGATAGGAAGACCACATTGAAGATAATACAAAAGTGCATAATGAAGGTGTTAAAATCTGGAGGAAAAAGTCACCAAAATTTTCTGGTGGTTTTGATATCTGTTTGAACCCTTCGGAAAAAGTCTCTCAAGAACAGCAAATATAGAGTGATGATGAAGTTGTGGATGCTATTGTTCTTCCACTTCAACAAGATCCTAATCAGGAAGTGGGAGGAGTTCACTCTGGAAAGTTTCATCTTCTTCAGGATATGAATGAGGATATATTGGGTTCCCATGTTGAATTCCCCTCTCTATCAATTGGTAAAGTTTTTGATGCAGTTCTAGCTCACCTTCTATTAATTCAGTAGTATCTGTCATTCCCTTAGGAGGAAAAGGTGGTACACTAGAAGTTTGATCTCACAAACAAAAACCATGTAATTATTACAACAAGGAAACAAGCTACAAATTTGGTTGTTCAAAACAGTAAAAATGGTAATCAGAGAAAAAATTCTTCTTCTCAAAATCAACTTTTAAAATGAAAGTAATTTTTTAAAATGTCAGAGGCTTGAGGAGAGTCAAGGCAAAAAAAAAACTAAAAAGTTTAGTTCATTCTTTTAGTCCTTTTTTTAGTGATTCTGGCAGAACCAAAAGTCAGAAATTTCTAAAGATTTTTGTAAAAAATTGAAACTTCCAGGTATACATGATGAAATAATTCATAATTCTAGTGATAGTAAAAAAAATATATGGATCTTGTGGTGTTCTTGTATTAGTCATCCAATAATTGTGTCAGTACAGACCAAGCAATAACAATTGAGGTGGGGGGAGGGGGGGGGGGGTACTTAAGTTAGTTACTAGAGTTCATGCTGCTTCCTTGACAGTAGATAAAAGAGAATTATAGGAGGAAATAATTGAGTTACGTAAAATGAATAAACCATGGTTGTTCATGGAAGATTTCAATATTTTTCTCAGTGAGGAGGAGAAAAAAAAAGGTTTAAGACCATTGAAGATCTCTATGTTAGAGTTTAATAATTGTCTCATAGTAGTGGTTTAATTCAAGCTCCAAAAACAGGATTGGATTTCTCTTGGTGTAATAACAGAGTGGGGTCTAAGAGGATTGTGTGCAACTTAGATAGAGTTGTTTTTAATGATAAATGGCTTGAGCTATTTACTAGGTTGGGATATAAAGTTGGATTTAGAGGGATTTCTGATCATGGGACATTGTAAGGTGGAAATGCTTATATTCCTAAACCAATAAATGTTCCTTTTAGTGCTTTAAAGGTTTAGATGAGTCATCCTGGTTTCCTTCAAGTGATTAGAGATTCATGGTGCAAACATATGGAAGGTAACTCAGTTTTTGTATTTATGAGTAAACTGAAAAGAGTGAAAGTTGATCTTAAAGAGTGGAATTAGTCTGTTTCTGGAGATGTGAATGTTAAGTTGAAACAAGTAGAAGAGGAAATTTTATAGGAAGTATTGGTATCTGATCAAAGTCCAGGGGATAATTTTCTAATGAATAAGCTAGTCACTGGTAGAGGGAAACAAGAAGTAATCATGCAGCAACAAAAGAAGATCATACCGCAAAAATCTTATGTGGTTAAAAGATGGAGCCTCCAATTCAATAAAATCCATGTTAATCTTAGATTAAGGCAAACTCATGATATGACAGTGGAGCTAGAAAATTCATAAGGAGAGAGTATCACAAATCAAAAGAAAATATCAGATACTCTAGTTTCCCACTTTGAAGAGAAATTTAAATTCCAAGAGGTGGTATTTTCTAGAGATTTTTTTAATACCATTACCAGAGTTAATCAAGAGGATAATATTATGATTGAGGTTGTTCCATCAGATGATGAAATTAAAAAGGTTGTATTTAAACTGAATCCAGATAGTGCTCCTGGTCCAGATGGATTTGCAATATGGTTTTATAGAGTTTCTTTGGATATTATTGGGAATGATCTTACAAAGGCTATTAGGTTTTGCTGGAATAGAGGCTTTGTTCCAGTTGGTTTGAATTCAAATTTCCTGAAGCTGATTCCTAAAGTGAAAAATGCTAAAAGAGCAATGCAATTTAGACTAATTGGTCTAATAAATTTTAGTTTCAAGATCTTCACAAAAATTTTGGATGCAAGGATTGGAAGTATAAACAATAAGATAGTTTCTCCCCAACAAGGAGCATTTATAAAGGGAAGAACTATTCAAGAACAGATTGCTCTAGCTTCTGAAATGATCAGTGAAATTAAAGTTAAAAGAAGAGGAGGAAATTTTGGTATGAAATTAGATATAACACAAGCCTATGATTCACTTAGATGGAGGTTTCTCTTTCATGTTATGAGTAAATTTGGATTTTCAGAAAGCAATATTCAGTGGTTACATACTTTACTACAATTTGCTAGAATTTCAGTTTTGGTAAATGGTGGTTCAGCAGGCTATTTCCAAGTAGGGAGAGGACTTAGACAATGTGATCCACTCTCCCGACTTTTGTTTGTCATAGAAGAAGATGTTTTGAATAGAAATATATCAAAAATGGTTCAAGAAGGAAGCTTACAACCAATGGTTAACAGAAATGATGTTCAACCATCTCATATCTTCTTTGCAGATGACATCTTGATTTTCTGCAATGGAAATAAGAGAAATATCAGTAAAGTGATGAATATTCTTAATGTCTATCAAGATGCTTCTGGGAAGATAGTGAGTTTGGAGAAAAGAAAATGTTTCATTGGTGGTACTAGTGAGAATAGAAGAATTGAAATTTCTGAAGAATGCAACATTCCTTTGGCATATTTTCCAGACAAATACTTGGTGGTTATTCTTAATCCAGGATTTATAAAAACATATCATGTTTGGAATTGTGTAGAAATGATGCATTAGAAGTTTGCAGGGTGGAAAGAAAATCTTTTTTCTTTCCAAGAAAGGTTGATTCTAGTTAAATTTGTGCTCTGCAGTATCCCTATCTAAAACATGTCAGTTTATAGACGACTAAAGAGAGTTATCAAGGAATGTGAAAAAATTATAAGAAACTTTCTCTGGTCTGGAGATCCAGTTAAGAAAAAATTTATCCCTTTGAAATGGAATAAAGTGTGTTCTCTCTTAAGGAAGGTAGGCTTGGTTTGAGGAAGCTGGAAGTGATTAACAAGACTTTGCTTATGAAATTATTATGGAAAATGCAAAATTGTACAAATGAATGGGCAAAATTCTTTCAAGCAAAGTTTCAGAACAAAAAAGGAGAATGGATAGGATATTACAAGAAATCTTCTATATGGCCAGGTATAATATGGGCTACAGGGGAAATTAAAGAATGTACAAGATGAATGGTGGGTAATGGAGCTGAGATTTCAATATGGAAAGACAAATGGGTTATGGAATAGAGCAATTAAGGAATTATTCCCAGACAATCCTTATATACTTCAGTTCCCAGAAATGAGAGTTGCAGATTTAATTCTAGATGGTGAATGGGTTATTCCAAGTGAAATATTGGATATGATTTCAGTCAATGATCTTCCTTTAATAGACGGTGGGAGTGATAAAAGAATCTGGACTGGTACCCTCTCTGGTGACTTCATTGTGGCTACAACTGTTGAAGTCATAAGAGGAAAGTATCAAATTCTGCAATGGACTAAAAAGGTATGGCATCAATCTATTCATCCTAGTATTTCTAGTAACGTGTGAAAATTAGCTAGAGGAATTTGTGTATCGGATGAAAATATAAAGAAGAGAAATTTTTATCTTGCTTCTAAATGTGTTTTCTGCAAAAGAGAAGAAGAATCTATTGAGCACATTCTATGGTTTTATAACCATAATGAAATCATTTAAAAATGGCTTTGTGGAATTTTAAATTTTCTTAACCCTAAATCCTTTGAAAAAATGCTACTTTTAGCACAGACCAAGAGCCTTGCAGTGAAAGAAGTTTGGAGGATAGCTTCTTTTTATCTAATGAAAGAAATCTGGTTTATGAGAAATCAAAGTGTGTTTGAAAATAGATCTTTCAACATGGAATTTATTAAAAAAAGGCTGCTGCAATTCATTTTAGAAAGTGAGGTAAAAATGAAATCACACACGTGGAATTCTTCATTTGATCTTCAAATTCCGAGGTCCTTTGTGTTAAAGAGAAGAAAGGTTAAAAGTGTTAGGATCAAAGAAATCTCCTTTCATTTGCCAAGACCAAATCAAATCTTACTCTGCTGCGATGGTGCTTCAAAAGGGAACCCACGTCTATCTGGTTTTGGATTCATTGGTAGAAATAATGAAGGAGAATTTATTATTGCAGTAACAGGTGGATTAGGAGTGGCCACTAATTACTTTGCATAGGTAATTGCTATCTTAAATGCTGGAGAATGGGCAATTAGTCAAGGATTTCAAAAATTATGCTTTAGGACAGAATCCGGATCTGTTATACAAGTTTTTCAAACAATGAAGATACCTTGGTTTGCAATATCAAGGTGGAGGAGAATCTGTTCGAGTATCTCCTGCTGGGAATTCATACACACTTATAGAGAGGTTAACTTCTCGGCAGATAGATTATAAAAAAAAAAGCTCAACTCTTACTAGAACAAAATTATTTTTGATATTAGACCTGCATTTTTGGGTTGTCTGGAGAATCCACATCAACCTTATTTTAGATTTTGTTATATTATAAATGTTTTTAAGTCTAATATAAAGGAAGTTCCTTAGTTTCTTGAGTTAGGTCTTGCATTGGACCTTTTCTGTATATCCTTCGGCTAATTCGTTGAGTTAATAAAATTCTTATTACAAAGCAAAAAAAGGGTAGGGCCTGTTTTTTCAACTAGCCAGTGGTCAGTTGTTGTTAAGATAATTTCTTCTAAAAGCTTTGAAACAAACAAGTTAGGGAGCCTATAAAATAAAAGAAAATGCACAGGGAAATCAGAAATATTAACAGTTTTTAGAAGCTAATTAAGTAGGAACATGAGAGAGTTTCATGCCTAGTTTTGAGAAGGGGTGGTATATCGAGTTGGTTTAAATTTACACCCCATTTGATTGGAAGAATTGCAATCCCAAGAATTCAATTATGGGTACTTCAATTTTTGGAATTGAATTTAAATCCAAAAAATTAGTTTTTAGTTGAGATAATTCAATTACTGTTGTTTTTATCTCGGAATCCAATTTCATTGCATTACTGAACTAGTGCAATGAAAATCTATTATTTTAAAGGGAATTAGATTCCTAGAAATCAAAAATCTTAATTATATAAAGTTAATTTGTCCCGTTTGGTTCAAGTAATTAAACACATTCCTAAAAATTAAATTATCTAGTTTTTAATTCATTAAATTAAACATGCTAATATTTCTTTATAGTTCAGATGGGACAAAAGAAAAACTAAAAGAAAAATCACTGCCACTTAATTTCCCATTCCAATGTAGAGAAATAGAGAATGGGGATAGAAAAGATAACCGACGAAACAAAAAAAATGAGTCATGAACCCCGCCCGCATTACGCAAACGACGTCAGACGACTAGAGAGAGAGTCTCTGTCCTCTGTATGTACTATACAAGATCGATCAGAGTCAGAGAGGTGCACCATTCATACTATTCTCTGCTGATTCTCTCTCTATATATAACGGATGAGATGAGATAAGATGAGTGTTGGTGACGAGGATGATATACACATATTACGCTGTCACACGGAAACATCACGTCCATCAAAATGAATGAATATAATCATGGTGTATCATCTTATGCCACCAATTCACCATCACCATTCAGCTGTATATATACGCACACTGCAAATGAAATTGCTAGGGTCATGAAATATATTTATTAATTAGTGACATGTCACCCTTTCATCACCACCACAGGTCCATGACCCTATATTATACTCCCATTTAAAGAAACATTTGTTACGGCTAAAAAGCTTCATGTATGGTCCTAACTCGAGGACCTCAAGTAAAATTAATATTTAAAAATTTAAAAACTTAGATAAATAAAAATTTTATGTTAATCAGTGAGAAAATTTTTATTTTCTATTGGTCAAAATAAGATTTTTATGATTTTTATGAAGCGAGAGTTCTGATGAAGACACTTGACATAATTTGATTGGTGCAAATATTTAGGGGTTAAAGAAACCCACTCTCATATTAACTTTTTTGTTTTAAAATTAATACACTTTATTTACACCAATACTTAATCGTATCTGTAGTTGCAGGAAATCCCATAACACACGCAAAAACGATCCTAAAGCACTCTTTTATGTCTTCCACCTGGATCTTATGATCGAAACTCATACAATAAGAATTAAATGATGAACACAAGAGATTTACGTGGTTCGGTGTTAAAACGTACGTCCACGGGAGGGATTTTATTATGATATAATGATGATCACCAGCACAGATGATGGCGTCTGATTTTTACAGTAGTTCTCTCTTGATCTCCTACCCAATTGATCAACCCTATTATATTTACTCACATGCCTATTTATAGCCAAGTTACAAAATTAGGGTTTAGTTCATAGAACTTCGGACACAATTCTCCTTGCTTCAAGTATAATTCACTTCAGATGTAGTTTCCTTCGCCGAGATGATCTTACCGTAACTTACTTGGTAATGAATTCTGCTTAGCTAGCACGTAACTTACTTGGTGATGAATTTTGCTTAACTAACACTTCAGCTCGCTGGTAGATTCATCCAATAAGCCTCGCTATGACTGTCGTTATCCATCTGCTCTCCATCCAATAGTAACTCACCACTTGTCCCGACAGCTAACATGTTGTTGATATGACCGCTCTCCATTCAAACTTAGTTGTTGATTCTATAGTAGTGCTTTACACGCGTCTCAATCTTGTGTGCTAGACGGAGATCCCTATGTTGACTAAGTATTACTTCGATGTTCACTTGGAATATGTTTCCCTCGTGTTTATGTGTTGAGATGCGAACACGTGGCAGGATGATTTTATGTCCCCATATTTTGCCTGTTCTCTTGTCATCTGAACGAGGTTAGGATGTGAAGAGAATTCGAAAAGGTTTTAACTCCCGCCACGTTTTCGGAATTTTTGGAAACCTCCGCCACGACTTTAATTTTATATTTTATGACCGACACGTCCTACCAATTTCTACTTTACCACCTCTTCAGCCGTTTAACCTGGTATAAATATCTCTCTGAACAGTTTTCTTCTTCAATAACTTTTATACCCTTCATAATTTCTCTTCTTTTGTCAGACCTGCAATCCGCCATTAACTTCTTCTACTTCACTTCCAACATTCTTTCTGTGATTCTGCCTCTCTGTCTGACTTAGTTCAAAAACCTTATTTCCTAATCTCCCTCCTATCTAAATATGGCCTAAAATTTCATTAGGTCAACTGCGAGATGGCCTACAATTTCCTCTCTATAGTAGTGTGAATCCTTTGTTCTACGAGGTTATGGCTCGTCTATTTCCTCAGCGAGGTGTATTTTAACTAAGCGGAAATGCTATTCGCTTGATCAACGAGTTCACATCTTATTCATAGGGTTAATCCACCATTCCCGATAAAGCCCATTCATATACTCCATCTGATTATACTGCTAACTCATTTCTGGCAAACTATATCCCAAAAATGGGATATTCGCTTCAACTAGGAGAATATCGCTGATGACAAGAAACTCCTTGTTCCTGATCTTGATCCGAAGACAAAAAGAACCAACCAGTTCCTTTACCTGTCCAACGACGAAAGATGGATGAAATATCCCCTAATTCTCAAAGGCCTATGATGAGTGCATAATTCACATGTTTATTGTGTCAATTCCATACTTGTTTTAGCTATAACTCTTGCATATTAATTTTTATTACTCTTTTTTTCTATCTTATGTGTCATATTAGGTGAATCATCTAAAAAAGAACTATACAAAGTGCTAAAATGAACAAGGAAGTTGAGTTCTACAAGTAAAGAAGGGCCAAATACCAAATTTAACTCATTCAAATCAATGAGTTCTTAACATATTGAAGAGAAATAGAATATGAAGTGAACGTAAAAAGAATGAGGTAATTTTGAATTCAGACGAAGAAGTTATGGACAAAACAGCCGAAGAAAAAAAAAGTCATCTAACAATTCCGGTTAGCACAGTTCCCAACTATGCCGACTGGAACACTTTTTCGAACAAAATATTTGGATTTTAAATCCCTAGAGATGGCACGGTTCATTGGAATCGACCATGCCGACTGGGGCAAGTTTGGGTTAGAGAATTGAAGCTATTTTGGTCCTAGAGTCGGCACGGTTCATATGAATCGACCATGCCGACTATGGCTAACCTATGGGGTCCGTATTGACACGTTTTAGACTTCCAAATCAAGGATTCTTAGTTCTAATGGGATTCTAAACCCTAGAAGGAGACGATACTTGAGGGCCAACATTGAAGGCTATAAAAGAAGACATCTAAGGCTCAAACAAGAGATCATCTATATATTTTACATATTTTAAAGGAATCTCTACAACCTCCTACCTCTCATATCATAACTTCCACATCTAAAACCTAGGGTTTACCCTTTAGGGGAAACCATTCTTATTTTTAATATGAGTAGATAAACCTTTTGTTGATTAAGGATGAATTCAATGTTCTAAGCGTGAAGCTTTATTAGTAATACAAGTTTTTTTGGAGTTTTAATCATCATCGTTTGTATCACTATATCTAGGGTTTATGATTGGCTTCTAGATTTTTCAAGTGTACAATTGGATTAATATATTGATCATTCTATTGCTAGTAGAAAGTTGTGAGATACGTGTAATAGTCGAACACCTCCTACACAAGTAGAGAACGAGAGACCTTACAAAGGGATTCTGTGGATCAATCATGTGAGGAAATAACACTAGTAAGCATACCGAGCTTATGTGTTTGATGCTAGGATCAACCAAAATTCACAAATCATAAAGCATTCGATTGGGTTACACTTTGAGAGATTATTCATAGTGTTCATATGGATAGAATCTAGTAGTCGAGCATTTCTGTATCCAGTGACACAAGGAGTTTTGGGGATAGGAGAGCTTATTTTATTCTACGGTTGGTGATGCATGATTCTAACGAAAGATAGATAAGTATACTAATTTAGTCAACGTTTGGTAACGGCGAAGGACTCCCTAATCAATCTTTTTATTCTTATTGTTTTTATATCTTTAGTTACTTTAACCAAACCAATCCCCCTTAGTATTTACTTTGATTATAGTTTTGTTAATCTAAATAAATCTCAATTATACAGCTCTTCTTGGGAACGATCCTTACTACATCTATATTACTATTTTATTATTTAGAAATATCTTGAGTAATTTTTTGCACTTACGACACGCATCAAATTTTGGTGTCGCTGTCGTGGAGCAGTGGTTGATTGATTTGTTATTTGTTTTAGCTTGTTTTAGCTTGTTTTGGAGTTAGATACTTTTTACGTTTTTCGTCAGTATTTTTCATATTTTTATCTTTCCTTGGTGTTAACAATTCGTTGAAGGTGTCCAACTCTCATCAAAAGCGGGAGATAAATTCTGAAAACAGGTTGTAAGTATCACTTTTAGTTATTTTTGTTTTAGGTTTTAGATTTTTGTTTAAATTTTTTTTCTTTTATTCTTGTGAGTCGTCATGTTTCCTTAAGTAATATGTACGGTGCACAAGATCAATCATATAATAGTGGTAATCAATATGGTTTTTAATTTCAATCTTATGACAACTACCAACCATACCAGGGGTATAATCAAAGCCAATCTTTTGGATACGAACAATACCCTACGGAACCTTATGGTTATTCTCATACATACCAAAACCTTATGAAGGGTATGTAAGTGAACAATCACAAGGATGGGAGGATAGTTATGTTTCTAATAGTTTCTCTAGTACCACAGATTCTACTTGTGCCAAGTTAGACAAACTCCAAAGGTTAATGGAGCAATTTATTCAACAACAAGATGAACACGGTAGAAAGTTAGATGATTTGCAACAACAACACCAAGAATATGATTGGGAAGAGTCACATAGAGAAATTCAGAGAAATTATAAGAAGTGGATAAAAATAGGGATGAGGAAGAAGTGTGGCCTCAAAACCAAAACAATTTTAAAATTCCTAAGAACGATAAAGACTATTATGAAGATGAGCTACCTTTGGAAATTTCTTGCAATGATGATGAAGTCATTCTAACTCCGGATCATAATAACGATCATCCGTCTATTCAAAAGGAGGAGACTGGATATGACATATCTATTGTTATATATGGTATAACGTACTTAAACAAAGATCTTAGGATTTGTACCGATGAACTAGACTTCCTAGGAGAGGACTCTGATTCTGATGATGAGTGTGTTGAAGAGATGGAGATTGATAAAAAAATCCAAATTGATTGAATTCGTGGGATGTTGATATTTCGATTGAAGCAGAAACTAATGAATAATGGTTTTTAAATAGTTTGATAGAGGACCACGATTTACATGAGGTAAATAATTTATTGGATTTCTTTAACAATGATGAGGATCCCGTAATACAAGAGATTATTAAAGGTTTGTCTAATCCTTTACATAATTATATATCTTTTGATCCTCCTCCCCAATCGAAATAGTTCCCTAAAAGGTTGTTAACACGATTTTTAAGAAGCTACCTCACTTAGGGTTGGGTATTTGTTATACAAAAATCCTTAAGAATTATTTTCCTTCTAACTATATACCACTAGATGTGTTTGATTCTAACACTTTGCAGGTTCACCGAGAGGAACCCAAAAATTTTCCCACTTTCTATGTTCTTTATGCATTTCCAAGTGTAGAAAATACTAAGCATGGGGGAACTTCCATGAAGTAACAATTTCATTGTTTATATCTTATGCTAATCATTGTGTGAAGTTGTTATTAAAACTGCATATTATTATCTGGGCGGATCCCCAGATATTTAGATTATTGGTTTATGGGCGCTAACTAGAAAGTCAGGATGAGGACGTTAAACTAAGTGCTGAATGGGAGGCAACCCATTGGTTTGTATTTCTACCTTTATCTTTTGATTTTTAGTAGTTTTTCATATCATTACATGATTTCCCATCTTGATTTTACATTGGAGGAGTCAATTTACACTGAGAACAATGTAAAGTTTAAGTGTCAGGGAGTGATTAAGCATATAGATTTTTTAAGTCTTTACTTTTATAAGTACAATTTTTGAACTTTTTGTACATATTTTTGCATCAACCTCCAACTTTTAGATATTTTAGAGTCACTTTGTATACTTCTATCTAAGTTTATATACAGAATTCTGACCGATATAACTAAGCTTAGAAGTATTAGAGAACTATATCCAGGTTGCTTAGTTGTTGAAAGGCTAGAGATGACAAAAAGGGACTTAAATCGCCGGTGGAAAATTAGGTGCAGAAAGAATACAATATTAGAGAAGCTGATCATTCAATGCCCATGAATGAGGCACCAAACCTTTAATTTTTCCGTTTAGAGTGTTTCATCTGCACAAGCTCCGGGTAGAATGATGAGCTACCCAACCTCGCACCAATTTCAACACTACTTTTTGATCTCTTGAGTGCTATTTATATCAATCATGAGGGTGTCATCAGAATTGCTAACTCTATCTTGCAGTCTTGTTTGCAGTGGCACTATTCTCTCGACAACAACAGGTCCGTAGAAACACCATTATCATCAACAAGCAGAGCATCACAAATTCGAAGGAAAGTTGAATATAGTCAAGGTTTACAAGCAACAATACAAGAAAGGAAGATTTCTTATTCAAGTAAAGAGTGTTGTAATTGGTTAAAATATAATAAAAGAGTTGTCGATTCCGATCCTTCCTTCTCTTTTCCAAACTGAGTTGATTGTAAGCTGGGAAATAGAACAAAAATTGAGACAAAATTGAGTATTCACATCATTAGGCTAGCTGGCGAAGAGTTATTCCCTCATCCTCCTGTTCCGAATTCGACCTTCTCACCTTGTTGCATTTACAATGATTTCAGGACTTGAAAACCCTCATCAAGACTTGACTGGAAACCGCGGAAAGATGGCAGAATTTTATATATATATGTTGAAGACTTATGTACAAGGGAGAAAGAAATCAAAAGATGAGAGATAGTGAAGTTAATGATATCGAGATAATACAAGTTGTAAACAATCAAGTGGCAAAATCCTTCTCCCATGGCCATATTAGTTTCGTTTGTTATTTATATTTCAATTTTGCATATAATAGAAAATTAAAAAAAAAAAAAAGGGAAAAAAAAATTAAAAAGAAAAAAAAAAGAAAAAAAATATATATCTTATATTGCTTTAATATATATTTCTTTTGTATTCATTCAATAAGGTCGTGGGGAAGAAGAAATCTATAAAGAAGGTTTAAACAACAAGAAATTGAGGAAAAGAGTTAAAATTGTCAAGGTTCTACGAAGTTCAAGAGTTCATCATCAATAGTTGAAGACCGAAGACTGAAGACGTTTCTATTGGATGTTGTGTGAATGATGCTGATTGTGAATCCGATGAGAAGGTAAGTAAGCGTTCCCATCCTCACATAGTGGTTGATTTCCTTTCTTAGAGGTCACTAGAAAAAAAAAACTATTTTTCATCCCACGTTTCTATGGGATAACATCTTCATATAATTCGGAAGGTTCCTTTTCCTTCCCACCATTCAACGTGTGCAAGATTTCTATCTTCACTTCTGCCTACACATATGAGAACCATAAAGTGCGTCTTTTGAGAGTCAATTTCATAAAACCCTATTGGTGAGGCAGAATTCATTCGATCGCTCTCGAACCTGGATTCTTTCATATGATGGTTTTCTCCTAACTCAAGGGATAAGCATAAAAATAACGTTCTTTGATATTTCTAACTTCTTATTGTTAGTGTGCAGAAACTTCATATCTTCGTAGCTCTTTGGATGCATATGCTCTGGAATGTTTGAAAGTTGGAGTAAGTTTTATGGGTATACCTCTTGTAAACCCTCACGAGACTATAACTAGTCCACTAGGTATACCTAGGGGTTTAAAGGCTTGTTGTACATTCTAAGTGTAATTGTGTCATCGACGAAGTGGATTTGTTGTAGTTTAGTTTATTTTAGGTTAGTTTAGAAAGTAGTTTGCTCGAGGACTAGCAAATGCTAAGTGTGGGGGAATTGATAAGTGCATAATTCAAATATTTATAGTGTCAAATCTATACTTGTTTTAGCTATCATTCTTGCATATTACTTCTTATTACTCTTGGTTTCTATCTTATGTGTCATATTAGCTGAATTATCCAAAAACAAGCTATACAAAGTGCTAAAATGAACAAGAAAGTTGAGTTCTACAAGTAAAGAAGGGACAAAGAACAAATTCAACTCATTCAAAACCAGGAGTTCATAATAACATCTTCAAGAGAACAAGAATATGAAGTGAACGCAAAAAAAATAAGGTCATTCCGAGATCGGACGAACAAGTTATGGACAAAACAATTGAAGCAAGAAAAAGTCATCTACACCATTCCAGTCCCAACTATGCCGACTGGAACACTTTTTCGGACAGAAAATTGGATTTTAAATCCCTAGAGTCGGCATGGTTCATTGGGAATCGACCATGCCGACTGAGGTAGGTTTTGGGACACAAAATTAAAGCTATTTTGTTCCTAGAGTCAGCATGGTTTATATAAATCGACCATGCCGACTGTGGCTAACCTATGGGGTCCATTTTGACGCGTTTTAGAATTCCAAATCAAGGAAACTTAGTTCCAATGTGATTTAAACCCTATAAGAAGAGGATACTTGAGGGAGAAGCATTGAAGGCTATAAAAGAAGACATCTAAGGATCAAAAAAGAAATTATCTATATATTCTACATCTTTTGAATGAATCTCTACAACCTCCTACCTCTCACATCACAACTTTCACATCTAAAACCTAGGGTTTACCCCTTTAGGGGGAAACCATTCTTCTTTGTAATATGAGTAGCTAAACCTCTTGTTGATTAAGGATGAATTCAATGTTCTAAGCGTGAAGCTTTATTAGTTATACAAGTTTGTTTGGAGTTTTAATCACCATCGTTTATTTTCACTATATCTAGGGTTTATGATTGGTTTCTAAATTGTCCAAGTGTACAATTGGATTAATCTATTGATCATTCTATTGCTAGCAGAGAGTTGTGAGATACGTGTAATAGTCGAACACCTCCTACACAAGTAGAGAACGCGAGACCTTGCAGAGGGATTCTGTGGATCAATCGTGTGTGGAGATAACACTAGTAAGAATAACGAGCTTATGCGTTTGATGCTAGGATCAACCAAAATTCACAAATCATAAAGCATTCGATTGGGTTACACCTTGAGAGCTTATTCATGGTGTTCATATGGATAGAATCTGGTAGTCGAGCGCTTCCGTATCCAGTGACACAAGGATAGAAGCGCTTATTTTATTCTACGGTTGGTGATGCATGGTTCTAATGAAAGATACATAAGTATACTAATTCAGTCAACGTTTGGTAACGGCGAAGGACTCCCTAATCAATCTTTTTATTCTTGTTGTTTTTATATTTTTAGTTAATTTAAACAAACCAATCCCCCTTAGTATTTACTTTTATTATAGTTTTGCTAATCTAAATAACATCTCAATTACACAGCTCTCTGTGGGAACGATCCTTAATACCACTATATTACTAGTTAATTAGTGAGACATATCTTGAGTAATTTTTTGCACTTACGACACACATCATCCCATGGGTTTGGGGTAGATATTTTGATGGTTTCCCTTGTCAGAGTCTTCGTGGGAGCATCAAGACTTTCCTCGATACGAACCGTGGACCTTCGGATGGTCCGATAAAACTCATGAGGTATTCTTTTTCTTCTTTTGTTCTGCTACCTTTCTTCCTTAATTTCTCCACACTAATCTTCGTGATTTCAGGATGTTGTTGCTTCCAATGAGATAAAGCCTAAATCTCGCAAGCGTTCGTCTTTGGAGCCTAAGAAGATAAAGAACACATTCTCTCGTTGTTACATTTTCCTTTGTTGCCTTTGTTCTTTATATGACGTTGGAGAATTTATGTTGCAAAGACGGAATCTGGCGAGGTAAAAGTTATCCCTCCGAATAAAAAGTCTCATCAATCTGCGAAGACTCGGGATACTCTTGAGGTGCCTATAATAGTAGATGGGGATTTGAAGGTCTCCTTTTTGCTAAAAATCACTGAGGTTGTTGAAACTCAGGCTAAAGAAGAGAATATTCCTCAGGAGGTTGAAAACAAGGTCGCCGAAGAAGAAATCCCTGTGGAAGAAAAGAATGGAGATTCAACGGTGTCTTCAACAATTGGCGAAGTAGTACCTATGAAGCATGCTTCTGAAATTTCTTCGGTAATAGAAGTGTCTCAGCCCAAATCCGATGCTGCGAAGGTATCTGATTCTGAGAAAGAAGATGAAGAACATATTGAGTTGTCTACACTAGAGATTCTCCAATACAAGTGTTCTCGCGAGGTGAATACTTGGATTCAAATGGTCAAAGATATAAAAGAGGGAGTGGTAGTGGATATCCCTTCTTAAGTCTAAATACAATGATGGTATTGCTGTTTGAATCCTTTACTTCGCTTGTCTCGGAAGCGAAACGTCAAGTATTTTCCTTTTTGACTCGCGCTCAGCAAGTTGGTCCACTGACATTGGTAATCTCCATTACTTCTTCTATTTATCTTTTCATTCGCCACTTTTTTGCTTAGTGCATATGTATTGTGCAGAAATATAATATTAAGCTTGCTTTACTTGAAGAGGCCCGTCAGTCATAGATGGACTGCATAAGACTGGAAAAGGAGGTTTTGCAGCTGAAAAAGGATAAAGAAACGATGCAAGCAGAATTGGATTCTGAGAAGGCTTCTGCAAATTCTCAGAGGAAACGAGTCGAGGAACTTCCTGGTAAGATTCGTTCTTATCTTGACCACCTTTGGCTCTTCTTCAGATCCCAAGTTTACATCTCGAGTAGGTTCAACTGCTGTGAAGTTCATCATTGGTTCTCCGAGGGGAGTTGGTCCCTTTAATTGTTATGTTGATGAGCCTTCCTTATTTGTATCTTCACTCGGAAGTCCATTTCCTTTTGCCACATTCACTTCATACACTTTTATTTATTGATCCTTCTTGCTCTCTTTAGCTTGCTTCTTCTTTAACCTCTTTTCTTCGTTGATCTTGTCATCTCGTTCCTCATATTGGCAAATATCCTTTTCATTGCAATACTTTGCTTCAGCAGGATCTCCTTTTACTTCTGCCATCCCATCCGGTATTGGAAAATGCAAACATTGGTGATAAGTGGAGGCTATTCCTTTGATTCAATGGACCCATGGTCTCCCAATGATCACACTATAGGGTGACTCAACACAACTACACAGAAAGTAGTTATAGTTTCCAACTTTCCAAGATATACTACCAAGGTGAACTCTCCCTTCGGCCTTGAGGGTGCTCCATTAAATTCGTAAATATTGTAGGTTGACGGGATGAGTACCGAATATGGGAAGTTCATTCACTTGAACATACTGTAGAAAAGGATTTCCTTTGAGCTTCCGATATTCACCAAGATTTTATTCAGTGCCCATTTGTTCATTTTCAGAGTGACCACCAGAGGATCCGTATGTGATTTCCCGTTCTCAGGTGCTTCGGATGATGAAAATATAATTGGTTGCGCCATCCATTTTTTTAATGGCTGAATGAAAGATTGAATTGCATCGCAATAAATTGGTTCCTCGCTCAATCTCAATTATATGCACTCGCGACACTTGTAGTTCCGCTCGTAATGGTGGTGGGGGTGGCAGATCTCCCAAGAACTCTTGAAGTTTTCCCTGTTTTATCAACCGTAATACTATCTTTTGCACATTCCTGCAATTTTCATTAATATGGCCATGAAATTGATGATATTCACAAATTGATTACTATACATGGAGGGGGTGGTTTTACCCTTCTATTGTGTGGGTACGGAATACTTACAGACTCTGTTCTTTCAATATGTCGCAAGATTGCGGATAATGGTGCACTCAACTTTGGTAACCTCTGATCTTCAAATATGGGGGAATTTCGTCTTCTCGAACCAAATATTTTCTCATCGAATCTTCCTCGGCGAGAGGGATGTTCCCAATATTTCTGGAATCTACCGGTATCATTGCTCGTTCAGTCTCTTCCTGAACGCACATCTTGTTGAGGTGTTCGTCGCTGCTCTTCCCGATAGATGTGCCTGTAATTTACTTGCGGTACATCACCGATTGCATTTGTGATTGGATGAATATTCTTTTCGGAAATTGGTTTCCTTCGTCATTGCAGGTTACAAAGATGCCACTCTTTGTATTTCCTCCAAAGCTATATACTCTTCTTGAAATTCCTAAAGTTCTTGTAAGGTTAACGTGTTCTTGTGCTTGAATATGGCCATGTACAGAAGATCAGTCGGGAACAATGTATTTAAGAACCCTCGAACCAAGTTTTTTTTTACTCATATCCCATAACCTCACTACACAAGGTCCTTCATATATTTACTAGGCTTCACAGACTTTCGTCTTTCTTCATTTCAAGCTAAATAATTTTTCAACTCCCGGTCTCAACAGATTGTTGTGCATATAGGATGCCAGAAACACTTTTTCTAACTCTCGAAATTATATGATTGAATATTCAGGAAGTGCGTCAAACCATGCCAATGCCTCTCCTTTTAAAATTTACGGAAAGTACTTGCACATCACTTCATCTTTGTGCTCCCACTGTAGAAACGATCGTTGATATGACTTAATATACTGTATAACGTTTCCAATTCCATCGAAGATGCTTCCGAAAGTTGGCATTGTACATTTTGGTGGCAGGGCTGCATACAAAATATCTACACTGAAAGGTGATCGCTTGGCCTCTGCTAATGCATCCGTCAGTTGCTGTCCCTTGCCATTGTTTTGGAAACCTTGAATCATGGCTCTCATATGTTTTAATTCTTTCATTACTTAATGATTCACAACTGTTTCCTTGGCCCTCTTCAACTGATGTTCCATTTCTTCTTGACGATTTCTCGCATCACCTTCTTCTTGGATGTCCCCATGATTTCTTTTTTCCCTCTTATTTGAATCTCGGTACTTGTGCGTATTCGCTACTGATGACTCTGACTTTTTAGGAATTTGTTTCTGTAACTTTAGGTTTTGTTCTTTTAGTTCCAGATTTTTCTTTCGTAGTCGCTCTCGATCCTATGCTAATTTCTTCTTCGCCTCTCTTTTTTTGCGAGCTTAGCTTTCATTTATTCTATTGTTAACTCTTGCTCACCATCAGACTGATCCCCATCACTAGACACGTGGGATTCTACTCTGGCTTCTTCTTCGTTAATGTTTCGTAAAGAAACACTTCGCTCGAGAGCTGCTCTTCTTTCTTCTTCACCAGTCCTTCCTACTATCTCGTCTAATTGACGGTCTTTCCTTTAGATCGCTACATTGTTGCTCCTTACCTTAGTACTTCTTCTTTGGACCTCTCTTTCTGTTTTTGACACCATCGCTGCTTACTCAAATTTCTGCACAACATTTTTGTACTCCTTTAACGAGTTCCTATCAGTGACCCCCACAGTTCACGATCTTGAAAGTGGATCCAATGATTGTGATTAGAAAGATTAAGTTTATAAACCCTAGATCTGACAGCCGCCTAACAATACTAAATGTTTTACCTAAACCAATGATTTTTATAGCAGATCCTAAGTAGATCTCAATAGGATTACCTACCCGTTTATGATTTAACCACTAGTAATAATGCTTTTCCGAGAATAAAATATTTTTTATGTAGACTTGTCAAAAACTGAAAATCTTGTTTTAAAATCCTTTTAAATACCAAAATCCCTTTCCTATAATTTCCTGTAAAGCTCAAAACTTCAAGATTTTAGAAAATTGTTACTCAAGACTAAAATTTTCTTTGCTTACTGCTTTCCTAAAGACTTGCTCTTAGAAACTCAGATCTAAAAATAAATAAATTACATATGAAGATATAAAACTCTAGATCTAGCAAAAATATATCTATATATATATATATATATATATTAGAAAAGCAAGCAAATGCAAAAATGAAACAAACTCTTATGAAATATCTTAAAACATTAAAATAACAAGTAGGATAAATCCTTTTGTCGTCCCTGTTTATAGCACCAAAATGTAGTTGTAGGAAATCCTACAACGCACCCAGGAACGATCCTAAAGCACTCTTTTATGTCTTCCATCTGGATATTACGATCGAAACTCACACAATAAGAATTAGATGATTAACAAAAGAGATTTACGTGGTTCGGTGTTAAAACCTACGTCCACGGAAGGGATTTTACTATGATATGATAATGATCACCAGCACAGATGATTGCGTCTGATTTTTACAGTATTTCTCTCTCTTGCTTTCCTACCCAATTGATCAACCCTATTACATTTACTCGCATGCCTATTTATAGCCAAGTTACAAAATTAGGGTAATTCGGACATAATTCTCCTTGCTTCGAGTAATATTTACTTCAGATGTAGTTTCCTTCGCCGAGATGATCTTACCGTAACTTACTTGGTGATGAATTCTTCTTCACTAGCACTTCACTTTTTCGGTAGATTCGTCCAATAGGCCTCACTATGACTGTCGCTATCCATCTTATTTTCATCCAATAGTAACTCGTAACTTGTCCCGACAACTAATGTTTGTTGATATGACCGCTCTGTTCGCGCATTTGCCAAGTTGTCTAATTCAAACTTAACCATTGATTCTCTTGTAGTGCTTTCCACGCTTCTCAATCTTGTGTACTAGACGGGGATCCCTATGTTGACTAAGTATTGCTTCGATGTTAACTCTAAATATATTTCCCTCGTGTTTATGTATTGAGATGCGAACATGTGGAGAGATGATTTTATGTCCCCACATTACCGGGTAAACGTCACCTACAGTGGATGGACAACACCGTAAATCAACGATCTACATCCAAACCAAATTCAATTTAGAGTTTGTTAGTATTGAACCTACCATATTCAGAAACCGTGACTACGTTAGGAAACCAAAAAAAAAAAGATGTAAATCTAACCGTTCCATCACAGTGGGACGGGGCGGGGCTTTCCCCGCCACACCAAATCAAAAATTAAAGGTAACAATGATGAAAATTTAAATATGCCTGGTGCGTAGCATGGGCACAAATATAGTTCGAATGTAATTTCCCTATCACCAATAAATTAAGAAACTCTGCATGTACAACCAACCGGGTTACTGCTAGATAGCATAGAAACTTGACTATTTGAGGTTAGCGAATTTAATTAATCCCCACTTCAAAGTTCGGAATTCTCGTAAAAATGAGAAAATGGGTAGGTTGTCCAAGTAAAAGTTGAATGGATACATTTTCTGTATCCATATCCGAATTTTTTCAAGTGGGTATGTTGTCCAAGTAAGGGTGGAACGGATACATTGTCCGTATCCATATCCGAACTGTTTCAAGCTATATGTATATAATACTTATCCAAACGGATATCAATATTGTCACTTTGAATCCGTATCCAAATTAATTTTTTTAATGCCGAATAATACCCGATTCAAAAATATAACTAAAAATATTTAATCGAATTGTTTTGTTTTTGTAATAACAAAATTCTAATATGAAAGATTTCGGGTTAGCAGTAAACAATCTTGCTAGCCAATACTAAATTCTTTTGGAACTGCCCTCCTGCAGTAGGTTGCAATTACTTCCACTATGTAAGCTTTCTTTTGAGACATATTTTTTTTAATCATTTGATAGGCTAGCTGCAGTCACTTATTTTTAAAATGTTCACCCGAAAAATCTAATATGTATCATGTAATTTCTTTCTTAACCATATTTTTTTGTCTGATAAGGTTAGAGCTTTCACACATTTATATAATTTGCTTCATCTATATGATGGTTTTAGATGGAACACATTAGAAGTTGAATGTTTGACTTTACTTTTAAAAACCAACATTACATATGGATATTACCTAATTTACAAAAATAGTGAATTTGATTAATGGTGTTATGTATAGTGCACTCTTTAGGCATTCATATTCCTTCCCAAAAATAACAGAACTTTTACTTAATTTATGTGTCTTATTATGATTTAGTTCATCAATTTTGAGGTTGTCTATGTCTTTTGAAGGATTTACAATGTGTTTTTTTTTTATACAGGAAATTGCATAAATTGATGATGTACATGATGCAGAACCTCTAAAATTAGATGGAGGAAGCGTTGAACTTAGAAATATACACTTTAAGATAACTACTCTGTATACTTAATATCACGTACATATCAGGTGCTTTCTATCATATGCATCTTTGCTTTGTTGTGACTTTTGCACTTAAGCGTACCTTCCCCATGCCATGTACCTTTCCTAGTTACTCTTCACAATGCCTTTCACTGGTAATTGATCAAATCTTTGTTTGAACCTCTAAACATGGTTTGCATGCAACCGAACTACATTTTTTTGGCTTTTATCGTCTCTTCAATTTGCTTAAATTGTTAGGAGTTATCATATTGTCTCTTGATGATTTATGGAGGACACACCTTTAGATGAGTTTACTCAACTTTTCTATGTTACCAGGTATCTTAATTTGTTCTAATAGGTATGACAAGTTTCCTTATATTATTAACTGAATCACTCTTTGATTGTTTGTAGATTTTATAAATGCAGGTGGTGGGACGGTTATATCCACCTTTTTGAAAGTAAATATCCATCCATTATTGATGTTCGTTCCTTTGTCGGCACATGTAAGTAAAAATGTAGTGTTGATGAGTTATTGTTATGGCTTGGCATTGTAATTGAATCACCTTTGAACTTGCACGATAATGACAATATCTTGCTCGACATAACTTCAAAATCCAAGGGAAAATTAAGAAGGTTAGTCTGATTAATCCTGTAAGAATCACATACGATCGACTTCAAAGCATCATTGGTGGCAATATTTGTATATAAAAGGTACCTAGAATTTAACCATAGAACTATCCTTTACTTCTAACATAATGTATACTTAGAAAAAGTTTTGTATCTAACACATATATTTACCAGCATGCAAAAGATTGACACCTGAGGATATTAGAACACCTATTAAATTAACTAGATATGTGAAATCTAAGTTGGATTTCAAAATGTTCAAATCCTACTCTATATGCATAAGTTAATGGTTATACCATACTAATTTTTTAAAAGGTAATAATGATGTGATTCATTTTTTGATAGTAATTTCTTGCTATCTTAGCTCAACTGGTAGAGCAAATGGCCTTCAGTCATGTAGTTGTGAGTTTGAGTCCCAGATATGGCATTTAAGTTTGGTCTTTGTGCAAGGGCTACTTTCCCTCTGTAAGTATTCGCAGGGTCGGGAAAATCTGTACACTATTAATCTAAACTTATGTTTTGGGTACTTATTCCTATGCTATTGTAGTTGTTCGCGGGTAAAACAATGAAGCAATTTGACGACATGCTTACCTTAGCTAGAATATGTACAGTAAGTCGACTCATGATGATTTGGTATCAACCAATATTTTGTTCAACTTTCTACAGTATTTGTATCGTTATTTGTAATTTATGTTACTTAGTAGCTCTGTGATATACATCATCAGTTGTTTGATTATTTAATCAGACCTAAAAGTTTACTTCCATATGATGAATGTCAATTTTTGAATTTCGAACAACATAGGTTTTTCGGTAGCCATGTATATAGTGAATTTATTCTTATAAAATTTGGAGAAACCTTAGCCCTCTTTTCTGCTTATCTTCTTATCTTTCCTCTTTGTTTTCCTTCTTTCCGATATCTTTTTTCAAGGGTTTAAGATTTTTGTCAGGGGTTTAAGATTTTTGTTTAGATATTTAGGTTGTTGATGTCGGTTGATTTTTTTTCATTGTTTAGTTGATATTTAGGTTCTACGTTTTGTTATAACCGAGAGAGTAATTCAAAGATCAAAATTTGATTCATGTTGTTATTTGTTAATGATTTATGGTTGTTTTGATTGTATAGGTGAGAAGAGAGTAATTCAAAGATTGTGGTTTACTTATATTACCACGTAGAAGAATGAAGAATCCTAGCCTTTTCATTAATATTCAACATATCTTCAATTTGTAAGTTTAGCCCTTTTCTCTGATTTGTATTTGAATTTATGTTCTAATATGTTATTTCTTTCCTACTCGATGGAAATATGAGATACAAAATTGTTTGGTATATCGGCTTTTTCTACTTTTAACGAGAAAGGTCACATCAGTTTAGAAATCTCAATTGTTTTATCTAGATTGAAGAGCAAAATCAGTTTTAATCTCCCTAGACATTCCTGTTTAGCGAGAACAAATGTATTACAAATAGAAATCAAAAATTTAAATATGAAAGATTCAAAATCAAGCGCAACAGAAAAGAAAATAGGAATCTCTTTTTTCTATGAATTTTACTGAAGGATGTTGCCCATGTTGGCCTTCTTTGATTTAATACCTTTTTTTTCCCCGCTTTGTTGGAATTCTTTTGCCATCTTAACCAATAATAATTGACTCATGCAGGACTTATGCTCTGAGTGTACCCTTACAACATGTTTTTTTTAATAGGACTTAATCGTGCCACCAAAAACATTTGCATAGTTTATTTTCTGACTGTCGTTACAAAGTATTGTGTTTGGACACTTAAATAATACATCTCCGACTACAGTTGTGTTAAACTCTTACGCAAATTTTTTTTGGCAATTTGAAATTGATCACTATGATTAATGTAGTTCATATGGAATTTATTGGATGGATATTTATAGTGCAATCTTGAAAAGGATAATTATGGAAAATTAAAATAGGCTAGCAGCTTGGAGTTCTTTAGTTGGTCCTGTTGAAGTGCCTAAATAAAGGATGTTTTTCAGATGCTCATTTTCATGGTTAAGTGCTTAAGTGTGTACTTATCATTGTATTCTATAGATTTTCAATGATGTACATGTTCATCTATTTATATTTTAAATCCATGCTACTATTATACTTACACTGAGCACAATATGTTACTCTTTCTAAGCAGGTGAATGATACTGTGGGAGCATTAGCCCTTGGACATTTTCATGACGAAGACATTGTAGCAACAATGTAATTGGAACTGGTACGAATGTTTGTTTTTGTGGAGTGAACAGATGCAATAATCAAGTCGGAGGCATGGTATTTTTTATGATCTATGAGATATATAACTCACTGCCTACTTTCTTAGAGAATATGTGATAGTTTGCATAATTCTTATATTTTGAGATTTGATTCTTTAGATAGTGAACATGGAGTGTGATAATTTCTGGTCGTCTCATCTGCCGAAAACTTCATACGATAATGATCTAGATGCGGAGAGCCCTAACCCATATGATCAGGCAAGAAGCTTTCCTAAATAGATTGCTGGTTTCTTATGCACATGGTAGACGTTTGTTGTGTTATATGAGTCCTTCGTTGCATTACTAAATTTTGTACATGGACATGTTGTGTTTGAATTGTTGAATGACACGCGTGTGGTTTTCTCTGCGTGCGTCATTTATAGTTAGATATTTGTGTCAGTTGACTCAAATGAATGCATTTTGATTTGTATAATAGGATAAGAATAGATGATGGATGTAAGAGGCTGCACCGTTGAATTTTGCAGTCGTGCATTTGATTATCACAATTCTTATTTATATCATGGAGAAAGGCTTCGATAACAAGTCTACATTCTTACTGCTGTTTTGTTTTTCTATACTTCGACTATTTTCATTTAGTTTCAAACAACTATATCTGCTGGAAATAGTCACTTATTACTGGCTTTGCTTATACATGCATCTTGAAAATCAATGCTACACCTTACAACCAACAAGAAGATGTTGAATTGTTGATACGAAGCAAGATAATTTAAGGTTATAGTATATATGAGCAGTACTGTAACATCAGTTAAGATAAAGTCAAAGCTAATTTAAGGACATATTTGATATCTGATTCTAATTAATTCTACCAGCTTAAGAGAATTCGGGCCAAATTGGTCAAGAGCGTTCATGATCAATTTTGAAAACCTATTGGGCGGTGCCACAGCTGTAACTATTTCTTTTTTTATTTTTTTCCCTTTTCTTTGAGGTGTTCATGGATCTATCTAACAGATTACTTTTACCTTGATGTAGTTTTTGAATTATAGTATGTGCCAAATTTATGTTTACGTTAATGATCATAAGAATATCTTTAGTGTTTTTTTTTATCGGAAAAGATAATTTATTATGAATATTTTAGTGTTGGTCAACATAAGTATTACGCTGGACTTGAGTTTTTATATTATCTTGAATTGTATCATCAAAAGAGTTCTATTACAATACGTTGACATCATTTACTTTTTTCCACTGGACTTGATGTCAAAGAAGATGACGCTGCAAGCCAAGTGTCCTGTAATCCTTCATAATTTATACGTATTCAAAATTTTAATTTCTTAGATGATAAATTGACCTTTATTTTCGTGATGCCTCACTAGCATCTCAACAAAAGAAACCAGACCAAAAGTGGTGAAAGATGACTTTTGCAGGTGGGTTGTTTTAATTGATCTTCAAACTTAAGCACTCAAACCATATTCAACGGATAGCTTACATGGTTATGGCGCATCGACACATTTTTAAACCACCGAAAATATTGGGGATGGCATATTTTTAATTCAGCATCCTTTTGCGCGTTTTGGTAGGCTTAAAATACTTTTATATCTTTATTGATTCACTAAGTTATCGTCAATTTCATAACAAAGAAAATATTTGACTGCACACGAATCTATATTTGGTTATTTTAGACTATATAATATATGTATATCAAATGTCCTGAATTCTAATCACTGACAATGCACATAAATCTTTTGAAGAAATTTTTCAGTGAATTACTGGATTCCTTACTCAGGGATAACTCTCTATCATCATCAAAATTGGTTTAGTTATTTCAGTGATTGTTTATTTATTTTTTTGGTCTAAATTTTGTTTCAATAATTTGTATGTCATATGAATTTCTATTTGTCAACTAAGTATTCTCCATATGGGTTCTAATCATATATTTATTTTGTAGTCACATATGATGCTGTAGTATTTTTTCATATATATTTGCTACTAATCATATTGGGTCATAATAAGAAGAGACCCATGTTTGATTACAGCGTATCAAACATTGAAAAATATATATCATAAAACTGCTCTCGTGTGGCAAAAATGGTTGCACATGTCCTGAAATTGAGATTAATGAGTGTGCTATGATGACTGATATGCTAACATGAGTTTTCTAAAATGATTGCACGATTCTAATCATATTATAAGGTGTGAGAGCATTGGTAATCTTGACATGAGCACAGAGCACTTATCAACTTGAAAATGTAAATATAATTAAAAAAAAATTGAGCTCTGTAGAAACCTTCTAAAATGATAAAATGGGAAGCTCATTCTCGCAGTAAAATATAAAAGTAATGTGGCCGAGCTGTTCCCTTCAGGGGTCCAAAGGAAAAATTATTAAAGATTGGTGAAATCCTTAAAAAGGGATGGCCATTCTGAATTCCTTAGGGACGTATGGTTTTTTGGTGAATGGAAAGCTTACGTATCTGTTATGCATTAGGTACCTACAGTATGGGGACATGTGTGGGCCAAAGCCCATTTCAGTGGGAAGGTACCTACGGAAAAAACATGGACTCTCTGAGTAGTATTTAAGAGTGCTTTTTGTTTCTCATGTTAATTTGGACCATACCCCGACAATTTAAATAAATTAGGTCTTTTATAATTCGCATGCTTGTTGATTGATCACTTAGCAACGTTAGAAAACATTTTCAAGCTTGACTACAGTTCGGACAAAATTTTGAATATAACAACATATAAAAATTTGGTTAATGCTTTTAGTTGTCATTGTCAAGAGTGTACATAGTTGATATCGTTGTGGTTTAAGCATTTCTAACAAAAAAAAAATTTTGGCATGTAACTAAAATTTCATTCATACTTTCACGATATCCAAGTCTTTTTAAACTGTACAGATATACCATAGTGGAATTATCAAAGGGTATCAAATTTTCCTACCCATAAAAATAATGATATTAATCAAGAATTTTTTGAAGATGTTCAAAAGTATTTGACCGATAAGGAGGAAAAAATCCCGCCACACCAAATCAATAATTTTTATCGGATCCGATGTGTAGGACGGGTTACATACTATTTTCTTAAGTTAAAAGTAGGGCTGCACAGGAACCGACCCGAAAAACCGCACCCGCCCGAACCCGACAAAACCGTGGGTTTTATAACCGAACCGACCCGCTACGGGTTGGTATACGGTTTTGAAAATTTAAAACCCGGTCACCACGGGTCGGTTTACGGGTATAGTGTAGCACCCACCCAAACCCGCCCGTTTAACCCGTTTATTCTGAACCTCTGTTGCTGTACTGTTTTGTCAAGATGTTTTCACAATTACCTGTACTTCAATACCCTTCCCTATTATTTTTATGTCAAAGAGGACTCTCTCAGCTTTCAAACAAGACCAAAATTTCTGAATTCCATTGAGAAATGATTTTTGTACGAATTTTTGATTTCAAACTGCCGAAACTGCATTTTCTGAATATGGGATTCCTGTTCTGTTTTTGATGAGTCTTTTTAACATATCTATAAATCTTACTGTATTTTCTTACAATTTTATTGTGTTAGCTTATTCTTTCTAGTTTCAAATGAGCCGAAAATCACTCATTTTCATTGTGTAACGAAGCCTACACAAATTTCCAAAGACAGACTATTCCAAACTAAAATTTTCAGAAATCATTTAAAAATCTTACCATTTCAAGTTCTATAATTGCCACATGAACTTCTAAGATAACGATATAGATTCAACTCCATACAAATGATAAGAAAGCAAAGAAAATAAATTAATCCTTGTTTTTGTGGCTAGTGTATATCCCTTGTATAATTGTATTTGTTATTATATTTTGACGATATTTGGTGTTTTTTGCTGTTTCTTAGGAGGCTTAATGGGTGATTCATCAACTCAATCTCTATCTGCCTTTTTCTTTTTTTTTCTTTTTTTTCTTTTTTTTTTTTTCTGTTTTTAGTGTCTGTTTTTAGTGTTTTTTGCTGCCAGTTTTTTTCTGTCTGCCACGGGTTAACCCGCGAAATAAACCGAACCCGCCCGACCCGCCTCGGGTTGAAACCGACCCGACCCGCATGTGGACGGGTTGGTATACGGTTTTGAATATCAAAACCCGCCTCTAGACGGGTTGGTAGTTGGTTTTACCCCAAAACCGACCCGCCCACCCGTTGTGCAGCCCTAGTTAAAAGAATCTATTCGGTCGAAAGAATGAGCAGATAGTGACTTTGTGTTCAAACTGTTTTACAATCGTTTAGGTTGAATTTTAAACCTAGTAGATTATGATCATCGTTTAAATATTTTACATAATTGTCGAATAGTAATTACACAAATGCCTGTTCGATTGTGCATTTGTATTCGGGATGCTCCACAATCGTCTAGGTTAAACTTAAACCAAACTTTTACAAAATTGCGGAAGTTACAACATCGTCTAGATCCAAGATTAAACCTACCCCGATTATGATACCGTGTTTAAAATGCTTCAAAATCAGTTAGGTTGAACATGAACCTAAACGGTTCTAGTTGCAATTTTTTTAGTCATGGGAAATATCATGGGTAATAATGGTAGTTTAAGTCAAGGATATATTTTGGGTCGTTAGGATGATTTTTAAAGAATCCTTAATTGGAAAATACTCTCATAAATTGGGAGATACTTACGATTAAATGAGACTGGATTTAAACAAAAGGGTAGTTTTTAGTGATGAAAATTATTATCCTTTATCTTAATAAATTTTAAAAAAATCTTAAAATCTAAAGAATCTAAATGAAAATTGGGGAATACTCACTGTTAAGTGGAGCTGGATTCTACACTTCACCAAAAAATTCAAACTGAAAACTCAAAAACAAGTTACATCCAATTTTATCACCACAGTCGGCATTGTATGCATGATGAAGGCAATGCCAATTGTAACAATCATCATTGCCTTCATCATGCTTACAATGCCGACTGTGGTACCAATTCTCTGGTGTGAAAATACACCTTGTCGGCGTAGTTGATTAAAATCTATGAATATCGACTTCTTATTACCACAGTCGGCATTATCGATCCTCATTCTGATAAAGCCGACTGTAAATATTTTATTTTATTTTATTTTTTAAAATACCGTGTGAATTGGGGGAATATTTATTGTCGACATTGCTAAATGATGAATGTCATACCGATTCTTGAGAGTCGACATTACATTCATCATTTTTGTTATGCCGACTCTTGACTGTTTTTTCATTTACCATGCGAACCTTTTAGGTCTTTTCTTCTTCTCTATATATATGTAACACTTTTTTTAAAAATCAAAATAACTCAAAAATCTTAGATTTAATCTTAACAAACTGATCTATTACTAATTAATCTTAAGAAACTAATTAATCAAGGGTAATGTAGCCATTATCAAAATTATTTGGATAAGAGGTTCTTCAAATTACTTCATAATGTTTTTTTTTTAGTATCCCCCAATTTGGGTGAGTATTCCCCAATTAAGGGTTCTTTTTAAATCCTGGATATGAATATGTATGCATTACGGTGGCATATTTTTGTTAATAAGGCAACTTCTTAGTCACGAGGACAATTTTTGAGTCATGAGTTATGTTTTAGTAGGGTTGTCAATGGTAGTTAACGGAACGGATAATGGTTGTCCCGTTTCCGAATCCATTAATTTTACCGGATATCCGTATCAGATAAGTATCCGACTAATATTAGAATTTCATTTCCGTATCTGAATCCGTTAATATTAACGGATACCGGATAATCCGATAATTAATCGAAAATTATATATAAAAGAAAATAATATATAATTTGGTTGTGTATGTTTAATCACTTCTTCTTCACGTGATTCCAAAATTGTAGCACTGAATTAATTTTGATGAATTTTTTTATTCCTTCATTTTTTTTTAAACAAAATCATCAGCACATGTAAAAAAATTAGGTCATTTAACTTATAATAGTATATATATATATATATTTATGTTATCGGATATCGAATAATTATCCTATAGGATAGTAGTATTATCGTATTTGTATCTGTATCGATACCCGAAACTTCGGATAATATCCTAAATTTTCGATACGGATTCGGACGGATGCCGGATATTTAGTTATTCATTGACAGACCTAGTTTTATATTGTAGTACAAAATTTCGAGCCACGATTCAGATTTTTGATCACATATCATGAAACACTCCTTGGGTCACAATAGCAAATTTAAAATAAAGATGCAAAATTTAATAAGGAAGACTTTAGGTTCAATGTAATTTTGTCAAACAGGCAGTATCTGGGTAGTAAGGAAAAAAAATTTGGGCACATTAATTAAATACCCCTAAAAATGAAATCTTTCACAAATACACATACATATTATAATTATACCCTTAATCTTCTAGAAACCTTATCTACCTAAAAATAAATTACCTTAATACCTTTACTTATATATTTTTTTCCTTATCTATCACATATAACATCTTTCTTTATTTCAAAAAACAACAAATGCATTTCTCTATCACTTCATCATCATTCCACCACCAACTCCAACTCCACCACTACCATCACTCCATAAACACCACCACTACCACCACCATTCCA
>JAJJMC010029502.1:5670320-5876760 GCA_023531435.1 Papaver californicum
CCACCATCAACACCACCACCAACATTCCAACACTACACCGCTACCACCACCATCACTCCAAAAACACCACCACCATTCCACAAACACCTCCACCACTAACATTAATATTCTACCGCCATTCCACCAATAGCACACCACCACCAGAAACAACACCACACCACCACTATTCCACCACCACCACCGTTACTACCTCTAGCACTACCACCACCAACTCAAGCCGAGTTGATACCAAAGTCTGGTGTCAACAAGCCAAGTTGACACCAAAAATCAGGTGTCAACAACCCAAGTTGACACCAAAATTAAAAATTCAGAAATAATTATGTTGTTAACACCAAAAACTGGTGTTAACAATCCAAGTTGACATCAAAACTGAAAATTCAGAAAAAGGTTATGTTGTTGTCATCATAATCTAGTGTCAACAAACCCAAGTTGACACTAAAACTGGTGTCAACAAGCCAAAGTTGATACCAAAACTGAAA
The DNA here is from genome assembly GCA_023531435.1 of Papaver californicum. Classification (NCBI taxonomy): domain Eukaryota; kingdom Viridiplantae; phylum Streptophyta; class Magnoliopsida; order Ranunculales; family Papaveraceae; genus Papaver; species Papaver californicum. The sequence continues at coordinate 5,670,800 of JAJJMC010029502.1, forward strand.
ATTCAGGAAAAAAAAATTATGTTGTTGACATCATAATCTGGTGTCAACAAACCCAAGTTGACACCAAAATCTGGTGTCAACAAACCAAAGTTGACACAAAATTAAAAATTCAAAAAAAAAAGATATGTTGTTGACATTATAATCTGGTGTCAACAACCCAAAGCTGACACCAAAATCTGGTGTCAACAATCCAACTTGATATCATAATTAACATACTCGGCCGATGAATGAACCTGACGTGAATCGAACATGCATTTTCTGACGTTGAGTCAGGTGTGTTACCATTACACTACAAGTTCATCTAATATAGCTACTTCAATTTTCCTGCAATTCAATTTTACATTATTCAAACAAATAAAATTGTTAAATCATGATATAATACATAAATTAACACCTTAAAAACCTAAAATTCAACATCTACCTACATAAAAGAAGGAGCTTGCTTCTTGTTTTAGGTGTTAGTAAAAAACTGTCATTATTTGTTGCAACAATAAGTTTTCACGTAGTTACAGGTCGAAATTCATACATGAACCGAACCTAACAGTGTTCTAACAACAATTACATGCTTATATCTAAGGAAAGTTAGTTACAAATTTTAGCTTCATTGACAATGTGATATGCTTCTTATTCTGCAGCTAGTTGTTAAATTCCACCTTGACGGTTTGATTACAGGCTTCAGTATAAAATCCACAACAACAATTAAAGGCAGGAGTTATTTACCACCACTTCCTCCTCCTCCACCACCACTGCCATGTGTAACCTCATCCTCCATAAAATATAATTCGTATTACCACAAAACGCAGAATTCTAAATACCAATTTCAACTTCTAATTTACAGAAAGCTATAACATAAAATAAAAACCAAAAAATATATATATTAGAAAGAAAAAATCAACATACCTTTAATTAGGGCACATCCAATCATCATACCTGCTACTAGCACCACCTCCACGATATCCTCCACCTTAATATCCACCACTACGATCACCTTCCCGATCTTCTTTACCATGGTATCCACCACCACCACCTTCAAAAAAAAAATCCAACAACAATATGAACCCTAAAATATGTACATCAAAGGAATTAAAAAAAAATCAATAATGACAATACCCTCTAGTTTGTGAAATCTAACTATATCCACCTCCTCCAGCACCACCATATCCACCTCATAATCGATTTGAAACCCTAGTTTTTTCTGAAAAATTTATGGTTTTTTCTTTGATTTCTATGATTGATTTAGGTTTTTGATCTTCTTAAAATATTACAAATTGGATTTTGCTTCAATTGTATATGGGTTTTGATGAAATTTTTGATCTGATTTTCAGTTAATCTTTTTCAGTTGGAGCGAGAAAGAGAGAGAGCGAGAAAGAGAGAAATAATGTTTGAAAACTTGTAAATGGTAGTGGTAAACGGAATATATATGGAAGAGTATATTGGTAATCTATAATTTCGGGATTTCTACCGGTCTAGAAGGTGGGGGTATATATATAGATGTGAAGGGTATTTGTGAAGGAGTCTACTTATGGGGGTATTTATTCAATTCCCATATTTTTTAATCATAAGACAGATATTAAGTTATACGATAATTTTCAACAACGCATTAGATTTTACGTAACCAAGCAAACTTGGTTATTATGGTAAATTTTAGGTTCTAATACTGAATATTGTATCACTTAGAGGAATGTACGGTAAATTTCAGGTCCTGATACGAAATATTGTATCACTTAGTAAAATGCAGGTCACATGGTTGATTTTGAATTTTTTTCTTTTTTTGATAAGAAATTGAATTCATTTAAATAAAACAGATTACGTAGATAATAAACAATATAGGTTCTACACCCATCCATACCCACTAATATTGTTACTTCTACAATATTTTGTCGTTTTATCGGCCGTAGATAAATAAATTCTGTTGGCGTATTTTACTTATGAGAAAGAGAAAGAGAAAGAGTCTAACATGAAGTAACAATCATCTAAAATTGTTGAACTAAACAAACTCAGTTGATGGTTTTTATTTTGAAGATATGTGATTGCATTCTTTGCATCACTATAGAGACAGAAAGAGTTGATGCCTTGGCTTTTCATCCATTTGATTCATTCGAAAACGGAAAGGCTCTCCATTTATTCAGCTGATCTTGTTAATCCTTGAATGAGAGTACATCCTTTGAAAGTACCTGAACAATCGGTTAAGATAATACCAAAACCAATTGAGTTAGTGTTATCATCAAAACTTGCAACGCAATACAGAATAAAATAGTCATTTGGAAGATCTGAATTATTAGGAGAGTCTACTGTTGAAAGAGTCTGGCTCACATGAGTAGAAGTTAAGTCAATATTACTCTCCAAATCTTCCAATAGTTTTGGGGCATTGTTGTCTGTACAAAAGGGAGTATTGCTCTTGCCTTGTAATATTGTAAGGTACATATCCCTCCAAATGCACCAAATCATGGAAAAAACACCTAACTTGGTGGTGAGGGATTAGTTATTAGTACTCCAATAGCATATCCAGTCTTTAATGGTGAAGTTTTGATACGTGTAGTGGGTCCAATCAAATTAGTGATCTTGTTTCCATTCAATTAAAGAATAATATAATATAATTCAAGTTCGTTCCCACGAGGAGCGAGGTGATCTAGTTGTTCACATTGTCACAATTGGGGGTTTGTTTTAGGTTTCAAACAAAGTAAATAAGAAAGGAATTAAAAGTAAAGTTGTAAGCAACGGAGAGAGATATAATCGAAGAATCCTTCTTCGTTACTAAAAAATCACTGAATTAATATACTCATCTATTATTCATTCATCACATATTATAATCAATCGTAGAATAGCAGGTATGTTTAGATATCCCCTAAACTCCTTTTATCACCGAATAACAGGTATGCTTAGTCACCGGATTTTATTCGGCTGAGCCTCCTAGAGGTTCGCTTACAAGATGTAACTCAATCGAATGCTTTTTAAGGTTTTTGGAATTTAGGTTAGATCCTAGCAGTAATACTAAGTACGCTTGGTCCACTTTCTAGTGTTTTTCTTACACGCGATTGCTCCACAAAATCCCTCTGCAAGGTCTCACGTTCTCTATTTAGGTAAGATGTTATTTTACAATTATGGATACCCAAATCTTACTAGCTTTAGATTAATTAACCAATCAATTTAGTTTACCACCTAAAAAATCTATCAATCAAGCATAAACATCATATTAGTAAAAACAAACGATAATCATGTGAAGAACTTAAAATAGATTCATATATGATAACTCAAATCATGTATAGAACTTAGAATTTATGCTCAATCAATAAGGTTTTTAGATACTCATGGATGTAGAAGTATCCATGTTATACATAATAGTAAAAAGTTCGTTACGATGGTGAAACCCCTCCAAACCCTAGCTTTTGCTCCTTATGTTGTTGATCTCCTCCAAGACTTGCATAGTTGTGTAAATAGGTGTTTTCTTAGGGTTATGGAAGTCTCCTTATATAGTCTTCACCATATATAGGTGTTAGAGTCCTAATGGGACCATGATAAATTTATTTAGAAGTCAAAAACTTGTCTTAGGAGTGGCTCTCGTCGTCCTACAATCGGTAGACTCATTCTCCACCTTTCTACAGATTATTTTTGCAAAGTATACAGAGTTTTTTATGTTCCCAAACCGTCCATAATCGGTAGTTTCGACCCCTCCATTATCTACCGATTATTTTTGCAAAGTATACAGAGAGATCATGTCCAAAACGGTCCATAATCGGTAGGCACAGGCTCCCATTATCTATCGATTATTTTTTTGTGTGGTTCACTTATTTCTTTCCGACTGTTTTGCTCATAACTTCCTCATATAAACTCGCAATGACCTCATTCTTTTTGTATTTAAATTACTTTCAAGATGGTGATAAGAAACTCTGGATTTGAATAACTTGAAATTGGTCTTTGTCCCTTCTTCACTTGAAAACTCAATTTCCTTGCTCATTTCATGTCGCAATGAATTCCTTTCTTCTTGTTTGGACTTGGAACACTTGAAAACTTGTAGTACTTCACTTCTTAGATATTTTGTAGACACTTTCACTCTTATTGAGATGATTCACCTAATCGAAGCAAATAAAACAAATCAAGAGTAAAACAAGTAATATGCAAGAATTATAACAAATATTAATATGGATTCGACACTAAAATCATGTAAATTATGCACTTATCAAATTCCCCCACACTTAGCTTTTGCTAGTCCTCGAGCAAACTACTATCTCAACTAACCTAAACTAAACAAAAATACAACAACTTCATTTCGTCAAGGACACGGTTACACTTAGCATGTGCAACAAGACTTTAAACCCCTAGGTGTCCTTAGTGGGGAGTTATAGTCTCGTGAGGGTTTACAAGAGGTATACCCACAAAACCTAAGTTCCAACTAGAGCACACACATTTAAAGACCTATGAAGACATAAAGTATCTGCACACTAACAATAAGAAGTTAGAAGTATAAATAACATTATTCTCATACTTAACTCTTGAATTAGGAGAAAACCACCATATGAAAGAATCCAGACCCAAGAGCGATCGAGTGACTTCTGCCTCACCAATATACATTTATAAAATTGACATTCAAAAGACGCACTTTATGGTTCTCATGTGTGCAGGAAGGAGCGAAGATAGAAATCCTGCACATGTTGAATGGTGGGAAGGAAAATGAACCTTCTGAATTATATGAAGATGTTATCCCATAGAACGTGAGACAAAAAAGAACCCTTTTTCAGTTTCCTGGTGACCTCTTTGAAAGGAAATCAACCACTATATAAGGATGGGAACGTCTTTCCCGATCTATAATCAACACCACTCACCCGATCTATAATCAACACCACTCTCACAGCATCCAATAGAAACGTCTTCAGTCTTCGGTCTTTAACTGTTGATGATGAACTCTTCAACTTCATAGAACCTTGACAACTGTAACTTTTTTCCTCAATTTCTTGTTGTTTACAACTTCTTTATAGATTTCTTCTTCCTCACGGCCTTATTGAGTGAATACAAAATAAATATATTAAAACAATGATAAACATTTTTGTTTTCCCTTTTTTTTCCTCTTTTTTTTCTTTCTTTAAAAAAAACTACAAAATAAAATACAAGATGAAAAATAAAATAAAATAGACAATGAAACTACTATGGACATCGGATAAGGACTTTATCACTTGATTCTTCATAACTTGTATTGTCTCGATATCATGAACTTCACTAATTTTCATCTTTTGATTTCTTTCACTTTTGTACATAATTCAACATGTATATATAATTTTGCTCATTATATTGTTGCTTGTAAACCTTAGACGTTTTCAAATTTTCTTTAAATTTGTAATGCTCCACTTGTTGATGATAATGGTATTACTATGGACCTATTGTTGTCGAGATAATGGTGACAACTGCAAACAAGACTACAAGATAGAGTTAGTAATTTTGATGACACCCTTATGATTGATAGAAATAGCACTCAAGAGATCAAAAAGTAGTGCTGAAATTTGTGCATATAAACACTCTAAACTGACAACTTAGGCAGGTACAAAGAATTGAAGGTTTGGTGCCTCACTCATGGGTATTGAATGATCAGCTTCTCAATACTGTAATCTCTACCAGCGGTTTAAGTCCCTTTTTTTCATCTCTATCCTCTCAACAACTAAGCAACCCGAATATAGTTCTCTAATACTTCTAATTTCAGTTATTTTTGTTAGCTCCATATGTAGACTTAGCTAGAAGTATACAAAGTCACTCTAAAACATCTAAAAGTTGAAGGTTTTCATGCAAATATGTACAAAAACTTAAAAAATTCTACCTACAAAAGTGAATACTAAAAATCTATATGCTTAACCACTCCCCCACACTTAAACTTTACATTGTCCTCAATGTAAATTGACTCTTCCAATGGGAAATTCCTAATATGATATGCAAAACTAATAATAATCAAAAGATAAAGATATAAATACAAAAATAATGGGTTGCCTCCCATTCATCGCTTGGTTTAAAGTCGTCATCCCGAATCTCTACTTGCCCGTATTACTCCTCCAGAGGGAGCAAATATTCAAGTCTAATCACGTCTACATTCTCTGTAGGGAAGTTTTCGTAATAAGGCTTCAATCTATGGCCGTTGACTTTGGAAATTATTCTTGTTTTCGTACTAGTTATTTCAACTGCACCATGAGAAAAAACATTAGTAACAACAAATGGTCCAACCCATCTGGACCTTAGCTTACCAGGAAATAAACGAAGACGAGTATTAAATAAAAAGACTTTTTGTCCACAAAAAAGTTCTTTCGAGAAATCATCTTGTCATGCAAGAGTATAGTCTTCTCTTTGTATATACGAGAACTCTCGAAAGCATCGTTACATATCTCCTCTAGCTTAAGTTATAACTTCCTCTGTTTCCCTGTATTGTTATAATCCTGTTGCACATATTTATCGCCCAAAAATTCTTGTGCTCAAGTTAAACTAGAAGATGACAAGCTTTTCCATAAACCAACCGATATGGAGACATACCAATCGGTGTTTTGTACGCCGTTATATACGCCCATAATGCATCGTTAATCCTAAATCTCCAATCTTCCTGTGTAGTGTTAACGATTTTCTCCAAGATAGACTTGATCTCACGATTTGAAATCTCAGCTTGCCCACTAGTTTGTGGGTGATACGGCGTACCGACCTTGTGAGTTATGTTGTACTTCTTTAGGAGAGCATAGAAGGATTTTTGAAAGTATGAACCTCCATCACTAATAACCACACATGGTATATCATGTGTAGTGAAAATATATTCCTTCACAAACTCACAAACAACTTGAGAATCATTAGTAAGGTTGACTTTTGTTTCCACCCATTTCGCAACATAATCCACAACAAGAAGTACATAAAATTTTCCATTTGAATTGACAAAAGGGCCCATAAAATCAATTCCCCACACATCAAAAATCTCTACGGCAAGAATTGGTGTGAGTGGCATTTGATTTCGAGCACCTAGATTTCCCGTTCATTGACATCTATCACAAGATTTATAAAAAATATATGTATGATAGGATTTTAGATTACCCTATATAAATAAACCGCAATTGCACGGTGTCTGCAGTACAGACAACGGCAAGTACGGGTCGAACCCACAGGGAGCGGGGACAATACGGCAATCAATATTCTTAATAAACTAATCAGAAACAATATTTTTGGATTTTTAGAATTATGAATGAAATAATAAAACAAACTAAATTAATAAAAATAAATCAAATGGGAGAAATAGTAACCAGGGTTTTCAGTATCCACCACTATTTATATTTAATTACTAAGAAACATAACTCCTTAATATTCATCAATTGTTCGTTCTATCGACATCACCTATTATATGTATTAGAGTCGCAAATATCACTGGGACGCCCTAAGCATGGCGCATCAAAAGCCCTAAGTCTCATGCATACACCATCTAATTGCATTAGCGAGAAAATAATACGAAACTAATTATAGGTTCACAAATAATATCTGGTTCTTCTAAGCATATCCTATCTAAGGATTTAACCAAAGCATGAAATATCAAATAAGTAGACAAACATATATGTTATCCTATTAATTCTGCACATAGGTTATTGTATTGTACAGAACCGGTGAAGCAACAACTAATTTAGATTTATATCAATAAACAAAATCATGGAATTAATCTTATTCAAATCATAATAGTTTGTACCAAATAATCAATTGAATTGGTCTAATACTTTAAATGGTCTCAACATTAAACCCTAGTTACAAATTAATTAGAACATGAAGATGTGTTTCTTAAAACCCATAAAAATAATTAAGAAAAGTAGAAGGAGAAACGATTAAACCCTTTTTAATTTCTGCTCTTGTATCTCTCTCCAACAACCAGACATACACCAACCTAGCATACCTCCAAGAGAAGAGACGCTAATCAATTTCCTAGCCGCCTGCTCCCCTATCAGTTCACGTCTCCTGTTCTGTCCCCCTGTACAATCTGTCCCACCTTCTCAGCCTACTCTTTCCCTCCAAAGACGTACTGCCTCCTTTTATTTCCTCAAACCTAACAGAATCCCAAATCAATTACACCTCCGTATTCTTTTCCCCTATTCCTATATCTCTCTCCACAAACCAAAGTACACCCTCTCACCGCACTCTCTCCCAACAACTAAAAAGGAAAAGAAACCCTCACTTCTCACATCTCTTCTTCTTTTATACCTAGGTTTTCTTCATGATTCCGCTACTCTCTAGCCCTTAGCTTTGACCGTAGCCCTCTCTATTTATCTATCACCCCACATGCGTCAGTCTTTCTCAATATTCTCTGACTGCCCACGTGTATACCCTCTTCTTATATATTTTTATACTTTTTCTTCACTGAAACAATAACCCAACGTCAACTTCACACCAAAGAAGTACGCCTGCTTCTTCTATCTCATGCCACGTCTTTTTCTTCACTTGTAACCAAATTCAAACGAACCTAATACCACTTTTACCACCTGACACTATCCTTTCCATTGTCCCCAAACCACTAGCCACTATGCTCCTGCCTTTTAAATCCAAGCCAGCACTGAACTCCAACTAAGTTTTGACACTTCCTTTTTATGTATGGTGCTTCCAACCAACGGAACAACCTCCCATTTTATTTACTCTGGTGCACCAACTGTTTTACTGCCACCAAGTCCAATTAATCCACACCCACAATTACTTCACCGGAACTCCACAACTATTTTATAAGAAGGTGATCTCAATATTATGTCCAGTTAGCCATATTTTCTAGTAACTTCTGATTTTATGTATATTACCTATAAATCATAAAAAAACAATAAGATTAGTATCAACTTGAACACTAACAAATATAGATTAAGTGCTAAATATATATAAATTATGCCCATATCAAATACCCCCAAACCTATATTTTGCTAGTCCTCGAGCAAAACTAATCTAAAAATAAAATAAAATCCTAACTCACTTTCACAGGAATCGCGACTACATTTAGCATATGTAATAAGCCTTTAAACCCCTAAGTGGCCTTAGCGGACGAGTTTTGTCTCGTGAGGGTTTACAAGAGGTTTACCCACAAAACCTGTACTCTGAATTTCTAGCTACCTGTGAACGATTTAGGATAGACACTAAACAAGCTATTTAGTTGACATACTAAATTCTTCGGCTGCATGAATTATTACCCTGAATGAATTCAATTGTTGTACACGAGTTTTCACGCAGCATACTAAAATTCATATAAGAATGCAAACTCTACTCAAATAATCATTGAACATCAAAAATTGGATATAATTCACATTGCTCGAAATCAATCAAATTCAAACACAAGGATAGATTAGAAGATAGATATTGAAGTGATGAATGGTGCATATGTTGACTAAGGTGAACGGTGTTTCCCAAAATATTAGTATAAAGTCCGGCTCGGATGCTCCTATTTTTATTATTATTTATATACATAATTATTATTAGTATTTTATTATTTTTTATTTTTTTCGACGGCATGATTAGATCTTTTGAATCTAAACGCGTGCTCCTTTTCAGCAGATTACATGATAGTTCCCATGGATCCTGCATTCCACGCTTCCTTAGGCGACGGAGACAGGGAGAACACACACATATTGCTATCAAAGTGTCAATTTTTTATTTTATTTTTTGCCAAAATTAAAATTCTAATGCATCCGAGCTACGACCTTATGGCAATACTAAGGCCCCACCAAATCACTTAGAGAAACATAAAATTGCAAAAGTAAAAATAGAAAGTGATATGATTATGATGATTCCGAGATATGCTTGTTCAATGATTATCATGTGATCTCTAACACCTAGTGTATCCATATATGAATAGACCATTTAGCTGGGTACACCAATTCCTATAGATAAGAGATATGTTTCCATCTACCTAGAATGGTTAGTGTCATCCTGAATTGTCCACAAATTTGGAGTTTCTTATTGGCATCAATTTTCAGAAACTCTACCCCCAAACCTAAATTTAACATTGTCCTCAATGTTTCAAACCGTGCAACCTAGAATGGTACGCAATAAATATAAATATGATAAAAAAATATAAATAAAAGAGAAGGGATTGGAACGTCTCACCTGATTGACGCAAGAAAAGCAGTATTCTCTGTAACACACATCAAACAATAGTAATAACAAAGAACACCAAAAATAAAAATAAAAATAAAAATAAACAAAAATCCTAAAAAGAAAATAAAAATATCTCTACTGGATATCTACAAGAAGGGTCCACATACACTAACAACCTGAAATTTTGGGGATCAACCCAAAATAAAATATATACAAATGACAGTTTCACAATTATATTATGGGAACACGGAGACACTGAAACTATCAAAAATAAGGGATTACCCCCAAACCAAGTTTTTACTACACTGGGAAGTGTGTAAAGAACATAATATGGGGATAAAATTCGGGATTGGGGAAATATCAATTGGTTCATGCACAATGTCAGGAACAGGCAAGTCCTCTGTGTATTTGGATGCAAAGTGATCCAGCAAAACTTGAGAAGCACACAATTCTAACCCTAAATTAGGTAACTTTTGGAAGTCTAGGGGTCTAAAAACAACCTCTAAGTCGGGTGAATGATATCGTGAGATAGATTCATCTATGTAATTAGGCAAATCATCTACACAATCATCCACAGGGTCATCTATATGTTCTGTTTGGAACAAAGAGTCATTACAAGACTGATCATCATCATCCGCATATAATCTCTGGCATGCCAGAACTCTCAATCTTTGTTCCAAACTAGGCGGTCTGTGTTTATAATACTTCTCATATATCATTAGAGGTGATTCTTCACTTACCTCAGGTGAAGCAAGAACTTCATTATGCCGTGACCGATTTATATATTCCCTCAGTGTCACCTTAGATGGCGTCTCTGGATTAAGAGTCATCTCCTGTAAAAGATTAACCATCCTCGGAAAAGTACCTGAAAAGAGATACTAAAAATCAAAAGAAGTCAAATAGAACTAAAAATCCTAAAAGAAAAATATAAACATATACAAAAATAAAAATAAATAAAATAAAAAACAAAACTATGATTAGAAAATCAAAAATATTAATCACAATATTCCACAACCGCTCCACGGCAGCAGCGTCAAAAACTGATAGGATTTTAGATTACCCTTTATAAATAAACCGCAATCGCATGGTGTCTACAATGCAGACAACGACAAGTACGGGTCGAACCCACAGGGAGCGGGGACAATACCACAATCAATATTCTTAATAAACTAATCAGAAACAATATTTTTGGATTTTTAGAATTATGAATTAAATAATAAAACAAACTAAACTAATAAAAATAAATCAAATGGGAGAAATAATAACCAGGGTTTTCAGTATCCACTACTATTTATATTTAATTACCAAAGTGAAAGATAACTCCTTAATATTCATCAATTGTTCGTTCTATCGACATCACCTATTATATGTATTAGAGTCGCAAATATCACTGGGACGCCCTAAGCATGGCGCATCAAAAGCCCTATGTCTCATGCATACACCATCTAATTGCGTTAGCGAGAAAATAATACGAAACTAATTATAGGTTCACAAATAATATCTGGCTCTTCTAAGCATATCCCATCTAAGGATTTAACCAAAGCATGAAATATCAAATATGTAGACAAACATATATGTTATCCTATTAATTCTGCGCATAGGTTACTGTATTGTACAGAACCGGTGAAGCAACAACTAATTTAGATTTATATCAATAAACAAAATCATGGAACTAATCTTATTCAAATCATAATAGTCTGTACCAAATAATCAATTCAATTGGTCTAATACTTTAAATGGTTTCAACATTAAACCCTAGTTACAAATTAGTTAGAACATGAAGATGGGTTTCTTAAAACCCATAAAAATAATTAAGAAAAGTAGAGGGAGAAAAGATTAAACCCTTTTTAGTTTCTGCTCTTGTATCTCTCTCCAACAACCAGACGTACACCAACCTAGCATACCTCCAAGAGAAGAGACGCCAGTCAATTGCCTAGCCGCCTGCTCCCCCTGTCAGTTCTCGTCTCCTGTTCTGTCCCCCTGTACAATCTGTCTCACCTTCTCAGCCTACTCTCTCCCCTCCAATGACGTACCGCCTCCTTTTCTTTCCTCAAACCTAACAGAATCCCAAAACAAAAATCATTTACACCTCCGTATTCTTCATCCGTTCCCCTACTCCTTCGTCTCTCTCCACAAACCAAAGTACACACTCTCACCGCACTCTCTCCCAAAAACTGAAAAGGAAAAGAAACCATCACTTCTCACACCTCTTCTTCTTTTATACCTAGGTTTTCTTCATAATTCTTCTACTCTCTAGCCCCTAGCATTGACCGTAGCCCTCTCTCTTTATCTATCACCCCACATGCATCAGTCTTTCTCAATATTCTCTGACTTTCGACGTGCATACCCTCTTCTTATCTCTTTTTATACTTTTTCTTCACGTGAAACAATAACCCAACGTCAACTCCAGACCAAAGAAGTACGCCTTCTTCTTCTATCTCATGCCACGTCTTTTTCTTCACTTTCCACCAAATTCAAACGAACCCAATACCAATTTTACCACCTGACACCATCTCTGCCATTGTCCCCAAACGACTAGCCATTATGCTCCTGCCTTTTAAATCCAAGCCAGCACTAAACTCCAACTAAGTCTTGACACTTCCTTTTTATGTATGGTGCTTCCAACCAACGGAACAGCTCCCATTTTATTTACTCTAGTGCACCAATTGTTTTACTGCCACCAAGTCCCATTAATCCACACCCACAATTACTTCACCGGAACTGCACAACTATTTTATAATAAGGTGATCTCAATATTATGTCCACTTAGCCATATTTTCTAGTAACTTCTGATTTTATGTATATTACCTATAAATCATTAAATACAATAAGATTGGTATCAACTTGAACACTAAAAAATATAGATTAAGCGGTAATATATATAAATTATGCCTATACCAATGTATCCTCAAATAAAGTGGGCAATAAAGGCCACTCTCAAGGACTTTGAGAGCGGTACGTTTAGAACCAAAGTGACCACCATATGCATAAGAATGAAAAAAAGATATGATGGATTGAAATTCAAAGTTAGGTACGCACCTGCAGATAATTTGATCAGAACCGTATTTCCACAAGTAGGGCTCATCCCACATATACTGCTTGGCTATCTTCTTAAGCTTAGATTTTGAAAATTAGACATTATATTAGGTATTTGCCTTGTAACTAAGTAGTTCCAGCTTACCAAGGTGTTGAAGCATCGATTGGGAAAAGTTGTTCATCCGGAAAACGATCCTGTAAGGGAAGTTCTTCTTCGGAAACAAAAAGTCTACTAAGATGATCTGCAACTGTATTCTCAACACCTTTCTTGTTTCTAGTTTCAATATCAAATTCTTGCAATAACAGTATCCATCATATAATCCTTGGATTAGCTTCTTTCTTCTTGAGTAGGTATCTAAGTGTTGCGTGATCAGAATATACAACCACTTTTGTACCCACCAAATATGATCTAAATTTTTCTAGTGAAAAAACTATAGCCAACAACTCTTTCCCCATGGTAGAATAGTTGATTTGTGCATCGTTTAGGGTCCTAGATGCATAATAAATAACGTGGGATAATTTGTCCACTTTTTGACCCAAAACGGATCCAACTGCATAGTCACTTGCATTACACATCAACTCAAACAGTAAACTCCAATCGGGTGAGTTGATAATTGGTACAGTTGTCAACAATTCTTTGAATCTGTCAAACGCCTCCTTGCACTCCTTGTCGAAGTTGAAAGTAGCCTCCTTTTGCAATAATTTGCACATCGACATTGAGATTTTGGAGAAACCTTTGATAAACCGTCTGTAAAAACTTACATGACCAAGAAACAAGCGGATCTCCCTCACCGAAGTGGGGTATTGTAAGTTTCTTATTAAGTTTATCTTTTGTTTTTCTACTTCGAGCCCTCGAGAGGACACAATGTGGCCGAGCACTATACCATGGTTTACCATAAAGTGACATTTCTCCCAGTTTAGAACAAGATTAGTGTATATACATCTTTTTAGAACAAGTTCAAGATTTTCTAAGCAAATATCAAATAAATCGCCATAAACACTAAAATCATCCATAAATAACTCAATGATGTGTTCAACATAATCAGAAAATATACTAACCATACACCTCTGAAAAGTGGCAGGCGCATTGCAAATACTAAACTGGATCTGTCTATATGCGAACGTACCAAAAAGACAAGTAAAAGTAGTCTTCTATTGATCCTCTGGTGCAATAACAATCTGATTGTAGCCCGAATAATCGTCCAAAAAGCAATAATATAGATGTCCCGACAACCTCTTTAACATCTGATCAATGAAAGGTAAAGGAAAGTGATCATTTTTGGGTAGCAGAATTAAGCTTTCTGTAATTTATGCATACTGTCCATCATGTCTGAACTCGTGTAGGAAAAGGTTTGTCATCTTGATTTCTGACAACAGTGACACCAGACTTCTTTGGTACCACTTGTACCGGACTAACCCATTTACTGTCAGAAATTGAGTAAATCACCCCCATACTTAGCAATTTGAGGATCTCTTTCTTCACGGCCTTTATCATTGAGGGGTTCATCCTACGTTAATCATCACGTACTGGCTTGCATCGTCTTCTATTAGGATTCTATGCATGCACATTAATGGACTAATGCCTTTGATATCATCGATTGTCCAACCAATAGCCATTTTCTGCTCCTTCAGAACCCTAAGCAGACATTCTTCTTGTATGGCAGTGAGGTTCTTTGCAAGGATCACCGGAAGATCTTCTTTATTACCCAAGTAAGCATACCTTAAGTGATCGGTAAGAATCTTCAATTCTAGTTTAGAAGCCTGCACAATATAAGGTAAAGGAACCTCATCAGTTACGGGTAAAGAGATATAGAAAATATTACCCGTTTTGGCTTCTTGTAATTCCGTCAAGGCACCACACATATCCACTAGCTCTCTGGATAAACCAACGCCCAAGTTTGGATGCCCATGAACATCCAATTCAATGTTATTACGCAAAGCGACTCCAAGTTCATCTTCACTATTCTAATCAAACATTTCTTGTGTTAGTGAAACAATAACATTGATAGAGAAAGCGGAGTGGAAATCACTAGGATAACGCATGGCTTCAAATATATTGAAGAGAATAATCTCCTTATAAAATTCCATAGTGAGTGTACCACTATCAACATCAATCTTCTTCTTTGCAGTTTTCATAAACGGTCTCCTAGGTAATAACGAAGTAGAAGAACTATTTTCTTCATTCTGTATATCCACAATATAAAAATCAACCGGAAAGAATAACTCATTCACTTGAAATAACACGTCCTCCACGAGTCCCTTAGGATATATATTGGACTTGTTTGCTAACTGAATGGTAATCCCTATCTCTTTTAAAGGTCCAAGATTCAAAGAATCATAAATATCGGTTGACATAACACTTATGGATGCTCCCAAATCAAGTAAAGCATGATCAAAACTCTTAGTATCAATAGTAATTGGTACCGTAAAACCTCCAGGATCGGTACACTTTGCAGGCATCTTCTTCAATAACATAGTCGTAACACTCTCGCCCACCTTAGTGACTTTATAAGACTCAACCTATCCTTCTTTGTACACAAATCCTTCATAAAATTGGCATATCTAGGCATAGTTTTGATGAATTCAATAAATGGGATGTTGATTTGCACCTTCTTGAAGATATCCATGATCTCCTTATCTTGAGCTTCTTTCTTGGACTTGGCAAAACGACTAGGAAAAGAAGGTGGGGTGGTAAAGGTAGGAACCGTGTCCTATGGTTGGCCGGTTGAGATTGGTTTTTCCTTTGGCACGGTTTCTTCCTCTACTTCCTTTTCTAAGTTGCCAATAACCTTCTCTTGTTGTTGTGATTCTTCAACTTGCCTTCCACTTCTTAAGGTCACTGCATTAACATGTTCTCTCTGATTAACAAAGGGTTGTGATGGAAAATTTGTTGATGCTTGTGCCTTGAGTAGATTCACATCAGTTTCCAAATGCCCCACTTAATTCTGCAACTCCTTAATGGATGGGTCGGTTTTCAACTGATTCTGATCAGCTTTTTGCTGACTTTGTTGAAACATAGAAGTCATACCCTGCATGATCTGCATCACAGCGTTGCACTTTTCATCAATTGAAGAGCCTTACTCCTTAGCTTGTGGTGGTTGCTGAAATTGTTGTTGTTGTGGTTGAAAACCACCTTGTTTCCCATAAGTTGGCATAGGAGTTGCAGCTTGCTTGTTCGCATAGCTAAAATTTGGGTGATCTTTCCAACCAGGATTATAGGTATTAGAATAGGGATCATACCTTTGCCTTGGATTAAGGAATAAAGAATTAACCTTTGCCTCCTCTTCGTATGGTGGAGCGACTACAGAAGCTATATGATGAATTTCCTTTTCAATGGTACTCAACCGATGTTCTGTATTTGAAGACTCTCTTATCTCGCTAACTCTCCTGACATTTGAGTTGTTTGTTGTATAAAATTGTTGTGCATTAGAAGCCATACTATCAATCAAACTAGTTGCCTGTGAGATGGTCTTTTCTGTAAGTGAACCACCTGTGGCTGCATCAATCAAATTCCTCTGCTCTGGACGTAATCTTTCATAGAAGTATTGAATGCTGAGTGTTGAGGATATGTTATGGTGAGGGAAAATTTCCAATAACCTTTGTACCTCTCCAAGTCTTCATGAAGAGACTCCTCCGTAATTTTTAAAACGCTACTAATCTCTTTACGAACATAGGCCTCCTTAGAAGCAGGAAAATACTTCTCTATAAATAGCTTTTTCATCTCAATCCATCTTGTAACACTCCCTGGAGGAAGGTAATACAACCACTCTTCTACTAGATCTATTAAATAAAATGGGAAGGATTGCAGCATAGACTTATCACTGTCGTCGGTACCTTTCCTAAGACTTGTCATCTTGTGCTGAAATACTTGAAGATGACGGTTCGGATCTTCGCTTGAAAAATCCTGAACTTTGAAAAATGGTGAATAAGATTCGACTTCATCTCTACTGTGTCAATTAGAGTAATACACAATGGTTGCAAATCTAAGCATGAAGACATTAAATCTCGTAGCTTCTTCTTCGGAGGTTGAAGACCACCCATATTTTCTATGTGATTTTCCTCTTTGTCCGAATCTGAAAATTCACTTGGTGAAGAACTATGAGGAAGTGGAGTGTTCACTGCTCGAACGAAGTCTTTTAGTAAAGTGCATGATCGAAAACGTATACCAATGGGACTTGGTTTTCCCTCTTTAAGCATTCACCAAAGAGATTGTTCCTAAAACCAAAAATATCTAGAAAACAAAGTTAAAAACTAAAAATAAACCTAAAAACAAAAATAAACGAAAATAAATAACAACTAAAACAAACTGCTCCCCGGCAGTGGCGACAAAATTTGATATGTGTCGTGGGTGCAATCAAATTAGTGATCTTGTTTCAACTTAATTAAAGAATAATATAATGGAAGTCAAGTTTGTTCCCACGAGGAGCGAGGTGTTCTAGTTGTTCAAAGTGTCACAATGAGGGGTTTATTTTAGGTTTCAAACGAAGTAAATAAGAAAGCAATTAAAAGTAAAGTTGTAAGCAACGGAGAGAGATATGATCGAGGAATCCTTCTTCGTTACTAAAAAATCATTTAATTAGTATACTCATCTATTATTCATTCATCATATATTATCATCAATCGTAGAATAGCTGGTATGCTTAGATATCCCCTAAACTCCTTTTATCACCGGATAACAGGTATGCTTAGTCACCGGATTTTATTCGGCTGAGACTCCTAGAGGTTCGATTACAAGATGTAACTCAATCTAATGCTTTAAGGTTTTGGGAATTTAGGTTAGATCCTAGCAGTTAGACTCAGTACGCTTGGTCCACTTTCTAGTGTTTTTCTTACACGCGATTGCTCCATAAAATCCCTCTGCAAGGTCTCACGTTCTCTATTTAGGTAAGATGTTATGATACAATTATGGATACCCAACTCTTACTAGCTTTAGATTAATTAACCAATCAATTTAGTTTACCACCTAAAAAATCTATCAATCAAGCATAAACATTCATATTAGTAAAAACAAACGATAATCATGTGAAGAACTTAAAAATAGATTCATATATGATAACTCAAATCATGTATAGAACTTAGAATTTATGCTCAATCAATAAGGTTTTTAGATACTCATGGATGTAGAAGTATCCATGTTATACATAATAGTAAAAAATTTGTTACGATGGTGAAACCGCTCCAAACCCTAGCTTTTGCTCCTTATGTTGTTGATCTCCTCCAAGACTTGCATAGTTGTGTAAAAAGGTGTCTTCTTAGGGTTATGGAAGTCTACTTATATAGTATTCACCATATCTAGGTGTTAGAGTCCTAATGGGACCATGATAAATTTATTTAGAAGTCAAAAACTTGTCTTAGGAGTGGCTCCCATCGTCCTACAATCGGTAGACTCATTCTCCACCTTTCTACCGATTATTTTTGCAAAGTATACAGAGTTTTTATGTTCTCAAACCGTCCATAATCGGTAGTTTCGACCCCTCCATTATCTACCGTTATTTTGCCAAAGTATACAGAGAGATCATGTCAAAAACGGTCCATAATCGGTAGGCACGGGCTCCCATTATCTATCGATTATTTTGTTGTGTGGTTCACTTATTTCTTTCCGACTGTTTTGCTCATAACTTCCTCATACGAACTCGGAATGACCTCACTCTTTTTGCGTTTGATTTCTATTTCAATTATCTTCAAGATAGTGATAAGAAAATCTGGATTTGAATGAGTTGAACTTGGTCCTTGTCCTTACTTCACTTGAAAACTCAATTTTCTTGCTCATTTCATGTCGCAATGAATTCCTTTCTTCTTGTTTGGACTTGGAACACTTGAAAACTTTTAGTACTTCACTTCTTAGATATTTTGTATCCACTTTCACTCTTGTTGAGATGATTCACCTAATTGAAGTAAATAAAACAAACCAAAAGTAATACAAGTAATATGCAAGAATTATAGCAAATATTAGTATGGATTCGACACTAAAATCATATAAATTATGCACTTATCAAGCTTGTACCAAGGTCAAAAGTGGCTTGATTACCATAGGGTATGCATGCTATCCCAAACAGCTTTCGCATAGGGACAGTACAAGAGAAGGTGTCAGCTGTTTCAACAGAATTAGAATCACACAAAAGCCAAAAATCAGTATGGTTGACATATTGAGAAAGTCTAGAGCTAGTTGGAAGTGTTTTCTATGCATTTCCAAATAAAAAGTTGAATTTTGGCAAATTAAGTAAAGACCATAAGGCCTTATAAATATGTTGGGAAGGATGAGGATTTTGCAAATAATTTAGCTCACTTGTAAGAACTTTGTAACATGATTTTACCCGAAAAGACACCATTTCTAAAATGAGGCCACATGAGTCTACCCTCTCCTATGAGTGGAATGCAAATATTCATGATTTTTAGAAAATTATCCCTAATGAAAACACTCTTGATAATCTATATATTCCAGGCTCTATAAATCAGATAAAAGCAAATTAGGATTTGGGTAACTATTTCATAGAGAAATAGATTTGGAATCCAATTATCAGTGAAAACATGGATACTACGCCCTTTTTAACTTCCCAAATAGTGTTATTTCTATTAATGTGTAGATATACGCTAATACCTTTCCAAACCCATGATGAATCATATGGTTTCCTAGCATGCAAGGAGTAGAAGTTCTTGAAAAGTATTTATGTTTTAAGATTTTCACCAGCAATTCATTCGGAGAGTTGATGAGAAACCAAACCAATTTGCAAAACGTAGACTTATTAAAAACTCTCAAAATTTTAAAGCCAAGACCACCTTGTAATTTGTGTAGACAGATGTTGTTCTATTTTTTCATATAAATACCACCAGCACTTATTTTACTCCACCAAAATCCCTTTGAGATTGTTCCATTTTCTGAATTGTAGAATCTGGAATAGAAAAGTGCTCATGTGGTAGAAGGGGGAAATTTTGGGAACATATGTATCTACCAGCTTGAGTAAGATGCTTTCCTTTCCATATGACCTTCTTTTTCTAAAGTGATCAAGTAAATAGCTAAAGGAATTTTTCTTCCTTTTTCCAATGAAGAGAGGTATGCCTAGGTACTTTTCTTTGATATGAATTTTCTTAACATTCAAGGCATTTATAAGAGATACCGCATGTTTCGGATGAACATTTTTGCTAAAAAAACAAAATGATTTATCCAAATTGATTACTTGACCAGGATATAACTAAAATCTTTGATCAGATATTGATGGAGAACGGAAGCGTGGAATATAGAAAATAGGGTAGAACAAGAGGGATAACTGATATTAACTCATGTTTTCATTGAATAATTTTAATTGTGATCTAAACTACAATAGACTTGTCTCCTTTTATAGGTGAGACATGAACTCTAGTTCTAAGAAAACTCTAGAAACCCTAACTTGCAATCTAAGTAATTCTAAAAATAAATAACTTCTTAAAATAAATAAATTCTAAAAATAAGAAATACCTAAAATATAATTAAAAATATAATTCTTAAATCTAATAGATGTCCAACATCAGACCCGCCTTCTTGAAAAGAATTCGTCCCGAATTAACAAAATAACGAAAAACAAGTCCATCATCAGGGCCACTATCTTGAAAAGAACTGGACCTCGAGTTCACCAGATATTGCAGTCTACCCGTCCAGCGAATAATATACTTTGAATATGTTGATGATCGTAGATTTGAATACTATATAATAGATCGTTTGACGTAAAAATTAATGTCGAGGTTGTACGGAATAACATAAGTAATGTTTTTGGAGTAGTTTTGATCGACAAAATCATTCTTAACTAGCTTTTGATCTTCCACAACCGGAACACATAGAACTTCATCTTGAATAAATTTGAAAACTTGCAGATCAGGTATTAATGGTGATTCTATCATTGGTGAAGGAAGTGTTGATGTCGGCGCTTGTATCATTGGAGGGATAACCACATGGGTGTCGATCTGTAACAAATCCAATTGATCCAAAATAAGTTTCACTTTTTCGAGTTTTTCCAAATTAACCTTCGGTTCTGCGATTCGTCGACGATTTTCCTTTTGTAATTCTGCAATTTCACGAAATACATGGTCAAAATTAAATATGATAAATATAAGTGGATGATCAGATTTTTTTTTTTTTTGAGGTTACTGAAAAATAAAAGGATAGTTGATAGAATTTAGACGAAGAGATGCGGAGATCTCAATAGGTAGAAGAGATGAAAGGATAAAAAAGATTTAGATTGAAAAGAACAAGAGGATCGGAGACAGGCTCTTGATGCCACTTGACGGAGAACGAAAGCGTGGAATATAAAAATAGGCTAGAAAAAGAGGGATAACTAAGATTAACTCATGTTTTCATTGAATAATTTTAATTGTAGTCTGAACTACAATAAACTTGTCTCCTTTTATAGGTGAGACTTGAACTCTAGTTCAAAGAAAACTCTAAAAACCCTAAATTGCAATCTAAGTAATTCTAAAAATAAATAAATTATAAAAATAAGAAATACCTAAAATAATATTAAAAATATAATTCCTAAATCTAATAGATGTCCTACATCAGGTACCACTTGACGAAGAACGGAAGCGTGGAATATAAAAAATATGGTAAAAAAAGAGGGATAACTGAGATTAACTCATGTTTTCATTGAATAATTTTAATTGTGATCTAAACTACAATAGACTTGTTTCCTTTTATAGGTGAGACTTGAACTCTAGTTCTAAGAAAACTCTAGAAACCCTAACTTGCAATCTAAGTAATTCTAAAAATAAATAACTTTTCAAAATAAATATATTCTAAAAATAAGAAATACAAAATATAATACTAAAAATATAATTCATAAATCTAATAGATGTCCTACATCAGATATTCATCAAGTTGTTGGCTTATTCGTGAGAAGCTTTGACAAATATGAGGCAATCATCAGCAAAGAGTAAGGGTGGAACACTTGAGATCGCTTTGCATATGCTTACCCCATAAATCAGTTTTTTCTGTTCACCATGGATTAAGTACCTCGAGAAAAATTCCATGCATATTATAAAAAGATACAGAGACAATAGATCCCCTTGATTTAAGTGTAGTTTTCGGGTTACAAATCATATTTTGAGTTACTTGACAATGCTAAGGTCACAAAAGCTTATTTTGCATACTTACCTATTTTAAGACTCTTAGGCCAATTCCTATGCACTTACCAAATGGCCAAATTCTCCCATTTTGAGCTATTATGGACATGCTAAATGGGAAAATTTGCTTGGAAAATCGGCATATATATGTGCCGGTTTGCACATCGCGACAGAGTCTTTGTCGCTGGCAATATAATCTCTTTTGCTGAGTTTTAATCTCAATCCTTTATTAATTTTTCATCCAAGGGTAATCTATTAACTTCTTATTTCGATCATGTCCTTTCATTATTGCAAATCCAACAACTATTTTGATTAAATGTAATTTCTATTTACTCACACACATTTTTAAAGTACAAGCTTGACGTTCACACTTTTTAATTCATTTAACATTAGGAAAGGTAAATTCAGTTTCATTGGATTCTGCTATTTGTTTCTAATCAACACATAATTGTGCTTCTGAGTTTGAAATACATCAACAACTAGGGTACTCATCAAATGTATTCAAATCAATAATCTCTATTACATTCAATTAAAATTACATTTGATCTGCTAATTAATTTCCTTGATCACCAGGAAAGACCCAGTTTGAATCGTAGTCGCCTTGATTTAACATGGTTGTGATAGAACCTTGAGTAAGATTAGGAGGTTGAGTTTCATCACCATCACCTTGAGTAAGTTTAGGAGGGAACAAGGGGAAGATAGACTCTAAAGGCTCCATTTTTTGTGATCACCAATAATAATCGTTCAACCTAGCCTGCAACTCCTCATGTGTAGCTTGTATCCCCCCCCCCCCCCCCCCCCCACCACCACCACCACCACCACCACCCCCACCCCCACCCCAATACGGATAAGTTTCATCCATAGTTTGAGAAACAAAAGTGATAGGCTCCCTTCTAGATTAATACGCGGCACCTCCGAATCAAACGGTAGCATAGCTGACGAAGAAGATGAACCTCCCTGATAATGGTATAAACGAATGGAGCGGGCGTTGGTAGTGGAGGTTGGGTAGGAAGAAACTCGGCATCAAGTGGCAATCTACCTAAAGTTGGCATATCCATCCCTCCCAAATTTTGTGGCTCCATAACAATGGTAGGCTTGCAAATTATGTTGAACCAACAGAGATAACCACTCCTATCAATAGGGGCCACGAACAAGTCATCAACATGATCCTATGATCTATTATTGTGCAACAACTTCAGGTAATCATCATAAGAAACCTCCCCGCTTGGAAGTGGTTTGATTGCTTTTATTGTTCTCTCTTGTAGTTTTAGAAGGTATCTTTCGCCAAAGTACCAAACACCTTTTTTAATTGGAGAATTGAAAAACAGTCATCGATGTAAATTTAACTCTAGCATCCTTTGAGAATCTTCACTCTAGTACCCTGGATGATCCACATATGGCATCGTAATAATGTTTCGGCTTGTTCTACACTTGTTGAAGCCTTTGAGAAAACTCAGAGTGTTGACCGTCATTGACCTGAATGGTTAAACAGTTGTTTGTCTAGTACTTCTCTATAATTGGAAAAAAAAAATATTGTGTTGGTATAGAGCAGGTTCAGCAACACGGAAGTAAGTATACCACCAGTACTTTGAAAACATTGGAAAATTTAATTAGTTAGTAATTTAACATTTAAAAATTAATTAGCTTTTTACCTCCAAGATTCCTCAAAAACAATTCAAACTTGGTTTGGAGCCCGAGCATACACTGAGGCCTATGTTCAGTCCCGGTAACAGTGCAAACCCCCAGTCATACATTGGAGATAACTTTAAATCTTCAAGCACTTTGAGAAAACTAAATTGTGTCATTGAGCTAGCATTTGGAAAAAGACATTCTCCTAACACGTATATACAAACACTCTATCGAGCTCATGAAAGTGGTCGACATTATCATAACTGGGATCCTGGTGCACTCTGAGATTATAGCGTTGTAAGAAATTCTTCAACCCAGAGACTCTGATTCCACCAGCTTTAACAGCTTTGTAGTCATTATTTCCTTGCACATCAGCAAAACACAATACAAGATGTTGTTTCCATCTCGATTGTGTTGACCATTTCCATTGGTCAAATAAAACCATATTTCCTTCGCATAGTATTCCCGACAACATATACATATCTAGCGGTGTAACTTCTATAAACAACATTTTGAAATTAAATTTCGGCTATAAATCCTAAAGTCTGTATATAAAACAACAAAAAAAAATCCAAAAAATTAATCAGAGAACAAACAAACTTACAGCGTCAAAATCCTTAAAATAGAACGTATTTGTATTCTTCCACCAACATTCTAATATTGCTTGAACAACAATTCATCTATAGTTTTTATGGTTTAAATAATAGAAACCATACCAAGGATATCTTTGAACTCTCTCTTTAAATGCATTAGGGAGCGCACCCAAACATTGTACCCAACTCATTCCACCCACCTTTTAGTCTGGTATACTGACTTCTCTCTTGATGGTCCAATATATATGGTCCTCCACTACACCAGCGCCTGCAAACTATCTAACATGTTGGAACTCCATCTCTCTGCCCTGATTTCAGTCCCTTCCATTCTTTGGGGTGCCTGATGGTTGTTCTTTTTTGTTTCTTTCATGCCTTAAACTCGTTGTAGCAGAAGATTTCTTTTGCAGTAAATTTTTGGAAATTTAAAAAAAAAAATTGTGCAAAAATTTACAAGGAGAACGTGAAATTGCATATGAAAATTGTATCAATTTATAGACGATAGAGAGTTGGTCAATGGCGATATAATCTTTGCCGCTCAATGGACTCTTTATCGCTCTCTCCATTCGCGTTGTGGTACGGCTAGTTTGCCCAGCCATCTAGCAAATTAACCAATTTGGAATTTTGCATAGGACTTGACCTTAGGGAGCACGTAAGATTTGGGGGATAACATAGATTTTCGATCACAAATCAGATTTTGTACCACATTGCAATTTTGAGACAAATCATGGGTCACTTGGGCAGTTTTTGGGGTGTATTTTGTTCATAGTGGTAGTGTTGGGTCAAAATGTTCTGGATCATAGTAGCAAATATGATCTTTGAGATTTTCTTCCTTCTTGTTGTGTATTATGTCACCTTAAGTAAACTGTCAACAATCATGTAACATGGAAATTTAATGACTTAATAAATCAAATGGTTAAACTAAATTGATGAAAGCACATCACAAATTTGCATGAATTCAGAAAACCAAATTCAAGTTATAAGAGATGATATATGAATCAACAATTTGCATTATTATTTTTTGAAAAGTACCTTACATTTGAAGAAGGGAAAGCGGGGCATTGAGCTTGTTCATGCCCCACCATCAAGTTTGTTGTTTACATCTAGGTCCAGAGATGAGAATGTACAAGATATCAACAGAAAATATAAACCCAGAACCTCCAAGGAGGGCATTGACCCAATTCCGACTGAAGAGATGAGAACTTGTTCTGTCAATAGTTACTGATATCGAAGTATTTCGGATCTGCTGGAAAATCATACTCAACATTCAACTGTCATGCCCACACAAAACTGTGTTATTAACTCTCTCATGCAAAAATAAAACAAAAACAAATCCAAGTCAAGGTGCTAGAATTTCAGGGTCTAAAGTTATCCATTGTTTCATAAAAGGTCAGCTAGAACAAAGATATGATCAATTCTCAGAATTGCAATCTTTTTTCATGGTGTTACTCAGGAATGCAAATATTCATGAAGACAACATCACATATTAGATCTAATGAAAAGCATAACTATCTCATCAAATGAGTAAAAGAAAGGCATTTAGTTTACATACCTTGCCCTCATCAGAATCTGAGTGACGTTGAGGGAACACAACCCTCAAGTCATTGTACAAGTAGAAACGCCGCTCTCCTCCAATGTCTGTGTTATTTCCTTGGGATCCAGGTAAAGGATCAGAATTGCGTCTCGCTGACTTTGAAACTTTTTTAGGAGAAGGACATAAAAATCGGAGATGAAGTGCATAGCGTAGAACACGAGCACAACTACTACTGGTGGAAGTATTCTTCTCGTTCAGTTTTGATGAACAACTACTGGGAGCTAGTTTCTTAACAAGTTCACTGTGGCATCTATCTTCCTCAATTGGGTCATGCTCCTCCCTATCAGTCTTCTGGCATTTGCTACTGTTGAAGACATGTGTATCTTCTGCACCAACACTAGGAACCAGGTTATTTGATCCAGATGGAAAAGGTTGGGGATTTATATCTCCTTCACTTTGCTGGCATTTAAATGACATGTCATATGGAACAGCTTTGCTGCCATGCTTCAACTTAACGAATTCATGCTCTATGTTATTAGAGCTTTCACTTGCGAGTTTCATGTGACGTACAATTTCAACTCCATTAGACCTGCCATATTCCTTACTAAGCTGTCCAAGATGACATGTTCTTGATATTTGTGCCGTATTGGGTTCACTCTTCATGCCAGCACCTCCGTTAACAGGATTAGAATTTGGTCCAGAAGAGGCTAGAATGACTTTTTGGCGCAAGAACGTCTGCTCGTTTTTGAACAGCAGTTCAAAGAACACATAAGTAAATAGAAGTAGAACTCGTGCCTAGATCACTAGACGAGAGAGGAAACAAAATAAATAGGAAGAACAGAGTTCATGTTTGTATAACTCGTCATACCTTGGTTCCAGCTGGCATGTCACTCAAATCGTAGTTGCAGAAGAAGGTGTGAACAGGTGTCTTCTCTGGGTTGCTGAGGACCTGCCAAAACCCAATTTAACTTGTTAGTGATAAAAGCCATCTTAGGTTATTCTATATCTGCTACATCAAAAAACTGTCAAGCCTCGTATAAATCCATAATTAATCCAGGTTGCATGAAAAAGAATCAAAATAAACAACTGAGAGAGAAATTAACAGGCTACACTCAACTTCAAGCAACAAAACTTGGAGCAGAAAGCCACTTTTCCGACTCTTCAAAAATCCAAACTTTAGCAATTAAAACTTAACTAACTTGATCACCGATAAATTTTGAGGGCTAAGAAACCTAGTACCAGTTGCACGCGTCCCTTCATAGGGACACGCAGTCGGCTCTTGTTAGCTCGGGAATCATCATTGCTGAGGCTCTTCTTCGTAGTCGATCCTTTGCACTTGTTTGGTGGGAAATTTCCAGCTAAATCGATAGATCCATAATACAGTAAGTAGTTGTCACCGTCCACGCTTGTTACTACGAAAGGAAGCTTCTGCACTGGCGGAGAAAAGTTTCCTCCAGTAACATTTAGAACAGCCAGAAAACCATCAAATTTCTGCATTTTTTGAAGGAGAAGCAAAAATCAAAATCTACACTCAAAATACATTTTCTTTTCACAGAAGTACACTGCAGTATAATACTAACCCGGCTGATTTTGCCAGATGAAAAACATCCAGACAATAGAGATTCTTCAAAAGAACCAACCAGGGACCGCCTAACAGGAGTTCCTCCCATACTTCTAATGAACTTAATGAACTGAGGCGTAGGGGCTGAAGAAGGGCCACAATGCTGACCCATAAAAATGGGACTTTCAGGTGTACATGGATCATAACCTTTATATAACATATCAAGATCTTGGAGCGATTTACTCGAAATTCCAAACTCTTCATCCTGAGAAAGCGAAACGCCTGAAGTAATTCCCTCAAGCAACTTTTCCATTTTCTTTGAGGTCAAGTATTTACCCTCCATTTCAATCTTCACCTCTCTTCCAATTTTCATTCTTTCGGAAAATCTAGGACCGAGGGGAGACAGCGAGAGAGGTGGTGATATCACCTTCTCCGGAGATATCGCTATCGCCCCACTTCGGGTTCTTATACTAACTGTTTCTCCACAAGACCCAACAGCTGGTGAAAAAGAATGAGTCTGAAGTAAATGTTCATGGTTCTCAAGCAAAGGACCATCAGTTACAAAACTCAAACCTCTTCTATTACGACCATCAAATTCCCATTTTGTACCGCTAGATCGAGACGAACTTGGGATTTTGAAATAACTATTGTCACTAATATTAGCTTTTTTATGGTCTTGTATCAAAGAAACATTAACATCACCACACAAACTTGAGGAATTCAAATGATTATCATCCCCAGTGATATTTAATGGATCACCGTTGATTTCTTGCAAACAAAGCATTCCATTTAAAGGAGACAACAACCGCTTCCTGACTAATGACCCATGTAATTCAGTTTCAATTTCATTTTTACCAATCACAGAAGCGGAAGACCCGTTACTAACAGAAGACTCTGATGTGTTACCTGAATCAAAACCCACAATCCTTGAAACAGGACTCTGAACATTCCACCCAATTCTAGGAGTATACAAACTATGCTTATCTTGAAAACCAACTCTTCTTGAAACACTAGATGTACTACCATCAATAACACCCTTGTGATTAAGATGCTGATTTGTGTCTTTTGGAGCCTCCAAGCTGGTCTTCCTCTGAAAATCTCCAGTCATCATATTGCTGGTGCTTCCCATATGGGTTCCATCCGAAATATTGCTGCTCCCACTAGCAAACCGAGGTAAGCTTTCGACATATGAACTCAAATTTGATTCCGCTTCAACTGTGGTTTTGGTGGAGGATGCTTGAGGCAAACCCATTACTACAATTTCTACACTATAAAATCTAAAGTAGGGCACTTTATTTCTAAGCTAAACGGAACCTAATTTCTCCAACACTTTAAATTCCCAAATACTAACATCCCAACTAAAATAAACTAAAAAGCTAGTCATTCCTAAATCAACTAGCATTGTTTTGTTTGATCATTTAGGGACACTCAATAACAAGCTAAGAAAACAAACATTTTGTCCAGATGCATAATCGGCTTCAAACGATCATAGAACGGCAGTTGAGTCATAGTTGATCAATATTCCAAACAACAAAAACCTGAAACAAGAAAGATAATTCAAATTAGTAGCTCATATATCACAACATATGGTACTGCAACATTTGCATATCAATCCCATAGGTGAAACCCAATGTAAAAGAAACCCCAAAGTAATTACCTCAAGACTATTAAATGGTTTCTTCACCATCACACATTCATTCATCAAAAAAAAAACAACAAACCAAGTTTCCATCTTATATCTTACTTATTCAAACCCTCGAACAAAATTCACAAAATCCAATCAAATAAGATAATAATAATCTAAAATATCTAACCACATGATATAAAATCTATCAATCTATCATGATGGGGGAAATTCTATTTTTTTTCTTTTAAGGATTCTAAAGGAAAGGAAATCACACACCTTTATTATAATTATTATTTTTCTTACTTTCTTCTCTTTCTTTTTCCTGTAACGAGTCTTGAGTTTTTTTTGAGTATTTCTTCTGTTGTTTATCGTACTTTCTTCAAGTCCCATCTCTCTCCCCTTCGTCTCTATAGATGATAGATAGACTCAC
This sequence comes from Papaver californicum, assembly GCA_023531435.1. NCBI lineage: Eukaryota > Viridiplantae > Streptophyta > Magnoliopsida > Ranunculales > Papaveraceae > Papaver > Papaver californicum. Next base: position 5,700,359 of record JAJJMC010029502.1, read on the forward strand.
TCCTATCTGTTTCAATACTTTAATACACAAAAGTACCTGCGTCACCACTTGGAGGAACCAGGAAAATTTTCAGATTTCTTAAGATCCACGTTTTATTTCCTATTCTTTTTTACTACTTCCGTTCTAATTTTTAGATAGTTTTTCGATATATATACTTATTAATTATATTAAAATAAATTTAATATTTTTAGTTTTTATTAAAAAAGATGATAATACAAAAATAATTTTTTTTATAACTTCTAAAATTCTTTTCTTAATTAATACTGTACAAATTTATTTTTTATCTATATAATTATTTTCATTTTCTCATATAATATAAATTTCTACTTGGTTCGGTGATAATTATTTTATTTATTTATTTTGGTAAGCCACTGTAAAATCCATAATCAACTAGCATTACTTTATTAATTGTTTCGATTTGCAGTAAAATCCGTTACAATCCACGTAAATTGTAGGTCGAGATGGAACTTTGTACTTGCCTTTTAGCCAATTAGGAATAGCCTAATTTACCAGCAGCCGTAAAGTTTAGTTTAATTTGATGGATACAAAATCCAATTTTTTTTAAGGAAACCAAATAAACGGTTTAGTCCAAAATTGATTTAATATTGAGTTGACTCATTCAACTAGGTATAAATCAATTTTTTATTTATTTAAAATATTAAAGTACACCATAACCTTTATAATTTATAATTTAGTAAAAATATCTTCAATTTAGTCTAACATGATGCATGTTGATGTTGGTAATTTTAAATAGTTTAAAAAATAATTTAAAAAATAATTTAAAAATTATTCATCTTTCAAATCGTTTGTCGAAATTTGGCAAACTTTATATATGTAGAAAGACCTTTCTGCGATCTATGCAAAGAATACCCATATGACTATAAATTTTCTTTTTTTTTTACGTTATGGTTATCTCATATATACCAAAAAGAGCACATAAACAAAATTTTGATCTGCGTATTTACATCTACATAAATTAATACAATCATTCTTTTCCACATGTGCACCAGCTTGTATGCACAGTTATTTACCCAAGTATAAGCTTATATAGTCGTTTTTTCCACATGTGCACCAGCGTGCACACACGTTTAGTTACGCAAGCATAAGCTTATGCAGTCATTTTTTTCATACATGTGCACCAGCTTGTACATACAGTTACTTATGTAATTATAAGCTTATGGAGTCATTTTTTCCACATGTGCACCAGATTGCACCCAAAGTTAATTACGCAAGTAATAAACTTATGCAACCTTTTTTTTCCACATGTGCACCAGCTTGTACACACAGTTATTTACATGAGTATAAGTTTATGTAGTTATTGATTCCACATGTTCACCAACTTTTGCTCACAATTATTTACGTCTGCATAAGTTTATGCATTCATTTTTTCCACGTGCACATGCACCAGTTTGTACACACAATTATTTACACCTGCATAAGCTTGTGCAATCATTTTTTTCAAACGTGCACCAGCTTGTACACATAGTTATTACACAAGTATAAGCTTATGCAATCATTTTTTTCCACATACGCACCATCTTGTACCAAGTAGTTAATATCGTGTATCGGTCTTGTATCGACGATGTACGATACACTTAGACAAATGATTATATCATATTTTATTCGCGATATACAATTAACTTTATAATTTTATAATTTATAGGTAGATGTGCATTATTTTACTCAAAGCTTTAATGGAAGGCATTTATAATTTAAACTAGTTTCACTTGATAACCTAGCATCCCCAAACGCGAATTTGTATGGGAAGAAGAAAAAAAAAGACAATAAAAAACATTGTTAATAAATACATTTGTATCCTTACCGATATCATCGGCCGATACGGCCGATATAATCGGAATACTTATGCATCATCGATATTTTGCATATCCTTTAGGTTAAAGGCTGGTACACAATAATTTCCGGTATTATCGTCTGGTACGACCGATATTAACTACATTGTCTTATACATACAGTAGTTACACAAGCATAAGTTTATGCAGTTTTCTACATGTGCACCATCTTGTACACACAGTTATTTATGCAAGCATAAGCTTATACAATCATTTTTTCCACATATGCACTAGCTTATACACACAGTTATTTACGCTTGCATAAGTTTATGCAACCATTTATTCCACGTGTGAACCATCTTGTACACACAATTATTTACACCTGCATAAGATTATGCATTCTTTTTTTCCACATGTGCACCAGTTTATACACACAGTGCAAGTGTATAAAATTGTTGATAACTAATGCACCAAAAAATACACGCACACAAAATAGTTTTGCTTTTCCATTAAAATACTGGTTACCTTTAGTACATGGCATAACTTCTAGTTCAAATGATCACTTGAAAAACCACTTGATTGTTTAATCGAGATACGAAAACATGTTAAATCAAAAAATCTACTAACAAATTGACAACGAAATGCGACTAATTTTGTTCCATCAAAACCAGCTTTTAATCAAATGTCTAACAAGTTCTTTTTTTTTTAAATGAATATGATATAAAGACCAATACAAATAGAGTTTGTGGAAGACATGCATGTTAGGAGGCCAACATTTGAAAGTATTGTTAGTGGCTGGAAGATTACAACAAACACTATGAATATTTTGTTATGTGTAACCAGTAATGATTACAACATTCCCTAGATGAACCTTTTTATTTTTGAGGCATTGGCTTCTCACTGTTTGATTCCTATTGGGTATGTACTTCTCCTACAAAGACAAGTATTCCCTACCAACAATAGATCCACCATCGACCTCTGCAAGATCCAGATCATTTATAAATATCAAGTCATTAAAAGTAAATAAAAGTTACACTTTTGAACATATAAACTGTGAAATTCAAAGATAACTATCTGCACTGTCATCTTTTTTTCTTAGATAGACATACTAGCCACTTAAATAAAAAATCATGAATCATGTAATTCAATTTATAAGATCAACTTGGGCTCATTTGACAAAAAACAAATAAAAAAGGATCCAAGTGGCAAGTGTTAATGACAAACTTGGTCAGATAATTGCTTAGCCCGTTGTATTATACAACATACCTTCTGAGACAACAAAATCATTCAGTAAAATTGATGCCAAGTAATTCTTATGGGCATGGTCCTTAAAATTTTCACTAAGTAGCACTTAAAGAACTAACGTAATCTACTTCAAAGGTATTAACAAATTAACAAAAAAAAGTATGCATATGTCGTGTACAAATAATATTTTTTCATGAAATTAATGTATTAACAAAAGGGCTATTTAATGGTTGGTACCCAACAAATGTCTAACACATTGCTTTGGTACCCAACATTTGAAATATTAAGGGTTGACACCTAGACCCATCAAAGACGGTTAAGTCAAACAGTTGACTTAAGCAAGTTAATTATTCCATAATATAACATATATTATTAAATAGCCATACAAATTATAACAATGACTATTATGTCCCAACGTCCAGGTGTCCGAATCTGAATGTGGTTATTGAATAAACGACCATGATTAAAAGTTTTCTAATAAAAGCCTAAAACCAAAAATCATACCATTTTCACATCTAAGTTTTGCTGAGTCACCATTATCATGTTTCTTCTTATCTCCGCAAATGGGGTTTCACCATTATCAGATGATTGGGAGTAATGGGAATGTGGATTTTGAAGCTAAGATTATTATTGAAACACCAATTGCTATCCAAACTATCTACGACTCGATCAACTTCAAGCAAATAGCACCACCTTCTTCGTTGCTTTACAACCACATAAATCACAACAACATTATCATCTTTTATTCAAATTCGAGCAAACTTCACAGCCACCAAAACCAATTTCATCTTATACCCATCTTCAATTTCTCCATGTTCTTAGACTCTCTGTTTCAATTTTCGCTCATAACCCTCTGTAACTCTCAAACCCGTCTTTTTTGTCAGTCTGGTCACAACCTAATTTTGGAACAGACCTTTTGACTATTAAAATTCTCAACTTCTTCTTCTTCTTCTTCGGTGAAACCTCAACTCAGATTCAACCCATCAGCAACAACAAACCCAAAATGATGAATTAATAAAATCTTCGTTCAGGGTTGAAGACTTTTGTGGTTGCCGTTGATAAGATGTGATGAATGGTTGAGTGAAAAAAAAAAGAAAAATAATGATGAATGGTGGTTGATTCAGAAATGGTTCAGGGTTTATATGGATTAAGAATGATATGTTATGGTTGGAATTGAATCCTACAGGGAAAGAGCTATAAAAGAGGCTAAGCAAATATGGTAGAAGCTAACAATCTTCATCCCCAGTTTACACCTATCTCTTGTTCGACAAAAAGCAAGAAAGAATTCACCCCCTTCTGATAGACATATTTTTGTGTCTAATTTGTTCCTAATTCTCTGTATTGTTAGTGCTCGATTTTATACTTATTGTGTGATTTTATGTGGTTGTAGGTATTTTTGAGAAAATTGGCTTGAAAAGTGATAAAGGCACCCAAGGGAATTACTAAAGGCACCCAACATCTTGCTAAAGGCATCCACCAGGTTGATAAGGGCACCCTTCTGTTGAATTCAAATTTTAAAAAAAGGCGAGAATTATTACTTCACGCGTGAAAGTCTTCTGTCGTGTTTGGGAACGAGTTTTAAGGGATTTGGAGGTGGTTTTGAGTTACCAAATTGAAGAAACAATAAAAAAGAAGATCACAACACGTCATAGAGAGTTGTTTACGCCGCAAAAAATGGGTGAAAGTTGAGTTGTAGCTGGAAAAGAGAATTCTTCTCTGATTCGGATTAAAAAAAGCTTTAGTCTGTTTTGGAGAGTTGTTATTAGTCCTTATCGAATCAGGAGAAGATATTAGGTTTATAAAACCTATAAATATCGCAATAGATCCAGGGCAAAAAAAGGGGGGGGGGGAGAGAAAACTCCCAAAACTTCAATAGAAAGAAAACAGAGATTCCCTCGAGATTTGAGGGCTCTGTTGTATACAGAAAGGTTGTATCAAGTCCAGCAAAAATTAAGGAAGGTTAGGTCGAGCTCAGGAGGCCAACAGAAGGAGAAATAAATCATCAAAGGATAAAGTGTGTTGTTGCTGCCGAAGAACACGAAGAACAGAGAAAAGGCAACAATTTCTTCAACCGTTCTGCAACGTTTATCTTCTGCAACGGTTTTTTCAACCCATCTACAACGTTTATCTTCTGTTTTGCAACGTTTGTCTTTAGTTGCAACTGTTTCTTCAACTCGTCTGTAACAGATGTCTTAGTATCTGCAACATTTATCTTCAGCTCACAATATTTTTCTTCTGTAATAGTGAGAACAGTTGTTTGCAACACCATTACATTGTAGCGAACCATCTGTTTTATTATTTTTTCTTCTTTTACACACTTTTGAGCCATGAATAATTGTTTTGAGAGTGTGTACATCATGAGGATCTAAACCCAACCACTGGGACATTGGAGGAAGCCATATTTCATGAATGAATGATAACTATTTTTGATTCTTAATGACTTTCATATTGATTTTTAATTGATTTATGATTTTTCTTAATTAGTTGTGATTTTGTTTGATGGTGTATGCTGGGGCGTAAGACCTTTTGATGCGCCATGCTTGTGATTTACAACTAATGTTTTAGAAATCTACTTTTGGCAAAGAAACAGAGTCAATAAAAGAGCTAAAATTGTTAAAGAATCATTGTAGAAATCATTCAGAAATTATTTTGGTGGAATCCTAAGTTCCAGTTCTTCCCAATATTGTTAAAGTCTTTTACTTATTTCTAGTTTAATTCAGAATTAGGTCTAAAACGAATCTTCACAAGTCTCAGCGAACGAACACATTTTTACCACTTTTCTAAAACGATCACCTTCATGAGAAATATTTTTTTAATTTTTTTCCTTCTAACGTTGAGTTAATACCGTTACATAATTACTATTTATTTATAATTTTAATTATTTATTTAACATACTGTTAGATCAAGATGTATTTTGATAGTCTTTGACGGGTCAAGATACCAACCCTTAATATTTTAAATGTTAGGTACCAAAGCAATGTACTGGACATTTGCTAGGTACCAAGCGTTGAATAGCTCTTAACAAAACTTATATTGGGTCATAGGCAACCAAATTTGAAAGTATTGTAAAAAACTACGGTCACTTTATTTTGTATTTATGGATCCTGTAAAACGCCTTATGTTTCCCACCTTGACCAAGATTCTATCACAATACCATCATATTACATCCCTTTATGTATTATAAGGTATGTACAAATTGGTAATGGTCAAAACATGAATCGTTGTACACTATTAAACTAAAATCTAATGAATTAGTTTCACAATTGTGTGAAGAAAAAAAAAACTTATCTTAATAAGCTTTAACGGTACATCAAGTTCATAATAAGGTGTTATCATACAAATTTCTAGATCATGATTAAAGAATGTAGTAAAGATTTCTTTCATTTACTCGGGCATAACTTAACATGAATTTCTAATCGGCCAAACTATTTGGTATGTTCAAATTAAAATAACACTTATGTATTAAGCACTGACCTACTACCATCCTCAACCGTCCAACTCTACAATCATATTGAGTAAAGAATTGTTTCTGACTAAGACTGTATTGTTATCCATATAAGAAAACAAATAAAAGTGAAAACTCATGGTCAGAAATAGTCACTTAACTGCGACCTGTCATCCCTTTGAACGTAGAGTTCATGAACATTATATAAAAAATACTCCCTTTGTTTCTCAAAATTTGAGTTATTTATTTTAAAATTTTGTTTCCTAAAAGTTGAGATATTTCATTAAACAAGACAATATTTCTAAGGTTATCCTTTTAATTGATTATTAATAATACAAAGTTTATAAATATTCAGACATAGTTTGAGAGATATGTCATTTCAAAATTTTACTATTTTATTATCCTAAGATTATAATTGGGAAAAATAATAAAAATATTCCTTTCTCCTGTTTTCTTTAAGAATTGTGCAAACTTAAAATAATTTAACTTTTAAAAAACATATGGAATAGTAAAAAAACAAAAAGAAACTGCTTTGTGCTTAAATCAATTGCATATACAATAGGACAACCACAAGCAACAACTATGATAGAATACACGGAATTCTTGATCAAACTTTGTATTCTGACAATCAAAAAAATTCACTTGGGAATTGAGCCATATCTCAACCGAATATGTATGTTTTAACCTAGTAGGTTATCCCTTAGTATTGGGGGATAATCTTAATCGAATAGTAAATGGAATAGGGGTGCTTCGGATCGGGAGTAACCACTACACTAGTGAGAGGGCTCAATGGGAAGGACAAAGGAAAGAGCCTCACACTCTTCTTGCAGGAGGATTGGATCACTTAAACTTATAGCTTACTCATCCATGTACCACACTTAAAAGGGGCAAAGAGATAGAATTGCAGCAAGTTCTGAATCCTAATGAAGTCCAATAATTCTAATGTACCTGATTAGTGAATGTCGTGGAAAACTCTTAAAATTTTCTAACATGAAGCACACGCGGTGGTTATGAGCTAGCCGGGGAGGTTTTCGTCATTTTCTAAACCAACTCTAGTTTCTTAAAAGAAAAATCCCCTTTTCTTTTTCCTTATTCTTCCACTGTTTTATTTTCCTTTCTCTTACCCAATTCTCTTTTACTGATTTTCAAGACCATCTCAAGCAAAGAGGAAGTTTTGATTTTTGAATGCATCCCATCTCTAGTTCTGACTAAATAGTTGGATTGTGAAAAGGTAGGGGTTCTTTCCTTTTATTTCTTCTCTTGATTTAGATTTTCAGTACCAACTTTGTCTGCCCAAATTTAATTCGAGTATATATGTTTCTTTCTTTCATTTGTGTTGATTGATGTTTCCTCTACTTCAATTTTTCGGAAATTTTCAATACGTTTTAAATGTTAACCATTCAAGCAAACTGGTAAATGATTTTTTTTTTTTTTGAGATGATTTAATAACCATGAATTTACCAAATTTTGTCCAAATTCTCACTTCAAATGATCCCTGATTTTGATGACCTTGTGCAGCCACAAACTTGTCTCAACCCTTGCATGTTCTACTATGATCAATTTTGAACTCTGTCGGTTTGAAATCCAGAAATTTTGTTTGTGTTAACTCTCACAGTTTGAATTGTGCATAACTTTGAATGAAATAAGTGGTTTTAGTAAGGTTATAAACGTTTTTACGGACACCCAAGTTTTGTTTTTCCATCCTAAATTAAGTCTCATACTGATTTTCTGAACCAGCCTATAACATGTACGTAAAAATGATCCAGTGGGATGGGTTGTTGATTCAATCCCACCATTAGCCAAAGATTTAAAAAATTTCTCATGGATTTTGTATATTATTCTCCCCCACCCTGCTACTTAAAAATCTCAACTCAATGTTTTGTTTTTAAGGCACCAGATCAAGTTTCTTTCTAAAAGCCTTGTTTGCCTAATTCATTCCCTTATTCCTGAAATTGAATTATTTTCCTGTAGTCTTAAAGTTTTGATACAAACTTAAGCAAATGAAAGTAATGGGTGCCTGTATAGTTTCCTTGATCTATTTGCATCAATTTGGATACTTCGTTTGCATTTTACTTCACTGGTGACTTCTCAAAATTTTGAATGCCAAATCTTCCCATGTTTATATATATGACTTGTATCAAGTGTTTTTATCCATTGTGTATACGTTTGTCTGCAGCTTTACCAGGTTCTCGTAACTAATGATTCAGATTTCAGTTGTTGTGTTTGGCGAAAGGTGTTATATTCTTTATATTTTGCTTACATAATTAACTTCTTAGAAATGTTGAAACTGCCGCGCATGGACTTTTGTTGTTAAGCTGTTGTTTTTTAAAAGCTATTGTTTGATCGTGATATAAAGATAAAAGCTCTACTTTAGGAACGTCGGTCCTTGATTGGCATCCCACCACCTCGGTGGCTACCCGGAAGCTCGTTCAGAACGATGGCTGGTACCCGACCACCCTGACGTGACTACGGCCATAGAAATTATAGAGTAAATTTAATTGCGGATCTTATTTCTCTGTGCTTAATTGTATTTGCATAAGGATTGCTTTCTATTTATTATTATCCTTGTTGCTAATCCTCAATTATGCATTTATCAACATTACATATTTTGTTGTTGTACCCCTACTGGGCATTCACTCACTCCCTCCCTTCGTTTTGTTTTCTCCCCACAGAGTACGAGAGGAGTTTGCAGCAGTAAGCCGGGCAGGGCTTATGACAGGCTTTTAACTAGGGGTGCACATGGTACGGGTCGGTTTGGTTTTTGACCCAGCCATAACCGAAACCGATAGTCTCGGTTTTTCGGTTTTGAAAACCGAGTGTTACCATTAAGCAATTCGGTTCGGTTCGGTTTTGAACCGACTCGGTTTCAGTTTTAAACCGGCCGGTTTTGGTAAGTCGAAAATTTCAATTTTTTTTTTTTTTCATAAATCAGACTGATCCAAAATGATACCAGATTCAGTGTACACAGAACCTTGTAAACCCATTACATGTCGCCATACTAAATGCTAAAACTACTAGAAACAATGTGCAAAATATAAACCCATACAATTCTAATCTTCTAGATACAAGGAGTAGACAAAAAGAAAGGACGAAGCTGGTGCCTGCATAAATATAGGTGACATGGGAGTCAAAAAATATAGGTGCAAAAATATAGACCCATTAAATGCCATGTCCTTGGTTCGGAGGCAGCAAGAAACTTTGCACTTACATATCAATTGTGAATTGTTAACATTCTGACAAACTATGCTCCCGTCCTGAAACTGTTAGCATCTTGTCAACTACAGATGGATGTTGCAGTCCACTCGCCATGGTTGCACTCTGCAACATCCACTCGCCATGGTTGCACTCTTTGTGGTAACCTGTATGGACAGACAAAGAAGAAACATGAGAAACATTATGATTCAGCTCAACTTCAACTATTGTCCGCTGTCACGACGAATTAGAGGAATTCCTGGAATTTATTTATTACTGATCAGATTATGATATTTCTCAAACACTTAAAATATTTTCATGTTTTCACTCCAAGGAAAAGACATTTGTTATCTAGTAGGTAAGACCATATCCACAAAGCCGATGAAAAGTGAGAAGTGTATAAATAATTATATATAGAACACGAGGACAAGGAAGAAATTTATAAAAAATAAAATAAAATGAATAACAACCCTATTGCATAAGCAACTTATACTGATATCACTTATTTAATTTAATCCTATACACAGCCAAAAAGGGAGTAGCCCCCTCCAGATGAACCTATTCCAAGCAAGAAGGTAACTATTTTATACTACACCACCTATTGTTCAGAAGTTTCAGCACAGTTTGTCGCAATAATAATTTCACCTACAGTTTGATGGGAATGGACTGGACACAAGTAACATCAGACAAAGAAGCCCAGGCAAATTGCAAGAAAAGATTCATGAACCTAGGAGACTTTTGACTCAGAAAAACCTACATTAGAGAAAAACAAATAAAATGATATGACCTCAGACTTGCCTCAATTTCAGGTGGCAAAGAACCAGTTCACTGCAATCTCCAGTGTCTAGCAACCGACCCCAGCTCACATATGCTTTGTAGGATTCACCAGACCACAAAAATAGAATAGCTTCTTTCACTTGTAAGTTGTAACCAACTATTCCTGTAAAATTGACATACATAAAAAAAATGGCTACACATTAGCTTTTCTTACTTATTGCAGATTTTATGAAGATAAACTAAGAAACCTTCGCAAGTGAACCAAAAATTAAATAAGATAGAAGACTGATGGCCCAAATTCCATGTTAAAAGCTAAGCAAGCAGCAACTACCTTAGTTGAAGTCAGCAATTTTAATACTGTGTCAATAAAGAAATAAGTATGGGTGTGGCAGATAAAATGACTTCACTCAACAGTTTACCTTCCGGAGACTCGATCTTTGTTTTGTTTGATTGTGTTTATTTCTGTTATCATGTAATTACTAGAGGAACATGAATAGTACAAATATCACTCACCAAACACTGTAGACTACTTTACACTGGTCTACTAGTTTTCACTCCATATCATTATAAAAACTCGAAAAAAAAAAACTATAAGTGAGATTCTGTTGGCTTCACAAAATTTTTAGTCATGCCATAGTAACAAAAAAGGTAAAACAAGAAAAACAGGTAAACTGGTACATCTATGAAATGGTAAGTAGTTGAGCTTCTACCCACTCTTAGCTTTGCTACTTTGTCAAAAGCTGAGTGTTATACCAGTAAGTGTGTGTTGCGTGTTTATTGATGAGTTCAGAAGTGTCAAGTGTCAATACTCTAATAAAAGCAAGGGTTGACCAAGAAATTAGAAATAGTAAACCCACTAATCAGAGCATCATCAATTCTTTCTTATTGGGGTGTTAATCTGATTGAACCTAGATATGAAGATGAATGGACTGCTGTTATAGTCTTATTTTGGACACTTATATCAACTACTCTATGATTCTTTTGCTAGCCTAAGGATAGGTCTTGCTAATTCCGTCCCTAATGACTGCATCAGGCACTAACCACTCTCATGACCCTTGGTTCATGGCTAGCCCTAATTATATAAAAAAAATCAAAAATAATCTTTACCCAGTTTATATTAGTATCTAAATTAAACTAACTAGCCCTAATTTTCAAAAATCCTCACTTATTTTTAATTTTATAAAACCCTAATTCTCACATTTATAATATTCTAACACATAAAATTATAATCAAAGAAAATTAGGGATATAATATGATACGAAGTACCTATTGAGTTAACAAAACTCAGTGATTTTCCACCTCTAGCTTCTAGGATTTTGGTGTGGTGGTGAATCTGGTGATTGTTTGGCAGAAGAACTTAGAACTTGTTAAGCTTGATAGGCTACATACAAGAAGAAGAAGATGATGATGATCGAACAAGAAGAAGATGATGATGAACTAGCCTCTGCCTACAGGCTACAGACTAATCAAAGAAGTTGGGAAATCAAATGAAGAGCCAGGGAGAAAGATTAGGTTAGGTAAGTTTTTTTCTCATATCCTACGGCCTATATTTAATCAGATCTAACTGCATATATATTAATCGGTTTAAACCGAATCGGTTCGGTTTTAGGAATGAACTAAAATCGAACCGGGATCAACCGGTTTTTTTAAATCTAAAACCGTCGATTACCATTAGAATTTCGGTTCGGTTTGGTTCGGTATTTTAGTGGTACGGTTCAGTCCGATTTATTTTCCTTGCACCCCTACTTTTAACGTTTAAAAAGTTAGTATTTTGTTAATTTTTGATGTGTATATCACGGGGTATCTGGGGTTGTTAGTTTTGCTTTGGTCTCATGTCATTTTGATTTATTTTGTTGTTATATATATATATATATATATATATGTTGGGATCTTGTAAATGAAAACTTAATGTGGTTTGTAAATGAAAACTTAATGGTGTCATAAACGGAAGGTCTAACTTAGGTGTATGTGTCTATAGTACAGAACTCATTTCATCGTCAAATCTGAAAATGTACTAGCATTGTTGGTTTATATATATATGTTTGAACTCCCTCTAGTGAAATTTTAAGTCTTTAGACATTATATAAATAGTAATGGTGTTGGTAAGTGCTGTTGGAGTGTATGAACTAAAGGTCTTAATTTAATTAGAGGTGTTGGTATTTAATTGGGAGTAAGGAGCTGCATATTGTTTCTACTGTTGACATAATGGTTTCATTTTCTTAAAGTTGGGCTTGAATGTATTTTATTTTTAAATTGCGTGAAATTTGTGGTTTGAACGAAACCCTTACATCCTATGCCTTATGCATTATGTATTTCTTTTGGGTTTTCTTTGTTTTCGAATGTCGTAAGAGTAAGAGTTACATGGATGTCGATTTAATACTTGATTACTATGCGTGTGTTTGGATTAACGTATCAGGTGTTAAGGTAATGTTTACGAAAATGTTTTGGTACAATAATGAATTGAGTAGTTCAACTTTTATTTTAAAACGTGTCCAGGACTTGAGTCTTGATGAAAACCAAAATCAATTGTACAACATCTTGTTAAGGTTTTTATTTTCTTTTATCCCTTTAATTGCTTTAGAAATATACATTCATATATATAATTATTTTATATATTTGATTTCAGGCAGATCAGGTATTAAGAATTAAAAATATTAAAATATATCTTTTATGTTTAGTATTTTTAGATGTATTTACAGACCCCCTTATATATATATCATTTCATATAGTATTGGATTTTTATAAATTCTTTTTCATCTTTTATAAAAATCTTTGATGTTATTTTGTACAGTTGTATCATTTTATATTTCGAATGATGTACTGGGGTTTGGCCTTGCTAAATGGATTGAAACCCAATTTTTTTGGCTGGAAATTTTTTCGGTCCGTCATATGTATAGTCAAAAGCCTCTGCATCTTCCACGGCATATTATTTGGTTTTTCAATAATTTATAAACTATCTACTTCTACAAAGTGGGCCTATTTTTCTTGATTTATTACCAACTCTGGAAATCTCACCCTTTTTTAAAAAAAACTTTGCCAATTCTCTTATTTTAAATGAATAATAACCTAACATTTATATCAATACACAAGTCAACAGAAAATTAAAAGACTGAATAGGAAAATAAACTCTCAAAGCATCTGTCGTATATGGACTGCAATATTTCTCGTTTTAATGTGCTCAACAAGATATATAATAGTTTGTGGTACATTTCTTAGACTCAGGTAGGGAACAATAGCGCTAGTTGGCTTTTGTGACATACTAGTAATAATTGTATCACATTCATCATATCGACTTTCATGCTTAATAATCATGTTGTGCAAAATAAGATAATATTCCATTATCAAGTTTACATTACACGTTGTTTCCCATAATTACATGGTGAACCGAAAATCATAAATTTTCTTTGAAACACTCCATAAGCACGCTTAAATTCTTCCTCTCAACCATTTGATACTTGTTAAACCTTTCCCTGCCTGGAATATCCAATGTTACCTAGTAAGCTTGTACGATTGTCGACAACCTTGGATTAATACACATGTTATAAAATTACCCATGTTGTATTGTTTTTCACTAATGATGACATAATGATAAGGATGTGATACACCGTTGATCATGTTGTCAGAAAGGGGTAAAGTGCCAAAATATTCAAGTCGTTAGTTGATCCAGGCAGTCAAAACAAAACATGCTAAAACCATAGATCATATTGTTTGGGAGAATGCTTGGTTGAACCTACATATATTAGAATGTCAAGTATGTTGTTATATTTTAGTTGTCAAAACTATTTCTCAATTTATCTTATTAAATTCAGCTTCGGTTTAGAATCGATTAGGTAATAGAGTTTTAGGATTTTCTGAGTTACTCAAGACAGATGAAAAACTGAAGATCACACGAATACATCTATTTGAATAACTTCATCGAGGTAAATAACGAAGATTGGTCGTTCCTTTCGAACTTGTTTCCATCCATATATCTATCGTAGCAAAAGTCGAGGACTTTAATAGATGATCGAAATCAAATAAGATCTTATCACGGATTAGCTTCTTATATGTTTAATGATGTTTCGACTTCCAAGCTCATGCTTGTCGAGAACTTGAAACTAAGCTTGAGATAAAATTACAAAGTGTTAATGAAAATCTCAAGACCTGAAAATTCATTCTTTAGTTTATAAGGTTTTGTTTTGGTAGTTTATTTCTAATGATTTTCAGTCATTTGAGTTCACGAACCTATGAATTGAGTTTGTGGACCTATAAGCTTGTATAACTCAAAAATAAGGCTAATAAGTCACTTGAGTTCGTGAACCTTATACTGTGAGTCCGCGAACCTATTAAAAACAAACTTTTTATGAGTTTTTTTTTTTTTACTTTTGAGTTCGCGAACCTATATAGGTAAGTTTACGAACCTAATACAAGAGAATTCTCCTGAGACTTTTGAGAATTTGAGTTCATAAACTTAAAAGGGTGTCTTCACGAACCCGAAGGACGTATTTGTTCCCGAAGCCTTTTGTCCATTTAAGTTCACAAACCTACTATTTGAGTTCATAAAACAAACAAAGGTTTATGCTTCTATAACTTATTTTCATTTTGCGAATCTATTTCATTGAGTTCACGAACCTACAAACCTTTAGTACTTTAATTCTCTCTTGTATGTTTTTCCAAAAACTCAAACTTGAGTTCTTGAGCCTAAAAGCTTAGTTAGCCAACCCATATCTCTATATATATTGGGTTCACTCATTTTTCTTTGATTATTCAAAGCGAATTTTCCACACACTTACGAATTGTTATTTCTTTGCTAATTTCTTTGGTTGGAAAGTCTAGTTCTTTTCTTGAAAGTTTAAAGTTATCTTTGGTACGTAGTAATTCTCTTCGTAGAATTTACTTGAGCTAACAATTGTCTACAACTTTAAACCATGGAAAAAACCTCATTACAAGTCAAGTTTTTTCCAAAGAAACAATTTTATGTATCTTAGAAAATGACTTTGATTTAGCAATTGAGAAGTAACTTGTGTTGCAAGAAATTCATTGCTTACAACTTAAGCAACTCATCCTTTATTGTTATTATAAATTGCAGACATCAACAACATAGAAAACTCAATCTTTACAATCCTGTATATCTTGTTGCAAAGTTTATCTTCCAAAGACTTAAGAATCTTCATGATCTAAGGTTTGAATTCGAAAAACTTCACTTGGGATTCATGATACACAGTTTTATCCATCTTGAAGAAAGATATTCTCGTAACCTGTATATGTATTTGTGTTGTGAATAATTCTTGTCTATTCTAAGGTTCTTCTCTTATGATATAAGGTCATTCAAGGATTGCAGATCAAATCCATATTTGATATAAAAATATAAACACGATTAAGTATATATAACTCTTATCTATTGAAATCTTGTTTGTGAGTTCTTCACAGAATATATCTTAGATTAAGATATATATTGTGACTCTTGTGTATATAGAAGATTAGGTATCTCTAAAAGTTTTAAAGAGAATAAACCCTATTTTTGGATTTAGATTCGTTTGAATTCAGGTAATTCATTTATACATCCTTGATCTGAAATCAGAAAGGAAATCACTAGATGTCATGTTGGAGGCAGACTAGGGCTAGTCTTTATGACGAAATGGGGAACAACTTTTAGGGTTGTAAAGGAGATAGGGGAATCAAGTGTGTAGGTTCTTGTGAGAATCAAGAGACATAGGGGCACCACTGTAGAAGTGTAGCTCGGAGGGTTTATTATATCTCAACTACATTCCAAACAAAATTCTTATAGTAGGTTAGTGTTTTTTGAGTCCATGGGTTTTATTTTCTTTGTATTTTTCCTCGTTAACAAAAATTTTGGCGTATGCTTTGTTTTACTTTTAATTTTCATATTATATTAATTTTATCGTTATAATTAAAAGTACAAGCAAGTTGTATATTAATCAATCCTTGTGATTGAAGAATTAATTGAGGTTATCCAAGGATATTTCTTATATGCTTTAATATTTGATTGAAGTTCACGCAAGGAATAAGTCTACAGATTCCGTAACAAAAAAATTGGTGGTTTTTACTTGGTACCATCTTATGCGTGTCGTAAGTGCAGCAAATTACTTAAGATGTTTCCCGATAATTAACTTGTAATATAGCGGTACTAAGGATTTTTTCCACATAGAGGTGTGTAATTGATATGTTATTTTGATTAACAAAAAATATAATAAAAGTAAATACTAATAGGGGATTGGTTGCTTAAAACAATTAAAAAGATAATAATGAGAAAAAGATGATTAGGGGGTTATTCGCCGTTACAAAACGTTAAATCGAGTAGTATACTTATTTATCTTTCGTTAGAATCATTTATCACTAACCGCAGGATAAGAAGTACGCTTGGTTATCTCCAAAACTCACTGTATCACCAAATAACATGTATGTTTATTCATCGGATTCTATTCATCTGAGCCGATAAGAAGTGCACTCTGAAGGGTAACTCATTCGAACGCTTTAGGGTTTGTGAATTTAGGTTGATCCCATTAGTTAAACTCAGTATGCTCGGTTCGTTTACTGGTGTTTTCTTCACACACGATTGCTCCACGTAATACCTCTGCAAGGTCTTATGTTGTCTACTTGTGTTGGAGATGCCCGACAACTACGGATCACTCAACTCTCTACTAGCATTATATTGATCAATATAATAATTTAGTTGCACCCAAACAATATATAAGTCAATCATAAACCCTAGATATAGTGAAAGCAAACGACAATGATTAAAACTCCAAATAAATTTGTATAACTATAATAAAGCTTCACGCTTAGAACATTGAATTCATCTGTAATCAATAAGAACTAGCTACTCATGATACAAGAGAAAAGAAAAAATAGCATGGTTTCCCCCTAAAGGGGTAAACCCTAGAATCTGAAAATAATATCCCTTCCCTTATTGTTTATGTAAAATCTAGGTATAGGTTTTTGTCTATGTATTTATGTCTCTTATATAGGCATCCAAGTTATAGAAGTGTCCGTGCTCGAATCCCCGTCGAAAAAGGTATATGAAACTCATCAAAAGACCAGAAAAAGTCGTGGCCAAGGCTTAACGTGAGAATGTATAAGTCCATCCCATATCTTTGTAAGCCTGTCAGTTTTCTGAAAATGACAGAGTGAACCTTTTACTTTCTAAACTTCCCTCGATAACTTTCCTGGCTGCGATAATATTTTCTTTCTAAATTTTGTATAGTTTCCCTCGATAGCCCGTAACTCCGTGACTTTTAATTTTTTCTGAGTTTTTATTTCTTGGCCTCTATGACTCTCACCATTGTGAAAATTATTTCTTCCTGACATATCTTCAACTCGAACTTTACATATCTTCATCATCAAATGACGTGAATATCTTTCTTACTTCAAGTTCCCTGTTTTGTCTCAAATTCTCAACTGTCATCAACTTCTCCTACATTCTCTCGATTTCAAACACCAACATAACCATCACCATTCAACTTTCTCTGTTCCACGAGATCCTTGCTAACATCAATCATAAATAATCTTAAGAAAACCCCAAATATCTTCAACTCCATCACCAGCAAACTCGAGCAGTAACAACAACTATTCTCGCTATTACTGCCGCTAATGGATCCAAAGATTTGAGCTTCTTCTACGACCATCAAATCCATTATCTCATTCGATCCATCAACATCATCACCACCATCCATGTTGCTGGCAACACACACCATAGAAACCCCCATCTCCATCAACAACGTCACCACCATCGTCAAACATAAAAAATAGCAGCGAATAATCCTAACTTGATTTTAGGTACTCAATTTCAACACTTAATCTCGATTACAACCCATGCCTTCTACCAACTTCAACAACTCGCTGCACCACACGAACCCAAGATAAATCATCAACATTCATCTCTGGCAGTCTAAAAATTCTTTTCTCGGTTTAAACTTTGTTCCCATGATTTATCACATTCTCTCTTTATTTAAAATACCTCAAAACAACTCCCATGAACCTACCATTCCATAGCATCTCACTGTCACCCAAAAATAGCCATAAATACTCAACCTCATGATCTCCACATGATTTCCCTATTCGAAGTGAGGAATAAGAATGTGGCGCCCGGTTCTCTTATCACCATTAAAAACTTGGCAGTCCTAAATATATAAGAGGGTACTTTAGCAATTCTTGTTTTAAAACTCGTTTAATTGTCCGTTTATTAGGAACCGACAAGCTTAACTTCTCGTTTTGCTCATAACTTCTTCATACGACGTCAGATTGACCTCATTCTTTCGCCATTGACTTCGCTTCTTTGTTTTTTTTTGAGATGATGAGAAGAAATCCTGGATTTGAACGAGTTCCACCGTGTCTTTGACCCTTATTCACTAATAGCACTTCTTTCCTTGCACAATTTAACACTCTGTAGCTTTTTTTGGATAATTCACCTAATAAACAGCATAAACTAGAAACAAAACATGATAAACGGTAATATGAAAGAATTATAGAAAATATAAACATGGATTTGATACTAATAATATTTAGTTTATGCACTTATCACCCTCCTCTTTTCAATTGGTATCATTGGAGGAAAACACCGAAAAGACTTAACAATTTGCGTTTGTAAATGATCCAACCTATGGAAAAGAACTTAAATTCTATTAACGTACCACCAAGATTCGATGTCGCTATTACTTACGATGGAAAACTGATATGCGTTATATTTTACAATCTCGAGATTTTAAAACTTGGATCTTAGTTGTCAAGGGATATATACGCCCTAAAGTCTTAGTAAAAGGGTTCTCAAACCGATTAGGAGTTCAAGAAACCTGAAGACAACAATGCGATTAATGAATAAAAGAAGAATTCAGATGGATTTAATGTAATTATCCATGCCAAAGCCAATATATCCAACATCATGTTTCTACATATGAGTCTTTTAAGGAAGCTTGGGACATCTTGGAGACTGTATTCGAAGGGAATTCTTCAGAAAAGGATGTTAGGCTTCAAACCCTAACTTCTGACTGGGAAAACCTTTGTATGTATGATGATGACACCTTTGAGGATTTTCACCCATAAACTTTATGAAATGGTGAATACCTCACATTTGTTAGGAAAAACTATTCCAGAAAAGGATATTGTGTGTAAAATTCTTAGGTCTCTACCATCAAAATACGATTCTAAAAAATATGATATCACAGAAGCCAACGATCTTTCAAAACTGACTAGAAGTGCACTTGTTGGAAAATGGAAGATCTTTGATCATGAACAACAAATTGTAAAGGAAAGTCATAAACGTTTTTACCAGAACTTATGAAAAAACAAGCTTATCATGGACTCATGAATGCATTTATGATGACAAGGTTGAAAATCTTAATGTAACCTTATCTCTTATTACCCAACAAGTTATAGATTTTTTGAAAAAGAATAAAACCCGATGTCTTGGAAAGAATTTTTCCTCTAAACTTTAAAATTCTTCGCATGAAAGAAAAAGAGATTCTGAAGAGGATAATGATTCCAATGATTTAAATGTCGTGGTTTCGGTCAAATGGAAAAAGAGTGTCTGAGCAAGGAATACCATAGAGAAACGAAACATTAACTGCAACTCTTGATGATATTGCTGATTCACATATCTTTGAGACTTACATAAAAAAAAAATCTGCATAAAGGTCTGGAGATGCATACCTTGATCAAGATAATGAGTCTGACAATGTGATTCTTGAATTTCTAACTAAAAGTGAAGAAATTCGTCATGAAAATATTTGATTGGAGAAAGATCATGACAAGACTAAAGATTATCTTCTAAAGAAATCTCGTCAATTAGAAATTCTAAATTGTGATTTATCTTGTTCTGAAAGACAAAGAGATTGACACCTTGAAATTTTATTTACAAAAGCTCCCTGGAAGTTCTAACAAAATTTCCACCATGTCTTTTTGTCAAAAGACCTTTGGAAAAACTAATGGAATTGTGTACAGTGGAAACACCTCCTACACAAAAAATAACACATTCATTTTTGTCGGATCTTTACCTTTTACACATGAGAAAATTAAAGTTGATTCTGGTGCCAATAGGAGTACAAAAGTTCAAGGAGATAATGATTATAAGAATTTTTCTCATTGTGGCAAGACATGAAATGTCAAGGAAAAATGCTAGAGCGTCGAGAAACACAATAAGATTATCAAAAATCTCCAGGAAAGTATAAGGAAGATGGAAGAAGATCTAAGTGAGCGGCGTCGTATCCGTCAAAATTATTTCACGCTTTTTCTTATAAAAAATATAGATTAAGTACAAGGGTAAGAACAAGTTCGTTCCACGAGAGGTATTGGTTGTTATTTGATTTTAACTACTTATGTAAAAAGGGGGGAGTTTTAAGAATAATTGAAAGTAAACTAAACTAAATTGAAAGCTAAGAATACGTAAAAGTAATCACAGTGAGATGAGAATATTGGTTAAGGATTCATCTTCTTTCACAAACATGTTCTTGTATCAATAATTAGAATTGAAATTTAATATCTCATTATCAAAATCCCTAGAATACCTCAATCGCGAGTATACCTCATTAGTTCCTTGTATCATCTTACGCACATTACGACGCGAAATATGAATTCTACTTAGAGAATAACCCAACGCATCGTGCAATTAGGTTTAACCCTCTAAGAACGTTAAGGTTGGTGAAATAGTCTAATCAATGTAATTGACATACCTGGGTAGTCAATGTAACAAATGTCACAATTTACATGCAATTATAAGAAAATATCACTACAATCCGTAATCACATTATTCTACTTGTAATTAAGATTTTTCAACTTTTGTAAATCAACAATCCTAATTTATCTCTAGATATGATCACAAATTGACTTAATTTGCAACTTAAATAAACAAGCATTCAATCACGCATAGTGATATATATGGTAAATTATGAACGATAATTATGAGAAAAAACTAATTTATTAACAAAGAAACATGTATTGTAAAATCGAGTACAACCTTGACCAATAATAAGAAAATTAACTATTCATGTTTTGGAGTTCATATAATAATTAAATTGAAGAGAAAATAAATTACAAACCCAAGAAATCGAGAAACCTTGCACGAGTGAACCTACAAAAACGAGTAAAAAAGGTAACTAAGATTAGATACCTTCCTTTCTTGTTGAAGTTGCTCTTATAGCTTCTCTTGTTCCACCAATCTCACTTGGATTAGAATCCACTTTCCCAATATAACACAAATTCCACAAGTTTCCAAACCGATTTCAAACCCAAGTTAGGAAATCTTAATTTTCTAGCAGAACTTTAACCTAAAGCGGGACTCAAAACTCACAAATTCCGCTGCTAAATTTTATATCCAACAAGTACTCCCTTCGTGATTCAATGATACTTTACCATTCCTATTCTAGTTTCCGACTCCCAATATCCAGAGCTAGTAGCACCAGCTTGCTATTTTTCCTTCCTTTTCGCACCGTTTCTGCTGGTTCACGCATTTATACAAACACCATATGTACACTTTTCTATTTGTGGAGAGGTCTCCTTTGTGGGTGTTTTAGGCTCCTTATATAACATCTTCCCTGCAGTTCTTTGACCACGAGACTCAAATTGGGTAAGTGCCCAACATTCCCAACATTCTTAAACAAAGCAGGACTCTAATATCTCACATCTGTTCTCGTTTAAACTCAGTCCAAGAATTAGATTTGTACGCAGGTCTGTCGTGTTGTTTTGGTCTTCTAGAACGAGCTTTTAATCTCCATTATCCATCGACAAACATCAATGGTGGCAGCATCAGTTCTTATGATTGTATCAATGGAAACGCTAAGCTTCATTTCTTCATGTCTCATTGCTCAAATAATGAACTCAAACCCTCTGAAACTCGTACCTGAGGTCCCATCTTTGTCTGAGCCCCAATCCTTATTGTAACAAGCACTCAGAGTTCCATAATATTCTCCGTCAATCTCCAAGAACCACCGACAATCACCACCTCTTCAACTGAATTTCCATCCATTCAACTCTGTCCAAACGCAAAACAATTTCTTACCCACGTTCCGTCGTTTCTCCTTGTCTCATAAACTCAAACAGACCCACATATCATCACTAGAACCATGGCTCGATGGCATCGGCAAACCATTTTCACGGCATTAACAAACGTCTCTTGCATCTTCTTCTTGAACTCGGAAACCCTGACCTTTAGCAAACAACCCTCCTTGATAATCATCAACTTAGGAAGTACCATTCACCTCTACTGCGTTATATTTTTGAACCCAAATCATAAGCAAATCCCAAACTTCATGTATCTCTGGAAGTCGAAATCCTCTCCTGATTTTTCTTCATTACCACCAACATCAACCCCATCTTCTTCCCTTCTTCAACTGGTTTCTCGGCTTGGAATCCCACCAACATTTCACAGGATCAACCCACCTTCTTCCACCAGAAAACTCTAAGCCCTATGTTTTTCTATTGATTTCATCCTTCAAAAATCTCTAGTGAACCATTGTCAAAACCCATCTGAACATGACTTAGAACAACGATATGCTTATAGGAGAACTCATCTGCGTGCAGTCCACTAAAACAGGTGCTCAACGAATTTGATTTTATATCCGCATTGAGCGGGTATCCAACGGATTTTGGAGGTGTCACCTAGTACAATACACTAAAACGGCGGATTTGAAAAGTCCATCCTTGTCTAATCCACCAATAGGATGATCGGGTGTTTACCCACCAAATCTATGGTGTGTGAGGCGCGAGGCGAGGCGTCAAGCCCGTCGCTTGATGCATTTTACCCCTAAGGCGCCCGAGGTGACCATGTTTTTTTTAAAAGGTAATAACTCCCGCTTTTCTCACCATGGTCTTTTAATTGGCGAGGCGCCCTTCCCGAATCGTGTCCTTTAGCACCTGGGCGAGCGTCTCGGCGCCTTTGACAACATAGCGTTAAATTACATATTCATTCAGAAAAAAATCCGCGTATTCGAATGGATTCGCTCTACCCTAGTCTTAGCTACCTTGGTGCTTGCTCTTAGAGTTTCTCAAATTGTGAATGTGGATATTTCATATGTGGCATCACCCACAAAACATTTTTTTGGTAAAAGAATATTATTCGGAATAAAAAAGTTTCTCTCTAACTTATAAATGTTTCTATCATTTCTTTACTTATTAGTCTGCATATTATTCATTAAATTTTGTTCTAATATTTATTTTTGGATGATTTTTACTAATAAAAGTGTGATTGGGGTAGGAAGACATTCTCTAGGAGCTTCTCCAATGATTTATACACTTGTTTTATATGTGTCAACGTTGTCTAGACTTTTTCTTGGTAAAAGATTCATTATATAAATACAAATTCCTAAATATTGGGAACCAAAAAAAATCATCTCCAACCAAAATCCTTTTAATCTCTAAGAGCTTCTCATTGTGCGTGAAGAAAAAAATCTTAATCCACCTAGGATACACAATCATATTTCA
This sequence comes from Papaver californicum, assembly GCA_023531435.1. Classification (NCBI taxonomy): domain Eukaryota; kingdom Viridiplantae; phylum Streptophyta; class Magnoliopsida; order Ranunculales; family Papaveraceae; genus Papaver; species Papaver californicum. Next base: position 5,724,218 of record JAJJMC010029502.1, read on the forward strand.
ATAAAATTATCTTCAACCTATTGATGTGAGGATGATGTGTCAAAAAAGCCTTAGACATCCTCTAGGTGAACCTCTAGTTTTAGACATTCACCTAAAGGATGTCTTCACACTTTTATTAAAAAAATAATTGAAAAACAAAAATAGAAATAATTTTTATCAATTGTATACCTATAAATAAGTAAAAGAATAATGAAAAACGTTATGGATTGGAGATAAAAAAAATCTCTAATATTTAGGATTTTCTACCTAGAGGATGTCTTAAAAGGGATGTCACATATGAAACATCCACATTCACCATTGGAGAAGCGCTTAATCTCTTAAGTGATTATTGGTTAAGAATACTTTTATTTTTATTTTCTAATTCATTTCACCAACATAAAAATGACTAGGACAGGAAGACATCCTCTACCCAAAATTAGGCCACACCATCTACATATTGGTTTAAGAATTTAGGGTTAAAGAAGGATTTAACGAAAAAGTATGTATATTCTATGTGGATTTAGACATCTATCCTCACATACATTCCATTGCAAGAGGGCTATGGGATTAAGGCCGCACATCGGTCGATCGACTAGTTTTTTTATCAAATCCGTCCACCGAACCGACCATTGACTGGTTTTCCTAATGAAAACAGTTACCGAATCGACCAAGTTTTGGTTCGGTTTTCAAACCGCTCCAAATTAGCCCCGTTATGTACAGATTATTATCGGTTTTACGCGGAGATAAACCTAAAACTTCAGCTACCAAAAAAAAGTTAATTAAAAATCAACACATAGGACTGATCATGGATAAGGTCAAAAGAGGTAGATTTTTCAGGTTCTTGTGGAATTTATAATAATCCATAGCCTCTAACATCAGGAGCAATCACTCGATATCCTGTATTTTCAACGACAATCATTTGGTATCCCCATGAATACCTAATTTCAGGAAATCCATGTAACAAAACTACCACATTATCACCGGTTCCAATTTCATATATGTAAAGCTTAAGAACTCTTGCATCAACATAATTGTGTTGGATCTTATCCATCGTTATTCAACAATCACATAAAGCCTAAAATTTTCTTTTTTGTTTCAAACATAAAATTTTGATCTAAAAACAAACAAATTCTTTGCGGAGACAAACCCAAAACTTCCATAAACATTCAAAAAACTGATACATATTGACCATATAAGATAAATATCTTCAATCAAAAACATCTTACATTACACATGATATATCATTTACCCAAAACGAGAGAAATTAAATTAAAACAATCCCTCAATTCAATTGATGGAGAAGTAGAACAAATAAACTTTAAAGTTCAAATCAATTCATTAAACTTTTTGGAGGTATCGCCATGTACTGGTGTTTATGGTGATGGAGATGGTGGATGAATTTGATGGTGAGTGTTGGTGCGGTGGTGGTGTCTGAATAAGAGAAGAAAAGAGAGTCTTTTACGAATTTTAGGTTAAAATTGATTGGAGGGATATGATTAGATTTTACTTCCAGTCAATGGCTATAATTAGGCCGATTTATATCGGTTCAGCGTCGGATGAAAGGTCATTAAATTTTATACCGTCACCGACGTTAGATAAACAGTTTGTTTCGGTTCAGTGGGCGGTTCATTTGGTTTCAGACGGGTTTGTCGACCAGTTTCCTGTGCAACCATATATGGGTGTTTGCATAGAAAACGAATTCAGAGGGTAGATTGGGAAAAGTCTGATGAGTAGATGATAATTCGTCTAATTACTACACTATTTTGACCATTTTGAAACGTTTATTTCCGTTGCTTTTAATTTAAGCAACGGATTTATCCGTTGGGAACACGGTGTTGCACATTTTGTAACGTCTTGTGCAACGTATATAAACGTCGCTTAATTTAATTATATCAACATTTATATCTATTGCTGAAATAGTTTATGGACGTTGCTTAGTTTAATTAAATCAACGGATAAAAGCAACATTTGTTCTATTTTACGTTTTTGAGTATTTTTCTTTGTAATAAAGATTTTGGATCAAAAAGAAATTGGAGCCAAAGATTATATCTATTGATAAAGACTTGGAGTCAGAGATAAATCGAAAAGAATGGAAAAAAAAGACAATTTTTTTTTTTATAGTTATTTTTAATTTTATTTAATTTTTAGGGTTTTATTTATTTTTATTTTTAGAAAATTGTATTAGGAAATCTTTTATTATTTTTGTAATTTTTCTTTTATTTTTGGACTTTGGACTCTATTATTTTTAAACCCTACGGAAGGGTAATTATATATAAACTGCACAGGAAGGACGACAATTACGATATTGTCTCAGCCCCTCGGGTTCGTACACTGACATAGGAGTCGGTGGCCTAAGTCGACTTCAACCTTTCATCTCCCGTATGGGACGGGAGATAAGACTCTAACCACCCACGAATCCATGTCAGTGGGTTTTATGGACGCCTTTGTAATGCATATATGCTGAGGACCTGAATACGAATTTACTTTTCTAGTAAAGGGAAAAGACTGGCCATATAAGATAAGGACTCGGATTTCATCACAATTTCCTTCTTGCCCGCTTTAAGAACACGTTACCAAACACGAACCTAAGCTTAAAATTTTGACTAGAAAGAGACCGATAGGGTAACAAGCTTATAAGAAAGTCATTCAAAAGGACTGTATTGGTTACTCTGTTAGTTTAACTCCAAGTTCAGGAAGATTATTTTAAGTAGATTCGAGCCGCCTTGTAACCCAAGGAAACGTTGCCAAAGAGGCATGGTTATCAAAGCTCCTTAAAGCTTATCCTGTTTCTATTCGACTTAATCTAATTTGGATCATTCTAAGAGATTTGCTAAAACTGTAACTAGTTTCCTTTTGAAAGAATAAAAGCTGGTCTAGAAACAATCTAAGTGGTGCCATCATTTTACAAGATCATCTTCAAACTATATTTACTGAGCCTGTTGGTGTCCAAAAAGAAGTTCAGTTGTTAGAAACCCATCCTTTGGTCGATGTGGTTTACCTAGGAAACAATAACAAGATTGACTTTGTTTTCCCACCAAAATATTTTCTTCCAATTGTGGGAACGTTTGAATTTCAAATGTGTCAGTTATTAAGTTTTGAGACTAAGCCTAATTACTTTATGAAATTAGAATTGACATATTTTCTTAAGAATGACTACCACTAGGAGTGTTCATGGCCGGTTTAGGTTCGGTTTTGTGCCAAACCAAAACCGAAACCGGCAAGGTCGGTTTTCCAATTATTTTTCCATAACCGTTCCGTTTACCGCCGGTTCGGTTTTACTCGGTTTTCTCTCGGTTTCGGTTTTTTCCAACGGGTTTCTGTTAACCGTTTGGAAAACTAAAATTCAAAAAAAAAAAAATCCAAAAAATCAAAAAAAAATTAAAAAAAAATCAAAAAAATCAATTTTTTTTTTTAAAGTGGATTCTTCCATAACTAGAAGAAAATTCTTCCATAACTAGAAGAGAACTAGGGTTAGAAAGTTAAGGTGGGATTATATATCAAGGGTAATGAAGGGTTCAGATTAAATTTATCAAAAACTAGATCAAGGGTCTTAAATAGTCGGTTTTCCATGGTATAACGGTTCGGTTTTTGGCTAAACCAAAACCGAAACCGTGACTACCGGTTTCCGTACTTTTTTTTCCATAACCGTTCCATTAGTAAACGGTTCGGTTCGGTTTTGACCAATTCGGTTCGGTTTTGGCGGGTTTCCTTGGAAACCCGTTACCATATACATCCCTAACTACCACCTTCATTATAGTCAACTGTGTGGGTCAAATCTGATTGACTTTAAGGATCCAAAATTATTCAGGTTATTATTATGTGCGTCAAATTTATTAGTTGAGTTACTCCATACTTTACAACCTGATCATGTTGATCCTGCCTATGAGGAAATCCAACCCATGAAAATATTTTATCTAGACCCTTTTATAGAGCCTGAACCTGAACCATAATTAGATGTAGTTGTCTTAAACAAAAAACTAGATAAGAGTGTGCTCGGTTTGTTCATTTTCTTTGCATGTTGTAGTTTCCTTTTATTTGTGATAACACTATTTGATTCAGATGATCCACAGTTGTTCCGGCTATTGTTATATTATTTTATGAGGTGACTAGTTCTTTCAAAGTCTGGATGAAGACTTTAAACTTAGCATTTCTTGGGAGGTAACCCATGCTCATGCGACACAGTAATATCTTTCCTTAACTCCTTTCCTTCGATTGGTAACGGTTTCTCCTTGTTCATGTATTTAATCATTCATCTTTAGAACATTGAGGACAATGTTAGATTTAAGTTTGGGGGTAAGGGAGAAACTTTTAATGAAATATGAAACTCGAAAGTCTAGAAACTTGTGAACAATTCAGGATAACATTGACCATTCTAGGTAGATGGAAACTTAGCTCTTTTTCTATAGGAATTGGTGTACCCAGCTAAATGCTCTATTCATAAAAGGATTCCTAGCTCAGGTGTTAAAAATAACATGATAGCCGTCACCATATCTCAGAGTCTATCTCGACCATATCACCTTATGTTTTTATTTTTATAATTTTTTATGTTTCTCTAAGTGATTTGGTGGGGCACCAATATCGAATTGTTATTGCCGCCAGGATGGAGTAGAGTTTTTGAGATTATTTAGACTAAGATTCAAAAAAATAATTAAAAAAATTGAGTATTGACACTTTGATAGCAATATGTGTGTGTTCTCCCTGTCTCCGTCGCCTAAGCAAGCGTGGAACACAGGATCTATGAGAAATATCATATAAGATACTGATAAGGAGCATGCGCTTGGATTCATTTGATCCAATCATGTTGTCAGTATATTTAATAAAATAAAGATAATTGTTTAATTTTTAATAAATCGATCGCTGGGACCCTTGTATATACCAGCTGAGTGCAAACTCGTGTACAACAATTGGACTCATATAGGGTAATAATTCCCATAGCCGAAGAATTTAGTGTGCCAACTAAATAGCTTGTTTAGTGTTTACGCTCAATCGTTCACAGGTAGCTAGGGTTTGGAGTATAGGTTTTGTGGGTATACCGCTTGTAAACCCTCACGAGACTAAAACTCGTCCGATAGGGACACCTATGGGTTTTAAAAAAGGCTTATTACATATGCTAAATGTAGTCGCGATTCCTGCCAAAATAAGTTAGGATTGTTATTTTATTTTTTAGATTAGATTTGCTCAAGGACTAGCAAATAATAAGTTTGGGGGTATTTGATAGACACATTTTTGTGTCTAAATTGTTTTCAATTATGTATTTTGTTAGTCCTCAATTGTATACTTATTTTGGTTTTTTATGTATTTGTAGGTTTTTTTGGGATATGAACTTTTGTGGAAAAATTGGCTCAAATTTTTTATAAAAGGCACCCATAAAAATTACTAAATGCACCCAGGCTATTTGATAAAGGCACCCGTAGCTTTGATAAGGGCACCCCCTTTCAATTTCAAAAATTCGAAAAAGGCCGGAAGATCTTTATTTACATGTGAAAGATCCTGAGTTGCTTGGGAGTTAAGGAATTTGAAGGTGTTTCTGAGTTACCAAATTGGAGAAACAAACAAGACAAATCAAAACACGTCAGTATAAGTAATTTCAGGCCGTAAATCAAGTGGAAAACCCATTTGCAGACGGAAAAAGTCTCACTCCCTGATTTAGATTAAACACAATTTTGAGGTAGTTTTGGAGTTGGATTTGGATTAGGAACTGTGTCCTTATCGATAAAGAAGAAGTGGACGTAAAGAAATAGTTTTTTTGATACCTATAAAAGCAAAGGAGATCGAAGAAAAGAAAGAGGGGAAGCTCGGCCGGGAAAAAAGAGGAAGGAATTCTCTTGGAGATTCCTTGCTCCTGTGGTGTAGAAAAAGGTTGTATCAAGTCCAAAAAAGATTTATAGAGGTTGGGTCGAGCTCAGAAGGCCAACAGAGCGAAGAAAAATCACTCTAGAACAATTCTGTTGTTCCTGCTGAAGAAGACGTGAAGAATAGAGATAAGGCGACGGTTCCTTCAACCATTCGACCACGATTTCTTCAACCTATTTGCAACGTTTATCTTCAAGCTCCATTGCAACATTTAATCTGTAACGCCCAGAAAACGTTGCATATTTCTTGTTTTTATTATTTTTAGTTTATTTTCTTACTCTCAAGCACTTTTGAGCTATATACCAATCTTTTGAGAGTGTTTTGAGCATGATGAGCTAAACTCAACCACTGGAATAGTGGATGAAGCTATATTTCATGAATAAATGGTAACTATTTTTTATTCTTAATGACTTTTGCATTGATTTTTAATTGATTTATGATTTTTCTTAATTAGTTGTGATTTTGTTTGATGATGTATGCTGGGACTTAAGAGCTTTTGATGTGCCGTGCTTGTGATTTACAATTAATTTTGTAGAAATCTATTTTGGCAAAGAAACAGAGTCAATAAAAGAGCTATAATTGTTAAAGAATCATTGTAGAAATCATTCAGAAGTGATTTTGGTGGAACCCTGAGTTCCAGTTCTTCCCAATATTATTAAAATCTTTTACTTATTTTCTAGTTTAAATTAAAATTAGGTCTAAAATAAATCTTCACAGTCTCAGCAAACGAACTATTTTTACCACTTTTCTAAAACGATCAAATTACAAACAAGATATTTGATTAATCATCACCCCAAGATCGTTTTTTATGATCAAGATCGTTTTAAAAAAAGAGATTACACAAACCAGCTTTCTCTTTGCGATGCAACATACTGAGTAGTTAATCCTGATGCAAGGTTTAGCTAGTCCAAACTTCTATTGCAGTCCCATGTTTCTGTAGCCTATAGGTACAAAACAACTCAGTAAGAACATAATATGAGACCGGCACTAACTTGCTGGTCTAAAATAAAATTCAGCTATTAGAAAGACTTGTGATAAATGATGACACGGTCAGGAAAAAGTATGCATGAAATATCGTAATTTCATACTAAATTTGAGTATCAACGCAGAAACTAACCTAAATGAAAAGATTATACCTATCTACAGTAGATTCCGCATCATGGCGTAAACTATCAGATACTGCGATGGCACCAATTAATGACACCTTCTTCTTCCCGGCCAACATAAACAATTATTTTTACTTATGAATGACCTCACAGATTGAGGGTCTGTACTTGGATTCTTCTTCCCCTGAAAATTAGCCCAAAAGAAACGAAGAAGACATATGTTAAGTTATTTCTGGAGTTAAACCAAAAACTTCAGCATTTAGTTACGACTTCTATTTGTCGATTTTGTGCATTTACAATTCTAAATTTCACACTTTGTATCAAAATACCTCATTATACCTATAAGATTGCTTCAAACAGGCAAAGGTTGTTTCTTTACCCAGCAAAATAAAAATGGGAGATTGTTTCCTTTTCCTAAGGGTAAAGTGGCAACTGGAAATGGATGAGATAATTTTGAGATCAGAAATTACTCCAAGCAGCCAACTCATTGTGCCATCCCCACCTGCAACCTAATCAGTAACACACAAGTTATGTAACAAACAATATCAAATGCAGTTATATAAATAGAACAAAATTAGTTGTTTGCAAGAATAACCATCATCAAGTAGAGAAAGAGAGAAATTTATCGAAAATGTACAAGAAAAACAGGAAGACTGTGATACAAGTAAATTCCTTTGATCTCCCTTATCCGAAAAAATAAAAAATAAACTCCATATTAGTTGATTAAACTAAGTCACATCTCAACTCCATATATACTCCAGAGTATATGACAGGAGAACTAACATGTGCTGTCGCTCATTAAGAATACAGCTGACTATCAACCAAAATAGCCAAAGATCAACCAAAATTCTTTTGTTAAAAATTTCTACATGCTTAAGGTTTTTTTTTTAAAACGACAAAATTCATTCCAAAAGTGCCGAGAACACCACAACAAAAGTTATAGGAGATCATAGATGTGATTATATGTTGTTTTAAAAAAAAAATCATCTACATACTAAATCCTTAAGAGAAAAAATTATAAACTCTTTGTATATTGATACCCAACTATAAAGAGTTGCATTAATGTTAATAAGCAATTTTTCATAAGTGGTGGATTCTCCCCTAAAAATTATGTTGTTCCTTTCAGTCCAAAAACGGACCATATTATAAAAAAAAGGCATAAAGATCAAAGGTTTTAAATTGAATTTACGGTTCCAATCTCTCAGAACTAGTAACATGTATTGGGAGGAGACCAAGTTGAATCTATCAGACCTAAAAAGTACTTCCCCTCATATAAAACACAATACGACAAATAAACAGATAAGAATGACACAACGGATTTAAATGTATCAGCGGTTGGTCAAATTAAGTTGGATTCTAGATCTTCTCATCTCCCGATAGAGACGACGCGCGGTTACGCGTAACTTCCAACTTTTAAGCTAAAGTCTTACGTCATTAACCAGCATAATCAACAAAATGGAAGGAAAAATGATTACCTAAGGCATGTGATCCTTCAGCTGTATCTTATCCCTGGTTTAAGAACATGAAACAAAGCCAAATCAAACTTGGGACAAAATCTTCAAGCACATACCAACTTGACAACTACTACATGTGCAATGGACAAAAATTATATGAGTTGTTGGTCCTAGCAGATGATAAAACAAAACCGGCACCCTGGCTCACAGTAAGATTAACCAATCCTTAATGTAAACAACAAGATAGTACCACATGAAAGACAATAAGTAACTTTCTCTTGCACAACAAAAATCAAGAATTTTCATCTCATTTAACATATTTATTGAAAGAAGACGTATAAACTAAAGACGCCTATGTATGTGTTACCTTCTCTTCCAAAAGAAAATATCTCTGAACCAAGGATGTGTTGGTTGAAAGCAAGACGACTGCTTCAATGAGAGTGTTCTACTTGTGTCACTATTTACTTGAAAGTAAGAACACCAGATCACACAACAACAAATTATTGAAGATTCTAGATATACAGATGAAAGAATAGCAGAAATTGATGAAGGTAACAAGATCAGCTTCTATATCCCAGTAACATGATCAGATGAAAGAATATATAGATGAGAGTTTTCTAAATACTTTTGTATCTCAGTAACAATATCAGCTTCAAGACTTAGATCAAGAACGACAGCCTTCACACCACCATACAAATAAAAAATACACATAAGTTAAAATGCAACCATCATCAAACAACATTCCTAAAATACGAATAAGTTATAATTGAAGCTCACCTTCACAAGAGTATATATATCTAACCTTGTCGAGCACCATATCTACCCTGCCGCACTTTACTGTTTGGGTTTTCACTAGTAGTCAACTACAACATCACAAGAACAACTAATCAGAAGCAAGAACAATAAATAATCATACTACTGTATATGATGTCCTTGTTGTCCACGAGTAACCACGTTCAGAAAACCATCTTCCAAAAGCCAATATTGCCGATTTTGTAAAAAGTATATAACTAAACGAGCTTGCTATGACAGGCTAATATATGTAAATGATTAGTTCATTAAAGATTTAGCGTCCTACCATATGATTAGTATCTCGTGATTCGACTTCTACGAGATAATAAGACCAAGAAGGCAACTTACCCATTCTTCAATTGATGTCAGTGGGGTCTTCATCATCTAGGTTGCACCATTTGTCTGCTGATATAGTACCACTACAGTTATGTATGTTATCCCCAGCTGAATGATAGAATATAACAAAAAAGAAGAGAACAGATGCTCTAATAAGAAGTTTCAAAACAAGGGCAGGGATAAACGTATTTTCCTGGCAAGATGGTTGGTGGTGTGGTGTTGTTGTAGATTGAGAACAAAGCCAACAACATATGCTGGACAGACAAGGAAGAGGTGGACTGGTGATAGAGAGTGCTGAACGTCTGCTGGTGGTAGTCTGTGAACTTGAACTGGTGGTGATGAATGCGAAGGTGGTGAATTGTATGGGGGTGGAAAAGGCTTGGAGAGTGGTGGTCATTGATTTTGAAGAGGAGCAAAAGCTCATCTTTGAGGTGTTTCTATGAACAATTCAAGGGTGCAGGGATGAATTTTAGTGTAACTGCATAAACAAACAATTGACATTAGCAATAAAATTTGGTCCTTCTATTTACTAATGTATAACTTCCAACAAGGCAAGAGTTACTAGCTTTTTCCCATCAAAAATTAAGAATAAAAAAGTGCCATTGAGAATGAAGATAGATATTGAATTGAGTTCTATCTTTTAAGATAGCTCGCCTCATTAACGTCTTCAACGGATGTCAATGGCACAGCCCACTCTACCTGAAGCTTCTTGTCACGTGAACGTGGTCGCAAAAACTATAAGGGATATTATCGAAAATGCCCCAATTTAGGGGTCATCTTGGACTTCTGTTCCGGGATTTTAAAATTAATAAAAATGACACAATCTGTTAGATTTCTCGTTAACTACGAGCGTGCGGGTTCTTACATGCGAAAAGGACCTAAATACCTCATACGTATTCCAAGATGAGTCTCTTTTTAGGGCATTTCTCCAAGTTGAAGTATGAGGGTATTTACGTCCTTTTTCGCACGTGAGGACTCGCACGCTCGTAGTTAACGAAAAATCTAACAGATTGGAACATTTTTATTAATTTTAGAATCCCGGGATAGAAATTCAAGATGACCCTTCAAATTGGGACATTTCTACAATTTCACAAACTATAATACAGGTAGAAATGAGATTTAAGATTTTACATGTGAATTGGATAAGGTAATGCAATAGACAATCAGTATCGTGACTAATCCAGAATCTTTTTCCAGCAAGTAAACTAACATTATCTCCTTTCCTTTTAATAATTCCCATCAGTAACATTCAACGTTTCCTCCTCTTTGTGATTTCAAAGCATATACTGTTCAGTTGATCAACCTTTTGCCTATCCTCCCCTGCTCTCCTATCCAACTTACCATGATGGTCTATAAACTAAACTTATGAAGTAGGGTGGACATGCTAGTTAATTAGCCTCATTGAAACAAGCATCCAAACATGTAGGGGTTATGGTGACCCAATAACTTTAGGAACTTGCAGCATGAATCAGCAGCCCAAAACAGGTTGGGACCACTATAAAGTTAAAATGGAGAAATGTAACATGAGTAGCTCATTACTTGATGGTCAGTCAGCGCACCATAAGCGGGGCTGCGAGAATCGCCCCATCGACCTTGGAGGTATTGCTCCCATCCTCTGGTCCTTGATATGTAGCTTTTTGGACGACGATTAGCCCTGTCAATCCATTAAGGAAATATAAGATCCTCTACATATGATTAACTATCAGATTTGTAAGGATTTCGGTTACCAGAAAATTGGTCGGACATCTTCTTTAACATAGAAGACATTAGTTGGCCGTTTCCAGGGCAGTGTCCTCGAGATCTTGGATTCTTTGATTAGACCAAGATTTTGTGATTGAAATTTTTAAAGTAAGTGTTTGTACCTAAAAGTTATTCCTAGGCAAAGCAATATACTGTTGAAGTACTTTTTAGATTCGAGGATCAAAATCGTACAAAACAAATTCAAATAAATAGGATATTTGTATTTGTTCTGCTTCGGTTATAAAAAGAGGAAATGGGTTGATCTTAGGTGAGCGAAGCAAAGGAATTTGAAGGAATTGTGTGTAGAATTGTGTGTTGTGGTGGAAAAATAGCAGAGCTTGAGAATGATTTTCTATCTCTTCCCTGTTTGTGGTTTATTTCTTGTTGTTTTGTTGTTTTAAAATTGGCTAAGAAGCCTATTTATAATTGTTTCATACCACACACTTCCTTGTAAAATAGTGGTAGTTGTGGGGAGATGGAGAAGTGGGGGTTGTGGGAACCGTCCACTTTGTCTCTGGGAAGTTTCTGGAAACTTCTAAACCATGACTCCAGTATCTCTTCAACCGCTCCAACTTACCACTGACTTTGTAACTTCCTTGTCATGGGGTGTTGCTATGCCCATGTTGTTGTAAACCGCTAGACCAAAACCCCATGTTTTATCCCCCTATTGTAATATGATTTGATGTCTCATAAGAGTTAGCGGGGTCATGGCTTCAAAGCGATGAGTCTTGTTGTAAAATAATGTTTCTGGTAGACTTCTTGTCAATTTTGTCGTAGTTATGACTTAAGTAATAGTGCTAGCCTGAGCAAATAATGGTACTAGCTTGAGCAAATAATAGTGCTAGTCGTAGCGGAGCGTGGGACCTAGCAGTGGATCTTGGTGCTGCATGGAGCATTGGCGTGCACGGGGCATTGTCGCACATGGAGCTTGGCGCGTACATAGCATTGGTGCTGCACGGAGCGCTGGGAGTACGAACCGTTGGTGCTGCATGAAGCACTGGGGCGTACGGAGCATTGGTGCTTCACGGAGCTTGGGTTGCATGGAGCGTTGGGGCGCGACAGCAACATTAGTGATGCTGGCAGCGTGTGCACTATATCCAACGCTTCCATGGCCCCACCTCTTTTAGCACTTTGGCCAGACTCCTCCATGGCTTCGTAGCTTCGTGGCTTTGATTTACTTTTGTTGGTTTGGCTTACTTTATCTATTTTATTATTTTGACACATTTGTGTTGGAGACATGGCTAGGGCTTACTAAAGCCTGTACTTGTTGTTGTCAGGGCTATAACTTATATGCGATTATTTATTAACATTGACTAATGCCATGACCATGCCTATGGCCTATTTAGGGTTTCTCAGTTTTGTGGGATTTATTGGCATTTACGCCTAACTTTTGTGCAGTGCATACAGAACACCTTCAAGAGATTCAAACGTGGAAGTTTGCAATCTTGAAATGCGACTTTGCAATTAGATGGTATACATCTAATTAGCGTTACTATTCAGATATAGTGTATCCTTTATTCTGAATGTTCATAATTTTTGTATAATCAGTATATTCTATTTTATACAAGTATTTTTACGGGTGCTCATGAAATAACAAGGTTTTCGTTGAATAAAGCTCTGAAATTCCTCTGGTGCATATATATGCCAAAGAGCCACAGGGCTAGTTTAGCCAGGAGCTGAATATACATTCTCAATTCTCTTGTAAAATGTAAGATAACAGTATTGTTCATAATTCTGATGCTCGTCAGAAATTAACGTATATTTATTTCATGCTTCTGCAGCTAGGCGAAAAGCAGCGTTTCTAGAGAAGTATTATAATTTTCTCCCTTGTCAAAAACTCACCATAAACATTAAATCCCCTGCTTAGCGCGGAACAATAATATTTCGTAATAAGCACTAGATGGTGATTTTTATTTTATCGCTATAAGCAAATAAATCAAGAAATCAAGAAGTTTAGTTATTGGATATTACCAGAAATTCTGATTTGATGTTGCTTCAATGATTTCGAGTAGTCAATAAAGGAGCAATAATTGGTGTAGTAATGCTTGTAGGATTATGTAGCACTGTCTGGAGAATGTAATTTGGCGGGGCGCGACTGATTTTTTATGGTGGAGAGACCAAAATCGACCCATGTGCAGCACAAGAGCATGGTTTCAAATATGAAATCCTTGTTTGACCTAAATTTGGACATCAATTACTATAAAATGGAGATAAACCCTTTATTTTTTTTATTCTTCTCATCATCGTCACCGCCGACCCTCTCTCTCTCTTCTCTACAGCAGCAACTCTTCCTCCCGTCAGCGTCATCGCCGTCCAGTCACCTACTTCTTTTATTAATTTGACAAGGGACGAGAATAGAGCCTTTACCTCATCTTCAAGTCTTGTTAAGGTTTATGCCTGAGATTCATATCTTCGCATTAGTTCATCCAGGGTGACTGGAGTTTCATCTATTTCGATGATGCCTTTAGCGAGACGTGAGTTGGTAGTGCCATTGACTTCTTGAGAGGAGTTGTGAGCATCACCTTTGGTATTGAAAGGAGAAATATTGGAATTGACGGTAGTTGAATTTGACTTAAGACCAACCATTTTGATTAATGAGAAAAATTAACTTTTGTTACCGAGAGGTTGATCTCCGGATGTGGTCGCCAATTGTTTGTACTTAAAATTTGCTCTTAGGAAAAAAAATATACTATTGAAGTACTTTTTGTAGGTTCGAGGATCAAAATCGTACAAAACAAATCCAAAAAAGTAGAATGTCTGTATTTGTTCTGCTTTGGTTACAAAGAGAGGAGATGGTTTGATCTTAGGGGAGGGAAGCAAAGAAAGTTGAAGGAATTTTGTGCGTTTGTTGAATGGTATGTAGAGTGTAGAATAACAGAGTTTGTGAGAATGATTTCTATGTCTTCTTCGTTCTGTCCTATGTTCTGAAATGGGATAAATAGCCTATTTATAGTATTTGGGATCACACACTTTCCTTCGTAAAGTAGTGGAGGATGTGTGGAAATGGAAAGATGGGGAGTTGTGGTAGTAACCGTCCACTTTTTCTTGGGAAGAATCTGGAAACTTCCAGATCATTACTCCCTCACCTTTGCAACCGCTTCAACCGTCTCTATTTACTTTGTAACTTCTTTGCTATAACCACTAGAAAAAACCTTATGTTTAATCCCTCCATGTAATATGATTTTGATATCTCATAAGAATTGGTGGAGTCATGACTTCAAAGCCACGAGTTTGTTGTAAAATAATGTCTCCAGTGGACTTTATGTCAACTTTGTCGTAGTAATGGCTTAAATAATTATGCTAGATTGAGTGAGAGAGAAAAAAAGGTGCTAGCTTAAGAAAACAATACATGGCAGCAGCACGGCAGCAACAATGGAGCTGGGGCAGAAATAGGCGCGGCGCTGGGGCAGCAAGGCACGAAGCTGGGGTAGCAATAGGCGCAGCGCAGAGGAACAAGGGAGGCTAGCCTTGGTGCTAGCGTTATAGGCCCCAACGTAGGAGCTAGCGCTGGCCTTGGTGCTAGCGCTGATAGCCTCAGCGCTAGCGCTGGCCTTAGCATTGTAGCTAGTGATCTAGTAAAGGGCTCTTGCGTGGCTTTTTTATCTTTTTTGCTTTTGTTCACTTTGTTGTCTTGATTATTTATTGGCACATTTGTGCTAGAAGCGTAGCTAGGGCTTACTAAAGCTTGTACTTGTTGTTGTCAGGGCTATAGCCTATATGTTATTTTTATTTGACATTAACTAATGACATGGCCATGACTATGTCTTATTTAGGATTTCTCAGTCTTGTGAGATTTAATTATTGGTATTTGTGCCTAACTTTTGTCCAGTGCGTACAGAACACCTTCAAGAGATTTCGCCGTGGAAGTTTGCAATCTTGAAATTATGCTGATGCGACTCTGCAATCATATGGTATACATCTACTTAGCGCTTTTATTCAGATATGGTATTTCCTTTATCCTGAATGTTTGCGATTTTGTATAATCAGTATGTTCTGTTTTATACAAGTATCTTTTCACAGGAGCACATTAGATAACAAGTATGTAATTGAGTATAGATTTGAAATTTTACGGGTGCATGTAAAAGGGCTATAGGTTTTTTGTAGCAACAAGACGAATATGTGTTCTTAATTCTCTTGCAGAATGTACGACAATATTTCATCTTCATAATTCTGATCTTGGGCCAGAATATATATATATTTTATGTTTCTGCAGTTAAGCAGAGATAATATTACGATTCTCTCCTTTGTCAAAAACCCACCATCAACTTTAGGGTTCCTCAGTCTTGTGAGATTTAATTGTTGGTATTTATGCCTAAATTTTGTGCAGTACATAAAGAACGCCTTTAAGAGATTCAGTCGTGGAAGTTTGCAATCTTGAAATTATGCTTGATGCAACTCTGTAATTATACGGTATGCATCTAATTAGCGTTTTTATTCGAATATAGTGTTTCCTTTATTCTGAATATTCGTGATTTCGTATAATCAGTATGCTCTGTTTTGTACAAGTAATTTACATGGTCGCACAAGAAATAACGAGGTTTTTGTTGCATAAAGCTCTGAAATTTCTGTGGTGCGTACATTTGCTAAAGAGCTACAAGACTAGTTTATCCTGGAGCCGAATATACATTCTCAATTCTCTTGCGGAGTATAAGATAGTAATAATATTTGTAATTCTGATGATCGTCAGAAATGATTGTATATTTATTTCACACTTCTGCAGCTAGGCGAAAAGCAGCATTATAAAAGGGGAATATTACAGTTTTCTCCCTCGTCAAAAACTCACCATCAACAACCTCTAACTGTAAAATGACCATTTTTCCCCTTGATATGTAAATTATTATTTTACCCCTAGTCTGAAAATTACCCAAATTGACTGTTTTACCCTTTGTCAAAAACCCACCATCAACATTAAGTCCACTGCTTATTGCGGAACGAGTATCGTTGCGTGGTAAGCACTAGATGGTGGTCTTCCAGACGAAGTAAAAATATGACTTTTTGTTGTTTAATGGTTAGATATCACTAGTAGCCGTTGGCTGAGCAAGTTTTGTTGTTTTTGTGATTGTACTCTTAGGTATATAGAGCATTCTTCTTCTACCGTAACAACAACGAAGATGTATTATTTGGTTGTAGAGAGTGTTGAGGCAATGTTGCCGTTAGAACACTAAGATGAGTGTTGATGCATTGATGTCGTCAGAACACTAAGATGAGTGAGGAGGCAGTGATTCTCCCATCATACTTGAAGATGAGTGTTAGCCGTGAACACTAAGATGAGTGTGGAGGCATCGATCCTGCCATCAAACACGAAGATGAGTGTTAGCCGTGAACAATAAGATGAGTGTTGAGGCATCCCTGTCGTCATAACATTAAGATGAGTGTGGAGGCAGTGATTCTACTGTCAGACACAAAGATGAGTGTTATCCATGAACACTAAGATGAGTGTTGAGGCGTTGATGCCGTCAGAACACTAAGATGAGTGTGGAGGCAGTGATTCTGCCATCAGACCTGAAAATGAGTGTTAGATGTGAACACTAAGATGAGTGTGGAGGCAGCGATCCTTCCATCATACACGAAGATAAGTGTTAGACGTGAACAATAAGATGAGTGTTGAGGCATCGCTGCCGTCAGGATACTAAGATGAGTGTGGAGGCAGTGATTCTGCTGTCAGACACAAATATGAGTGTTAGCCATGAACACTAAGATGATTGTTGAGGCATCGCTGCCGTCAGAACACTAAGATGAGTGTGGAGGCAGTGATTCGGCCGTCACACACAAAGATGAGTATTAGCCGTAAACACTAAAAAGAATGTTGAGGCATTGTTGTCGTCAGTACACTAAGATGAATGTGGAGGCAGTGATGCTGCCGTCAGAACACTAAGATGAGTATGGAGGCAGTGATTCTACTGTCAGACACAAAGATGAGTGTTAGATTTAAACACTAAGATGGTTAGAACTTAAGCATTGATATTCAAGGGATTCAATCCATGAAATTTCTGCAACTTGAAGCGAGTTCATTCATGACATCAAGTGCTTAACTTTAATGCAGTGCATACAGAACATTTTAAAGAGATTCAGTTGTGGAGGTTTGCTACTTGAGATAATGCTTGATGCGACTCTGCATTTGATTTAGTGATCTTTATTTAGATATGGCATAGCCTCCATTCTGAATATTCATTGTTTTGTTTTTAGATGGTTTGCATCTAGTTTGCGTTATATTCAGATATGGCATCGTCTCTATTCTAAATATTCGCTATTTAGTTTGTGTTATATTCAGTTATGGTATCGCCTCTATTCTGAATATTCGCTATTTAGTTTGCGTTATATTCAACTATGGCATCGCCTCTATTATGAATATTTGTTATTTTGTTTGCATTATATTCAGCAATGGCATCGCCTCTATTCTGAATACTCGATATTTAATTTGTGTTATATTCAGCTATGGCATCGCCTCTATTATGAATATTCGTTATTTTGTATAACCAGTGCTCTGTTTTATACAAATAATTTACATGGATGCACATTAAATAACGAGGGTTAGCCGGGTAAAGCCTTGAAATATTTCGGGTGCATGCATACATAAAAGAGATATGAGGATAATATAACTATGAGTTAAAGACGCATTTTTCAATTCTCCTGCGGAATTTAAGATTGATATGACTAAAGATGCATTTCTCAATTCTCTTGCGGAATGTAAGATAACAGTAATATTCATAATCTTGATGCTCGTCAGGAATTTATACGTTTTTATTTCATGTTTTTGCAGCTAGGAAAAATAAATCAAAATAAATTAATGAGCTTAGTTGTCGGATTTTACCAGGAATTTTGATTTGATGATGCTCCGATGACGTCAAATAATCAGTGAAGGAACAATAGTTTATATAGTAGTGCCTTTAGGATGATAGAGGTGTTGTCAAAAGAGCATAAACTAGTGAAGCGTAGCTGATTTGTATGATGGAGGGACCAAAATTGACCCGTGTGTAGCGTGAGACCATGGCTTTAAAGAGAAAATCCTTGTTTGACCATCACCAACCACCAACGCTCTCTTTGAGTTATCCGGAGGTATTGATGTGTAGATGCTCTCGTCAGGATAACACAAGTGGGGGTCTTTTCGCTACTACCGTTGTTGATTAAATACTCTGGTTGAAGGAGGTGGTTGCGTTAAACCTATGAAACTGAAAAAGCCTTCAGTCCCTAGGTGCATCTACTTTGGTCTTCTGCTCGACAATGGAGGATTTGACAGTATCATCACGAGTTTATGCCTCTGAGGTCTGATCAGGCAAGGGAAGCCAGGAAGGTTGATATCTCCTATTGTTATTGTTGTCTTTGCATTCCATGGATGGAGCAAGAACTTGAATTGAAGTTGGTTCCTTGTTGGTGTCCGGGTTGTTGAGTCACAACTGGGATATTTTCGCGAGCATTGAATGAATGATATTTTGTCTTATCCTGACCCTTTGGATTATAAGCTTGCTTTACCTCTTTCTGGATATGATGATGAAATGCTTGAAAGGTTCATATAGGTGAATTCCTCTGAAGAAGTCAAGGGCGAAGAGGATGAGCTGAAAGATGTCCTGTTGCCGACGCGGTGCTGCAGGTGTCTTCAAAGACTATGTTCCAAGAGGCATCTCTTGAGCCATCTTCTGAATCCTTGATTGTTATGATATGTCTTGCTGTGAGCAGTCCCCTGTCACACTTCTCTTTGATTTCTGAAGTTATATTTTCTAGAGTAGGCTTGGGATGCGTCTCAGCCTCTTCAGGGGTTGCAGGCACCTATCAGTTATGACAACGTAGTTGGGAGATATGAAGATCCTTGCGGTGTTCCTTTGGAGATTGGAAGCCTTGTCAAGGTTATGACTCTTTGGTTGACTGTCTCTTATATGTTGGAGAGGTTCTTGATATGAGGGGAGATCGTGTAAACCAATCTTTAGAGATCTTTTCTAAATAGTAAGTTTTGTGGGTTTTTTATATGTTTCTGAGATACCCGAATTTTATGTGGTTTTATTTTGGGATTTTGAGTAGGTAGATTTTGAATGGTTTGCAAAGGATTTTTCTAGATAAAGAAATAATACTTTGTTCGACTGAAATTTTAAGTGTGCAAGGTGCTGCAATTATTTTAGAGGAATTTCAAAAACAGGAAAATATTGCAAAGGGGTGGCGAAGTGCTTAAGTCTTTACAACCTTGTCATGGGTGATGGAGTGTTTAAGACTTGGCATCTTTAAGCTTCGTGCCATATATGATTACCCCTATTGGCTTATTGGTGTTGACAAGTTTGTAGCATTCACCTAATATAGTTTTGAGGACCAGATTTAGCTTTTCGCTAGGAGAGGCAATAGTGTCTCCGATTTAGAAAGGGTTGGGTTTCGGTATCTCAGGTTGATGACACATTTCAGAATGATTGGGTTATCGGTTTTAGTGTTCTCGGTAGATATGACTCTATCTATTTAATAAACTTTCAAAAAGGATCATCTTCCTTTTCAAATTGTCAAGTCATGGTGGGGTTGGTACTCGTGTCAAGTTCCCAAGACTTGATGGGACGCAAAAAAACTAGTTGTAAAGAGAGTTGATAATCAAAACTTACTTGTAGGCGAAATCCATGATGTACAACATCACCTTTCCTCTATGCAGTCGTTTAGTGTCCATACCCGTTGCTGGGTGATGTTCTGTAGATGAGCCATCTTTAGAGTCCGCTGGATTGTTGACACCTACAGGTGGGTCCTTGGTGATGATTCTGCAGAGATGCGTCAAGTATTGACTTGTTGTTGTGGATCCACATACGTCCCAGAATCATGTCGTAATTTGATTTTACATGATTGTTGCTGGTGAATTGGCGGCGGACACTCTCGGCCAAAAAATGGCGGTGTTAATGGTTTCTTCTGGACCTTTATGAATGACGAAGATTGATTGATGCATCCTTGGTTGCTTTATTTGGATGGGAATCTCGTCATCATGTCGAATATTCATTACGGAACGCGCAGCTTACCTTACTTAAGGACTTCATGTATAATGATCCTTCTGATGTAGGCGGTGAGCCTTCTGAGAAGGAATTAGCATCTCGGCCGAATTTGAAAATTACTTTTGAAGCGGGGAGTGACTCGATCATAAACTTGACACAGGTATCTCAAATTATCCTTTATTTAATCACAGTCTTTTACTCAGTAATTAAATGTTTAATTCATTTAATACAGTCTCGGCTCCCGAATTACTTCGTGTCTGATAATGTAGCGAATGCTACTCCTCAATCGTATCTTGATGAATATCTTCACGTAGTCTGAGGGGTATGACTCATCAGGGTGTCTTGAACATTCAGACCTTTAAATTTGGTGTCTCATCTTTTCCTAGTGCTTCAGCTGCTTATGTCATGAGTAAAGCTTCCTTTAGAAATCCCTGAATAACATTTTTCATGTCTTGTTGACTTTGATGGATTTTGATTCTTGTGAATAACTGTTATACTTAGATGACTAGCAACGCGAAGACTTCAACGTTAGAAAACACCGTTGTCGTTGGAAGCACTGAGGAAGAAGACAAAGATGATCGGGTACCTGAGAAATCATCCCATTGAAGTGATTGAAGAATCCGGGGATGAAAATGAAGAACTTGGTGGTGAATCACATTGCGAGGTGCTTTCTGCTTCTGATGAGTTTTTGCAGATCCAAGTAGGTCTTATCCATTTTTTTAGAATCATAATGACATAATTATAACTCTTAGACCTCCAAAACGTTAAGAACCATGCATGATTTCATGTAGAATTTTGGCGATTTTCATTGTCAGAAAAATTTAGATTCATGTCTTCCTGCCGTAATGGCTGTAGAATCCTCGTCCGAAGTCGGAATGAGGTAGTTGACATCTCATTAGTTAGATAAGAGGAAGATATAACTTACAGAAAAATAATTTATGAATTTGGAGTTCGTTTTATAGGTGAAAAATACCTGACACCGAGCGTCCAAGACTTTTCCAGACAGAATTCTGTAGGTTTTCAGCTGTCATGTAGTCGACTGTTTTATCTTCCCTTATTAGATCGCTTCTCCGATTGAGCTCCCTTTTAGCATGTTGTAGTAGACATACATATGAATTATTTGGTATATATCATCCCAAAATTCTTTACCAATAAGCGCCAGTTTCAGTTCTTCCGGATGGTTAGGTAAAAGACGTTTCTGGCGACATTTTTCCAAAACGACCCATATCTTTTCTAAACTATATGCCATGACCCAAAACACTTTTTAATGAATTTTTAGGTGGATAATGGATATATTTTATGAAATTTATGATCTATGCTTCAATTTTTTGTGTTTAAGATATTTTGGCTCATTATCTTTACAATGTCCTTATTTTTAGGGGGGAAAGGACCAAATAAGAGAGATGAACTTGTAGGTGAAGGATTGAAGATTACCATGAGATTTGATGTTTGTGATGTTTCTTTTCCATCTCAAAATCAAAAGCGATCTCTTTCTGATGCGGTTGTTGAAGGAAGCACTCTGAGTGGCTTTATTGTACCGAACTCTGCTATGATAGAGACTCTTCATGATGTTTTCGGTAGCACTGCTTGAAAGAGTAGTGTTGGATTTTTTTTTTGTGAAAACATTTTTAGGAATGGAACACCGGAATTAAGAATGGTTGTTGAACTTGAATTGATTTTGGTGATTAAACTAGATCTAAGATTCACCATTCCTCTTTTAAGATAATTGGATAATTGAATAATTGAATTTGTAACCAAGAGGTTGATCTCCCACTGTGGTCTCCAATTGTTTGTACCTAAAAATTTCTCCTAGGAAAAAAATGTACTGTTGAAGTAATTTTTAGGTTCGAGGATCAAAATCGTACAAAAAAAATCCAAATAAGTATGATATTTGTATTGGTTCTGCTTCGGTTACAAAGCGAGGAGATGGGTTGATCTTAGGAGAGGGAAGCAAAGGAAGTTGAAGGAATTGTGTGTATAGAATTGTGTGTTGTGGTGAAAAAATAGCAGAGCTTGAGAATGATTTTCTATCACTTCTCCGTTTGTGGCTTATTTCTTGTTGTTTTGTTGTTTTAAAATTGTCTAAGAAGCCTATTTATAATTGTTTGGTACCACACACTTTCCTTGCGAAGTAGTGGCAGTTTTTGGGAGATGGAGAAGTGGAGGTTGTGGGAATAACCGTCCACTTTGACTATGGGAAGTTTTTGGAAACTTCTAGACCATGACTCTAGTATCTCTTCAACCGCTCCAACTTACCACTGACTTTGTAACTTCCTTGTCATGGGGTGTTTCTACGCCCATGTTGTTGTAAACTGCCATACCAAAACCCCATGTTTTATCCCCCCATTGTAATATGATTTGATGTCTCGTAAGAGTTAGTGGGGTCATGGCTTCAAATTCATGAGCCTAGTTGTAAAATAATATTTTTGGTAGATTTCTTGTCACTTTTGTCATAGTTATGACTTAAGTAATAGGGATAACCTGACCAAATAATGGTGCTAGATTGAGAAAATAATAGTGCTAGCCATAGCGGAGCGTGGGAACTAGCAGTGGAGATTGGTGTTGCATGGAGCAATGGCGCGCACAGAGCATTGTCGCGCATGGAGCTTGGCGCATACAGAGCATTGGTGTTGCGTGGAGCGCTGGGGAATACAGAGCATTTGTGCTACACGGAGCTTGGTTTGCATTGAGCATTGGGTTGCATGGAGCGTTGGTGCGCAACAGCAACATTAGCGCTGCATCCAACGCTTCCATGACCCCACCTCCTTTAGCGCTTTGGCCAGACTCCTACATGGCTTCTTAGCTTCGTGGCTTTGATTGACTTTTGTTGGTTTGGTTGACTTTATCTATTTTATTATTTTGACACATTTGTGTTGGAGATATGGCTAGGGCTTACTAAAGCTTGTACTTGTTGTTGTCAGGGCTATAACTTATATGCGATTATTTATTGACATTGACTAATGCCATGACAATGGCTATGGCCTATTTAGGATTTCTCAGCCTTGTGGGATTTAATTGTTGGCATTTATACCTAACTTTTGTGCAGAGCATACAGAACACCTTCAAGAGATTCAGCCGTGGAAGTTTGTTATCTTGAAATTATGCTTCATGCAACTTTTCAATTAGATGGTATGCATCTAATTAGTGCTACTATGCATATATGGTGCTACTTTTCAATCAGTATATTCTGTTTATACAAGTATTTTTACGGATGCTCATGAAATAACAAGGTTTTCGTTGAATAAAGCTCTGAAATTCCTTTGGTGCATATATATGCCAAAGAGCCACAGGGTTAGTTTAGCCAGGAGCTGAAATATGCATTCTAAATTCTCTTGCAAAATGTAACATAGCAGTATTAATCATAATTCTGATGCTAGTAAAAAATTAACGTACATTTATTCCATGATTTTGCAACTAGGCGAAAAGCAGTGTTTCTAGAGAAGTATTATCATTTCATCCCTTGTCAAAAACACAGCATCAACAGAACTCTCTTTTAAATTTGTTAGAAGAAACAAAGACGATGAGCTAGTTTTCTGACGCAAAGAAAGAAATTGAGTGAGGCACAACACATGAAAAAGTATGGCTCGGTTAAAGAAGTTTCAAAGTCATAGAGAAAGATAAATAGTAGTGTAGGCTAAAGTGGACGGTGGGCTGGTCAAGTGGAGAGCCTAATGGGTCAGGCAGTTGTTGTGGTTAGACGTGGAAGGTGAGACCGAAGTGAATTGAGGTAAAGAAAGAAAAGGTGGGGTCGGACTGTTGGGTATTGGAAGAGAATAAAGAAGTATAAAAGGGGATACAAGGATTGATTAAAAAGGGGGGAGAAAGGGGAAAGTGAAGTGACGGCTGGTGGAATTGATTTTTCGGTGGAGTAGAAGGAACAAGTTGTGAATGGAGAGAAAGAAGTGGGGGCGTATTTTCTTTGTGGTTCTGAGGGTGGAGTTTATTGGCGGGGGACAGTAGAGAGAAGGTGGGGGACAGTCTGGTGGAGAGTACTGTCGTGACGTCCTGTGGAGGAGTAGATAAAACAGGAGAAATAGAAGAGAAACGGGTACTGTTGACGATAGTGACAACGATTTATTTTACTCTTCTCTTTGTAATTCATTTTAATGGGTTTTGGGAAATCCAAATCCATGATTAGCTAACTTTGTAGCTAGGGTTTTAGGTGGAAGCCAAAATTAGTTAGATGAACTCATATATCTCTATAAATATTTTCAGTAATGATTTAATTGATTAATAATTTCACTTCATATAGCTTGGCATCTAATTGTTATTTTGTGATTTTCTTGATTGTTTATGCTTTTCAATTGATATGTCGTGCTTGAGTTAAATTCTTTGACGATGTATGCTTTAGGATTGATAGATGATGCTTTTAAATTGCTACATCAGAAGCGAAGGAAATTATACTAGTGAAACAATTATTTGGGATTTTAATGTGCTATTTTCCTGGACATGAGATTAATTTCAATAATTGTCTCGAATAATTTAGAAAATATTTTTAAGAGATTAATTTAGTTTATATAATTAGATCGGTGGAAGCCTAATTCCTTAGTTACCGACTCCATTACTGTATTATTTTAGTTTAATTAATTTTATTATTTCATTTTCAACTTTGATAATTCTAAAAAATATTTTCTTTGGTTAGTTTATTAGAAATATTAATTACTGTATTTTTCCGCCTCATGTTGGTTCGATATGTATTTGTCGCTTCTACATTGTAGACGTAGTGCGATTGCGGTTATTTTAAATAGGGTCTTCAGAATCCTACCAATTTTTGGCGCGGTTGCCGGGTAGTTGTTGTGGAATATTGTAATTAGTATTTTTGATTTTCTAATCGTAGTTTAGGTTTTTATTCTATTTTTATTATTTTTTTGTACAATATATTTATATTTATTTTATCTTTAGTATTTTTAATTCTTTTTGACTAGTTTTGTGCCTTAGAATTTTGTTTCAGGTACTTTTGGGGTGCTCCTGGTCGTCTAGCTCAACAACATTCGTTTGCTGTAAAATACTCACGAATTTCTTGCTTGTGAGTTATATATTGAACGATTTGAACAGGTTGGGTGCTCATTATCCTAAATTGTGAATGTTGATACGAGGTACTAGTATTGCTTTTCGAAGTGGGAAAATACTTAGTTGAGTTCTTTGAACTCTTCTGTTCCAATTATAAGGGTGAGAGCAATTTTTAATTTTCTTTTGTGGTGTGATTTATGGAATGAATGAATTGGTGATTGCTTTTTTGTTTACTTCCTGAGTTCGTACCAATTTTATTTTGTATAAATTTTTGTTTTTATTTTCTTTGTATCATGGTTTCCAGTGATTTGAGTTATTTTATAGCTTTTTGGAATCTTACCAAAAGAGCCGAGACAGAGGAGTCATGTAATAGTTCACCTGAGGAGTATGCATATGCACCTTCTCATTATCATGAACCTATTAGAACCGAGTGTGTAAATAATGATTTGAATTATTCCCATAGGTATGATCATTCTGTACCTTGTGAAGGTTATGATCAATACCAACCAGGTTATGAGTCATATTATAACGATTCCAAATATTATTCACACACATATGAGTCGCCGTATGAGAGAGATAATCAATTGTACGGTGAACCATCTACGTCATTCTTATCTAGGATGGAGCAATATAATTATGAGTTGGTTAAATCAACTGAACGGTTGAGTCATATGGCCAAACAAACTGAGTTATTTGTGATTGAATGTGATGAAAAATTTGCTTATAATAATAAAGTAATTGTTGATTTTATGCGACCAGTAGAGGATTGTCGTCTATACGATGATTCAAGTTCTGATTTTTCTCATATTGATGATACTAATAATGAAATCGTTGTAGATGATGAATCAGTATCCTTTGAGGATGATGATAAACTTGACACTAGTAGTGATTTTAGAAATAATGATATCGGTATAACATCTGAATCTATTGTATCTTATCCAACTCATGATCATATTACTGATTATTTGCCTATTCAAAAGGACGAGAGTTGTATTAGAAACACTATTTATTCAGATAATGATGATTTAGAAGAACCTGTTTATAAAGAAGATACTTTTATTGAGTCTAATGACGGGACAGTAAACGTTCATATTAAGATATCTTATATTCATTTGAATTGTGAGATTCATATAGTCACCTAGTTGCAGATGATAGTGAGTTTATTATTCATGATATTGTTGCTGCATTATGCCCATCTTTCGCTGATCCATCTTGTGATTCTCTGAATATTTATGTGGATGTTGAACATATTGATACTTGTCAGATAACTTGCACCGATGAATTTGAACTTGTATCTATTTTCATATCTCATTTTGCTGACTCCAAAGATCCTATGCTTGTTGATATTGTCCTCCCAGTTGTTAATAAGGGTAACTTAACAATAAAAGTTATTTCCGCGGACTTGGAACCGGATTTAGAAGTTACTGATTTTGGTGAATTTGAACCACTAGATGCATGTTTAGACCATTGTGCTGAGTTTGATGATCCGGTACCTTTTGACATTGTCGATTCATTGCTTACTCTGATTTCTAGTGAAGATAATGTGTCGACCGAATGTATTTCAGATGATTTAGAACCTGATTTAGAGCGTACACCCCTAATTGAAACTAATTTATAATATGCATTTATGGTTCATGTGAGTGATTTACTTATCTCGACTTTGCATGACACGATGACAAAGAACTGTTTTTCAGGGTGGATGAATTTACACATCTTTTTGGAGATTCATAGTGTTTGCAGGTTTATATTTGCAGCTGACCTGATTTGTTGGATTGATCCCCAACTTTTCAGACTCTATATATATGCTTTGAAGTTTACTTTGGTGTATCATCACCTTGTTTGAGATTTTTTGCATGTGCAAGAAGGAATACAAAGATTATGCTTTATGGGAGTCAAGCCATATGATTTTGCTTCATGGGAGTCAGCCTATCAAATTTGTTTTCTTTACTCTATTTTTTATTTATTGCAGCACATTCTAGGTTGCACGGTTTGAAATATTGAGGACAATGTTAAATTTAGGTTTGGGGGTAGAGTTTCAGAAAATTGATGCCAATAAGAAACTCTAAAATTGAGAAACTTGTGAACAATTCAGGATGACACTAACCATTCTAGGTAGATGGAAACAAAATTCTTGTTTGTATGAGTTGAGGGACCCAACTAAATGGTCTATTCATAAAAGGTCAAAGCTCAGGTGTTAGAAATAACATGATAGTCGTCACCATATCTCGGAGTCGTCACCACATCACGTTCTGTTTTTATTTTTGTAAATTTTGTGTTTCTCTAAGTGATTTGATGGAGCACTAGTATCGTCTTGTTGTCGCCAGGATGAAGTAGAATGATTGAGATCAAGCCCCATATTATTTTAATTGAACTTGGCAAAAAAATGACACTTGGATAGCAATATGTGTGTGTTCTCCATGTCTTTGTCGCCTAAGCAAGCGTGGAACGTAGAATCCGTGGGAACTATTATGTAATCTGCTGACAAGGATCATGCGCTTAGATTCAAAAGATCTAATCATGTTGTCGGAAAAAAAAATCAAAAATATAAATAAATAAATAATAATTGTATACATTCAATTAATCGACCGCCGGGGCCCTTGTATATACTAGCTGAGTTGATACTAGAATTAGGATTCAGACGGTGGGTGCATATCTCCATCTATTAGAGTTCATCTTGGCGCTGACAATCATACAGATATTCTGGGAAACACCGTTCACCTTAGTCAACATGCGCACAATTCTATTTCCATATCCATCTTGTTAATCTATTCATGTAATTGTGGTTTGTTAGATTCAGAGTATCGTGGTCTATTGTATGACTTTCTGAGTAGAGATTTGTTTTCTTATATATGAATTTCAGTACGCTTGAGTGCAAACTCGTGTACAACAATTGGATTCATAACAGGGTAATTCCTCCCATAGCCAAATAATTTTGTAGCCAACTATATAGCTTGTTTAGTGTCTATCCTCAATCGTTCACAAGTAGCTAGAAGTTGGAGTATAGGTTTTGTGGGTATACCTCTTGTAAACTCTCACGAGGCAAAACTCGTCCGCTAAGGCCACTTAGAGGTTTAAAGGCTTGTTGCACATGCTAAGTGCAACCGTGATTAGTACAAAAGTGATTAGATTAGGAGTTTATTTTATTTTACATTAGTTTTGCTCGAGGACTAGTAAAATATAGGTTTGGGGATATTTGATGGGGTTTTAATATATACACCATCTTATTTATATTTTATAGTCATCGTCATTATACTAAATTTACCATTTTATTGCTTTTATAGGTGGTTCCATAAAATCCAAAGCTACAAATAAAACATGTCGAAATGGACGTGCATAACCGTAAAGAAAGCTAGAGGTGGTGGTGTGCAAACAAGGAAAATGCCATCATCATTACATGGAGTAAAGGAGAAAAGTATTTTCTCATTCAGTCCTAGATGTAGCAGTCATATTAGTCATTAATAGGCTATAAAGGATGGAACTAAGTTGGGACGTACATGGAGAGTAAAAAGGGGCATGGACTTTCTTTTAAATCTGTTAGAAGAAACAATTATGAGGAGCTAGTTTTCTGACGCAAAGAAGGAAATTGAGTGGGCCATAACACATGAAAAAGTATAGATTGGTTAAAGAAGTTTCGAAGTCAGATAGAAAGCTACCTAGTAGTGTAGGATAAAGTGGACGGTGGACCGGTCAAGTGGAGAGCCCAATGGGTCAGGCAGCTGTTGTAGTTAGACGTGGCAGGTGAGACCGAAGTGAATTAAGGTAAAGAAAGAAAAGGTGGGGTTGAACTGTTGGGTATTGGAAGAGAAAAAAGAAGTATAAAAGGTAAGACAAGGATTGATTAAAAATGGGGGAGAAAGAGGAAAGCAAAGTGACGGCTGGTGGAATTGAGTTTTCGTAGGAGTAGAGGAGACAGTTTCTGAATGGAGACAGGGAAGTAGGGGCGTATTTTCTATGTGGTTCTGAGGGTGGAGTTGATTGGAGGGGGACAGTAGAGAGAATGTGGGGGACAGTATGGTGGAGAGTACCGCCGTGACGGCCATTGGAGGAGTAGATAAAACAGGAGAAGTAGAAGAGAAACGGGTACCGGTGACAACAGTTTATTTTACTCTTCTCTTTGTAATTCATTTTAATGGGTTTTGGGAAATCCATCTCCATGATTAGCTAACTTTGTAGCTAGGGTTTAATTGGAAGCCAAAATTAGTTAGATGATCTCATATATATATCTATAAATACTTTCAGTAATGATTTAATTGATGAATAATTTCCCTTCATATAGCTTGGCATCTAATTGTTATTATGTGATTTTTTTTTATTGTATGATTTTCAATTGATATGAAGTGCTTGGGTTAAATTCTTTGACAGTGTATGCTTTAGGATTCATAGATGATGCTTTAGAATTGCTACATTAGAAACGAAGGAAATTATACCGGTGAAACAATTATTTGGGATTTTAATGTGCTATTTTCCGAGACATGAGATTAATTTCAATAATTTTCTCGAATAATTTAGAAAAATTTTAAGAGATTAATTGAGTTTATATAATTAGATTGGTGGAAGCCGAATTCCCTAGTTACCGACTCCATTACTGTATTATTTTAGTTTAATTAATTTTATTATTTCATCTTCAACTTTGATAATTCAAAAAAATATATTTTTTGGTTAGTTTATTAGAAATATTAATTACTGTATTTTCTCGCTCCATGTGGGTTTGACCTGTATTTGCCGCTTCTATATTGTAGACGTCGTGCGATTGCGGTTATTATAAATAGGGTCTTCAGAATTCTATCATAACCTACACCATCGACTCTAAGCAACAACATACCACTTTCACCAGCAAAACCATCAACATCACATACAAACAATATCTATAGAATACCATATGGCCACACACTAAAATCGAAAGAAAGCCCCTACTTTAAAACTTCATCAAATACACTAATCAAAAACAAAAATTGTAAAATCTTTACAGAATATTACCTTCCAAAAGTTATTCATAAAATTAGGTCAAAATAGACCAATAATATCAAAAACAAGTAAGAAAATTAGGGTTATACCCTGCAGGTTCTATTAATTCATCACTAGAGAAAGAAACAAGCACACCTTACATAAAAAAATTACTTTAACAGAAGATTTCTAGGGTTTAAGTTATTGAAAGATAGAGATTAATTTCCAAAAGATGTATTTTGATTTATGAGATTAGGGTTTAGGAGAAATGGTTTTTGATTTCTAAAAACTTGGGTTTGATTTTGCAGTTTCAATAGACATTTAATCCCTTAACTATATTAATGAAGGAAAGCATTTGCTACTCTTTTTTTCTTCCAATAATTAGCATTTAGTGCAACAGATTTTTTGTTATAAGCAAAAGGATAAATGTTTGCAACGGATATGTCCGTTGTAAACCCAAAAACCAAACGTTGCAAAAACCTGGATTTTGTGTAATGAATCGTTAAACATTTGTACTGTTGAAGTACTTTGTTTAGATTCGAGATATCAATTTGTACAATCCTGACCTAAACCAAGCAATTGCCATTCCAGTCTTGCTTCAGTCACAAAGGAGAAGGAGAAAGGTTGGTCTTAGGGAGGGAAGTGAGAGAAAGGTTTAGGTCAGAGTATCAGACTCTGTAGGAAGTATTAGTTGTGAATATCTATGAATATTTCTCTGCGTAAGAAGATTGAATGATTGAGTTGTTCGATTCTGTGTTAGACTTTTCTCATATTTTTAAACTTGTTCAGTCGTTCCATTCAGACTTATTGTTTTCAATAGATTGAAAAATCTATTTTATAGTCATAGCTATTGTAACCGTTTATCTGACCTCCTCTCTGAAAGAAAGTATCGATGGTTGAGTAGTGGTGAAGTGAAAAAGGTGTTGACAACTTCTTCCCACTTTGTTTGAGGTTGAATAGACGGTTTCTCTACCTACCACTTTCCTACTCAACTGTTGATCGAACTTTCCAGAGTTTCTCTATAGTGGGTGCATTTTTGCACCATGTGCCATAGACCTCCAGACGAATACCCGAGTGAATATCCCACCATTTGTGACATTTAGTGTCTCGTGTAATTTTGTAGTTTTAACTACTACTTAATCAACTGAGACTTGCTTAGTCTTCTGACTAATGACTTGTCTTGCTTAACTAGCCTGATGAGTCTAGCAGTCTAAAATATGTATTTATTTATTTATTTGTATTTATTTATTTATGAGGAACAGTGTGTTCAACTAGGTCAATTTGCATTGACATGCTTGTTTCGTATAAATAAGTGTATGATGCTTGATAGATACATTTATGTGTCTTCATTTGATCTCATATTTTCATTTTTTGGTTCTCATTTTATGTACTAATATTACTATTTGCTTTGTTTTTAGGTATTTTGTGAATTTAATAATGGTGAAAAAAATGGGCTTCAAAAATATTAAAGACACCCAAAAAAAATTACTAAAGGCGGTACCTCCTTTCGTTTTTAATTCAGTTTTGGCGGGAAGAATTCTTTTCTCTCACAACAAGAAGATTGATCGAGATATTGGAGGAAATTTTTGGGCTTTAAGACAAGAGTTATCTTGTTTCCTAATTCAAAGGATTCTCACACGTTTAAAACATTAGAAAACAAATAAAACCGGGAACCAAATATTCTTATTCTCAGATATAAAATCATGGAGATCAAATAAGTTATGTAACAACATGGATTTTCCCTTATTCGTTTTGATGTTTTTCCAACACATATTAGATATTGGTTAGAACAAAAAGGAAACAAACATGGTGATCGGGAAAGAAAGATCAGGTCCGAGAAAAAAATCACGAGAATTATTTTTTATTAAAATACAAAGATTCGGTGAATATATTTAACGTGATTGAGGGTTGATTCGATGGATTAGTAAAAATAGAAGAGGTTGGGGATGCTACAGGAACTTATAGAGAGATAGAGAGAGGCTGAGATCGAATAAAAAACCATCTCTGCAAATTAGGATTCTTAAGAGGAAGTGAAGAAGAAGAAGAAGAAAACACTTCCTGGAACTGTCGTTGTTGGCATGGTCCATTCTTTAATAATCAAGATATTTTACAATGGTTTCTTCAACAGTATCTGCAATAATTTTTAAAGCTTAATACACCTAAAAGTTGTCGTTCTTTCAATACATCAACGAGCAGCCTTTTTGTATTGCGCTCAGGGTCAGTTCTTCTTTCACTGTATTTGAGTTGTGTCATTTAATCAACAAATAAAATTGAAGCTCTTTCAACTTTAATAAATCAATGTTTAAACAATTTTCTTTTGTTCTTTTTGCTATGAGTGGCTAAATCTCTTCTCTAGGGTGTAGGAGGAAACTATTTTTGATGTGCAACTACTAGTTTTCAATTTCTTTGATATATTACTCTATATTTGTGCTTTCAACGATTAATAATTTTCTCTTCTTTAAAAGCTTCAAAATAATTGTTCTGAATAGTCTTTAGGCTGTTGATATTTTATAAGCGAATGAGAATTAGATTTTTGGCAAAAAAACTAAAGTTGTAATATTAAGTTTTAAAATGATAAATCTTCTGAAATATGAGATTGGGTTCAATAAGGTTTTGAGTAATTAGAGAGTAATATTTGAAGTAGTGATTTATTAGTTTTACAAACATTAAAAAAATAGTGGAATCCGAAACCCTAGAATTTTCTCCTATTTTTCAAACAATCAATTTGTTATTTATTTTCTCTAAATTTTAATTCATAAAATTATTCAACAATTTCTCGTTTTAGCACATAATTAGGGTATTAATTAGAAATATTATAATAAATCATCATGGACAAACCCGTACTTGCCGCATCTACTTTGTAGTTGTCGTGCGATTGCGTCTATAGGTTTTTAGGCCTATCACTGCTGAGCATGAGAATATGTATATGAAGCCATATATAAAATATATGTGTGTGAGGCCACGTATAAAATACTTTTGAGAGGCCTAGTATGACCTTTGATAGGCAAGTTAGGGTTTTGAGGCTTGTATATGTGAAGCAAACCCAAATAGGCAAGCATTAGGAGCTAATACTAAGGTGGATGAGCTTAGGAGCTAATGCCTAAGATGGATTAGCATTGGGATAATACCTAAGTCGTATTAGGTTTAAGATTAATACTAAGACGTATTAGTGTTTGGGATTAATGCTAATAAATATTAGTATTATGAGCAAAGGGTAAAAATCCTTAGTTTA
Organism: Papaver californicum; assembly: GCA_023531435.1. Classification (NCBI taxonomy): domain Eukaryota; kingdom Viridiplantae; phylum Streptophyta; class Magnoliopsida; order Ranunculales; family Papaveraceae; genus Papaver; species Papaver californicum. Next base: position 5,757,612 of record JAJJMC010029502.1, read on the forward strand.
GGAGCAAAAGGTAAGACGCCTTAGTTTTGGACAGAAGGGTAAGATGCCTTAGTTTTAAAGTAACTACTAAGACACCCGAGATTTTCCTTTTGTACTAAGACGCATTGGTTATTGAGTTTGAGACTAAGACGCGTAAGTATTGAGCCATACTAATACTCGGAGATTCATGGCAAGACTAAGGCGCACAAGTATTTGTACTTGAGACAAAGACACATTAGTATTGAGCATACTAAGACTCACGAGATTCGCGGTAAAACTAAGGCGCACAAGTTTTATATTTGCCCAAGCCGGATTAGTCCTATGGCTCAAACTAAGACGGACAAGGTCCATGTCTCAACTAAAACAGGCGAAGTACATAATTAGGCTAAGACATACATGGTCTATAGCTATGACTAAGACAGATATGTGTTTGTGCTATAGTAAGGCACATGTGATTGTGCTTTAGACTAGAGACTAAGGCGCACAAGTGTTATGGTTATACTAAGACGCACAAGTATTGTGCTCTAAGACTAAGACATATTTGTCTTGTGCTATAATCTTTTGTAACGCTTCAAATCCATCGTCTCCTTTGCCAATTAGGGTTTGAAAGTGTTCTTTGACTGTTTGAGACGTTTTTAAGTGTTACGAACTATTTTTAAGCGTTTCAAAAACCCTAAATTGAACTTTTTTCATGCTCTTCACATTAGTTGTCTCTTCGAGTAAGGATTAATGTGACCGAGAATGGGTTTAGCTAATAGAAGCTGTGAAATTGTGTTTGCACAATTTTGACTTTGAATCTAAGCACAACTGTGGTAGTTTAATTAAATAGATTTGTATGTAATCTTTTATATAAAGATATATAGGTATTTTGGCGAGTCGATATTGTTCAGTTGAGCATGAACATCGACACAAGGTAATTTTTGGGAATTCATCTGCGGATTATAGCGCCAAATGATACTCAAATTGCTCTATACTAGTGGGCAATCCATCTAGGAGCTTGATATTTCATGTAAAATCATAGAATATCTGGCAAAGTTGTAGTAAGCACCAGTGTTCTTCTGATGATTTCGTATAGTAATGAATGTTGATTCATTCAGTAATCTTTAATCCTATATGTAGTCGTCCATATGTATAGAGAGAGAACATGGGTGAGCATCTGAGAGAGGACACAGATAAGCACTACCTAAAAATTCTTTGCAGAATTTTGAGGTTTGATATTTTTCAGACTCGAGTCTTGAAAGATAATTTTACTATTTTATCTTTGTCAAAAAACCCACCATCTATATTAAGTCCTCTGCTTAGCGTGGAACGAGTAATGCTGAGTGGTAAGCACTAGATGGTGGCCTATCAGACGAAAAAAATAATAAAATTACAGCTCAATGGTTAATAATTACCAGAAGAGTAGTAGTCGTCTTGAACTTTTGAATAAGCAAGCTAGAAGGCCATCTTGGATGATTAAAAGACCAAAGTAGAACTTGAAGTTGATTGAACAAGTGCGTCTTGGATGGACAAGCATTGGTTTGGTAGTAGAATTGATGTTGTTAAGGAGTCACAAATTACAGCAGGTGTGATTCTTTCTTCTGAGCTTATCGAACAAGGGGAGGTAGAGATCGAAAGATTGACCCAAGAGTTAGAATTGAAGAAGGCTGCTCTCCAAAATATGAAGGAGGCTCTCTCTAAGAAGGATAGGCTACTTTTGGCTGGCTTCCTTTAGGATTCATTCTTCATTTTTATTATTTTTCTATTTTAGAGAGATGATAGACTTATTTGATTTTGTTTCTTTTGTTTGGATTTGAATGATTAGATATTTGGTAGGTACGGTTGCAAGGATTTGATTTTGGATCGACATGGATTTTGAATTTATAAAAATTGATATTTGATTACTGAAAGGAAATTTGATACCGAATGCAAATATCTTGCATACGTTTTGGAGGAATTGAAATTATAAATGAATTAAACAAGTATCCCTGGATGATTCAAGCGTCAAATGCTTTGAGCCACTTCTTCTTTATTGCTGCTTTTACCAGTTTCCATATTCATCAGTCAACTTGTAGTATCCACCAATGGTATCTCTAACAATCATGAATGGCCTTCCCCAATCAGTATTTGCCTTAAAGCGGCGATTGCGCCTTGCTGCTTTCATAACCTAGTTTCTTACTTAAAAAGCATTAACCCTTATTTTTTTGGCTCTCAATATGTGTTATTGACAAGGTTTTTCCTTCATCTCTGTACCAACACTAGCATTCCAGACGTGTGGGCATGTTGGAATTCTCTTAGGGTGGTTTTGCGGCACATGTGGACACTCCTGTAGTATCACAAGGAAATATCCATGATATTCCTTGCCATGGTTGGACATCAGATGAGTGATGCATGAAATAATACGATGTTGGATTTGAAAGGAAGTCTGCTTCATACACTTAGTAAAATAATGAAGTAGTGGGCTACTCATTCATAGCATCTGACTAAGGAAGAGTTGAGTTTACCAACAAACTCAAGTCCCCAGGCATAAGAGGTATGTGGGACGCTGAGTGGTAAAGAGATGAGTTCAGTAAGATTTACTTGAGCATAATACCTCTCCACATATGATGTTTCACTTTCTCCTGGCTCTTGCTTCATAGCCGCCAAGTCTTGAAATTCTTCTAGATACAAAAGAGGATCATCTGCCATAATCTTCTTGTGAGGTGCAGAGATGTCTGCTTGAGGTGGGTACGACAATGAAGGTGTCTTGGGAGATGCAGTTTTGTTATTGTGTAACCATAGGATAAGATTATTTCATAGCACATGTCCTCATTTTCTATGTAAATTTTGGTTGTAGCACATGCAGAACCCATTTGTATTTTAAGATCAATATGACCATAGGTATTCACATACTTTCCTTAAGTATCTTGAATGGTAGTGGGTGCATGAACAGCCTCACTAGGTGTGATCCATATAACTCGGAGTGTCTTAATAAGGATGATGTTGATTGCACTGCTTACATCGATTAGGATTCTCTTAAATTCAGTGTTTCTGAGGCGGGCAGCAGTGAGAATTCCCCAATTACACTTTTCTCCATCCTTGCACATCTATGCAGGTTCAGTATGTTTTTTTCCTTCATTGAGTGAAGGTAGTCTCCTTCCAGACAAAATATGATTAAGATCAGTGAACAAGTCCTTGACTTGCGCCTTTGAGAGGTAAAATAGTTCGCACACATGTTCCATCAAGGATTTGAACTACTTGATTGGTGGGATCTTCAGATATAGTAAAATTCCTGACAGGGAGATGGTTCTTATGTACACCTTCATTCCCTAAGTCTAATTTTCCCGACTCAATCCTCTCTTTGAATATTTGCTTCAAGATATTGCAATCACTTGTGGGGTGATTAACAAATTTTTGGAAGTGACAATACTTAGGATTTTCCATTTCTTGCTCTGTTGGTGGACGTCGAATATGATGTAGGTTGATCGCACCATCATAAATCCAGACTTCTAAAAGTTCGATCACTTCTTCAATTGGAAAAAGGAAATATGTGGTTGTTGGAGCTACAGTTGATTGGTTAGATCTTCTAGGTGGCCGAACGGCCTGTGGTGCTGGAGTTGGAGCTGGTGCTGGTGGTGCATGCTTGGGATGTAGCTCTGATGTTGTGGCCTTCCTCTTACCTTCTTCAGTCACGGCACCCAAAGATGGTTGTGTGTTAAATTTCCTTTGATCCAGGTGTCAACTGTTGCGCGTCTCTCGTACTTCTTCATTATTGATAGAAGGACTTTTTCTCTCTAAATGAGCAGGTGCAGTAGTAACAGATCTCTTGGCAGCTTCATGTAACTCAAAGAATGTTTGGAATCGCAAATTCTCTAGTAAAGCACGATAGGATGGTATCATAACATTGATACAGAGTTCCACCAATTGAAGTTCAGTTACATTCGGATAATGAAAATCTAGTGCTTGGACCCTGAACTGTTTCACGTAATCATTGAGATGTTCATTTGATCGCTGAAACATCCTTTCCAAGTCTAATAATGTGACTTGTTCAGATACAAAGAAGTATTTCCTGTAAAATACATTAACCATTTTACAGCGATTAGAAATATTATTGGGACCAAGGTTGTTGTACCACATGTACGCTCTTACAGTTAGAGATTTAGAAAACTCTCTCAGACATAACACATGGTTGTACTCATGTTCCCCTAATGATTCCAGAAATCGTGAAATATGTTCACGGGCATTTTATGTTCCATCATAAAGTGAGAATAGAGTAGAGGAATATCCCTTAGGAAGAGCAATCCTCTGTATTTCAAAAGAATAGGGAGGTCGGTGTTGATGAAAGGTAGACGAACCCTCCTTCTTGTAATTTTGAAGAAGCCGCTCAAAATCTTCACGAGTTATAAAATTGGGTTGGTGGATCCTCTCCAGCACTAGTTTAGGAAGAATGCGGATTTCATCCTCATCTTGAGCATGACCCCTTGATGTGTTAGCCTCAGCAGTTGCTTCAGAAGTATTTCTAGTCTGCTTGGTCGGTGTTAATTTATATGTAAAGGTCTTGAAGAAGGTGAGGACCTCCTTATGTGTTGCATCCATCTCTGTTTGAGTCCTAGAAAGGGTTTCTTTTGTCTACATTAAATCGACAATGGTAGGAGGAGTCTTTTCATCCTTTACTTATTTAATGTGTTGCTCAGATGGAGGAAAAGTGATATTGTCGATATTGGTAAGTTGAGGAGTGTTACCTGGAGTACCTGTATTGGTACTAGCAGAATTCATATTATGAGTAGTTACTGAGCCTGACCTAAGATCAATCATTCTGAAAACTGAGTAAAATTTGAAAAATTGAAAGTTGAAGAATTACAACTGAGAGATTAATCTCCCACTGTGGTCGCCAAAATATTTATGGAGAAAACGAATTCAGAGGGTAAATTGGGAAAAGTGGGGTGAGTAGATAATAATTCGTCTAATCCTTAAACATTTGTACTGTTGAAGTACTTTGTTAGATTCGAGAGATCAATCTGTACTATCCCGGCCTAAACCAAGCAATGGTCGTTCTAGTCTTGCTTCTGTCACAAAGGAGAAGGAGAAGGGTTGGTTTTAATGAGGGAAGCGAGAGAAAGGTTGAGGTATGAGTATCAGATTCTGTAGGATATAGTAGGTATGAATAGTTATGAACATTTCTCTGTGTGAAAAGATTGAATGATCGAGTTGTTCGATATTGTGTTAGACTTGTCTCAGATTTTTGGACTTGTTATGTCGTTCCATTCAGACTTGTTGTTTCCAATAGATTGAGAAATTTATTTTATAGTCATAGAAATTGTAACGGTCCATCTGACCTCCTCTCTGAAAGAAAGTGTCGATGGTTGAGTAGTGGGAAAGTGGAGAAGGTGGAGAAGGTGTTGACAACTTCTCCCCACTCTGTTTGAGGTTGAATGGACGCTCGCTCAACCTAACACTTCCCTACTCAACTGCTGATCGAAGTTTCCAGGGTTTTCTCTATAGTGGGTGCATTGTTGCACCACGTGTCATAGACCTCCAGACTAATACCCTAGTGAATATCCCCGTATTTGTGACATTTGGTGTCTCGTGTAATTTTGTAGTTTTAACTACTACTAAGTCGAATGAGACTTGCTTAATCTTCTGACTAGTGACTTGTCTTGCTTGACAAGCATGATGAGTCTAGCATACTAAATTATGTATTTATTTATAAGGACGATGTGTTCAAGTAGGTCAATTTTCATTGACATGCTTGTTTCGTAGAAATAAGTGTATGCTGCTGAGCATGAGAGATAATTTTACTATTTTATCCTTGTCAAAAATCCACCATTTACAATGGGATAAACGCCTTCAAAATAAATAAAAAAAGGTCTAGGTGGTTGAGTTAAGATCCCACTGTGGAATCGGCTAAATGAATGAGAGTTTCAAAATAAAAAAATACTTTTAAAATAAATGAAGAAGAGTTTTAAAATTAAAAAATAGTTTTTAAAATAGAAGAAGAAGAAAGGGTTCTAACGGCAAACCTTTTGTCGTCCAAAAAAATTGTTTTTTAATAATTTTAAATTATATTTAGTAATGAGACCTATTTTTAAATTATTTTATATTGGTGTTAAGTTTGGACGGCAAACCGTTTTTCGTTTTTTATTTAATTTTTTCATGAGACAAATTATCTACCGAATAGTGAAGACTTTTGACCACTCTTTCAATTGAACAAGTGGTCGATTTAGTTTGAGGTGAAAGGGGTTTTCCTCTATCCATTGTGTGATCAAATTTTTCAAATCTCTGATTTTTAATGAGACTCTCAAACTTCTTATCCCTTACTCGAAGAGGATGTCATAAAAAAAAATTGCCACATCATCCTCACATTAGAGGCCTGAAGATGATTATTATAAGAGCATCTCCAATAGAAGGTTCAAATTTTATTTTTTCATGACACATTCGATATCAGACCCCCATTTAAGATAAATTCGTTTCCAATAGTAGATCTTACAAAATAAGAGAGATGACGTACTAAATAAAAAGGTTTTAAAGAAATTTTTAACTAGACTTCCAGAATAACCTTCATGTTTTACTTTTCATTATTTTTTCTTTTTAATAATTATTTAAAGTGAAATTAAACGATTAAGATTTTATTATTTAAGGTATTTTAAGAGTTAAATCTATATACTATTAGAGATAGTTTATTAGTTGTGTGGTCATATATTTATTACATGTGTAAATCCTCCTAAATAAAGGTTTTAAGTAAATTTCCACGTAGGATTTTTACGCCCACCCGCTATATATGATGTAAATATAGTTGTGTGTCACTTTTAATCTAAAAAACTAACTATCGGACAAGTGTGCCTCTTAGAGCATCTCCAATGGAGTTTTGGTATCTAAAAAAACCGGATGCCACTTAGGATTTTAGAGATTTTTTCTAAAAAGATTATCTCCATTGGTAGTTGGATGCTTATAAATCTTTCTGATTTGGCAACTTGAATTTGGATGAGAGTGTCTATCTTTAGAGAGTCTCATCCACACCCACGTCATGCATTTTAAGTATTTAAAGCTGTTATTTTGTTAATTGTCTTAATAAAAATAAGACAACTAGATACATATCCAAACTCCATTAGAGATTGTTTTTCAAACATAAAGATATATCAAAATTTTATGTGGATCAAACTAATAAAATTTGCTTTTGATTAGTCTCCACCAAGGATACATATCCAAACATCATTGGAGATGCTCATCATGATAACAACACCCTTCCGACTTTTACAACCCCCAAACAACCATTAATCAATTTTTAAAACAATCAGGCCCCCCCTCAACCATAACCTCTTTCTGTTTTTTCCTATGAGCTCTCTGGTTGACCAGAAATGAGTGTACATTCCGACGTTCCTAGCCAACATCGGATGGTATTGTTTTGAGAGCATTTAACCAGCAACAAGAGTTATTCTAGGCAATAAGGGCTCGTCCACCAGTCATTCCTGGCGACTCACCCGACTACTAGCCCATCTAACGCTATTAGAAGAACAACAACCATCTTGATGGGCTGGACCAGCCCTAACTTGGAATGGATTAAGATCAACATAGATGGTGCTGCCAGAGGACACCCAGGTTTAGCAGGTACGGGATTCATCTGCAGAAACTCAGAGACAGGAACAATTTTAGCACTGGAACCGCCGCTCGGAATCACAACTGCCTTATCAGTTGAAACCTGGGCCATGCTACTGGCTTCTAGAACTGCAACAGAAAGACAGTGGCCGAAAGTCATTTTTGAGTCGGACTCAGAAAAACTCCTGGGATTCTTACATCTCCCTCGGAACCGCCTTGGTATATCTCAGGCATGATCACGGAGATAAAGCTTATAATGAGCTAAATACCTCATTGCGCTAAAAAACATAATATAGAGAAGGACACTAAACAGCTGATGGGCTCGCTAACCACGCTGATGATAGCAGTCAGGCGGAGAATTTATCAATAAAAATATGAGACCAAGCAATCCCAACTTTTCTTAACCAAATCATACTAAATGACTTTATGGGTACTGTTTATCCACGTATGATCTTTCTTTAATATTAATAAAATTTTATGTTCATGCTTTAAAAAAAAATACCATTGGAGATGCTATTTACTCGAGGACCATGGGTGTGACTGTGTGCGAGTCCTATCTCTTTTGATCAAATTGTGTTGGTCCCACCAAGCGTGCCATGTACGCACCTAAGAAGAACATCATCATCATATCAATACTCTTCCTTTATGCTTTCGTTTTAATCTTCCAAAAACTGAGGTATTTTTGATATATCACTCTCATTCGAGAAGAAAAATATTGAATTTTTTTAAGACACGATCGGTTCAAAATTGTATCAAGTGAGGAAGAGACTGAGAGAATGGTAGACTGTGCACGTATACAGAAAGAACTAGTTGATTGTAACAAAGATAAAGGGATATCTGGTATTAGTATAACACTTGATGGTGATGAATTTACTCATCTCACTGGTACTATAACTGGTCCTGTTGGTACTCCTTATGAAGGTGGAATCTTTCAAATTGATATCCAAATGCCTGGTATGTAATCTATAAACCAATAAGTGTATTTTATTTTTATTTTTTTCCTTGTTATTATTATTAAAAAAAATTGTGTGTGTGCTTAGGAATCATGATTGCTGCATGAAAACCTAGAAATATTAAATTATTTTATTAATCTCAAGGTTTTAAATGATTATTTGAGTGAATGGTAGTTAGTATATAACACAGATTGATCAAAATTAGGGTTTTACTTTAGGTTCTAGAAGAATATGAAATAATTTTCTTCGAATAAAGGATCAATTGATGTCTCTATCTGATGTTTTTAGGGTTTGGAAGGAAAGAAAGTTATCTGAATTGCTTAATCTTGCATTGTTGTTGGTTCTATTTTGCAGGTGAATACCCTTTTGAGCCTCCAAAGATGCGATTTCTTACAAAAGTGTGGTATGAACCTACTTAAAAGTTTAATCAGCTTATGCTTTTTGAAATTCATCATTCCTTGTCTCACTAGTCCCGCATATACGCTGGCACAACTTCAGATGTATGTCTTGTATGATATGAAACACTTGCATCACACATTATAGTTTAATGATACTGTATTGGATTTGGTTATTTATCCACTATCTTGTAAAATTACATCACAATGATACTGTCTACTTTAAAATTTGTTAGTGGTAATACGAATGACTGAAAACCAACGAGATTTATGGTCTATTAAGTTCAATGATATGGAATAATCGGTTTGGGAGGCCTGTTCTCCAGGTTTCACATATGATTGTACTGATAACTCAATGCAAAATTTTGTTGTGAAGATCTAAGTTTTACTTCATGCTTTAATATTTTGTCATCATCACCATGTTGTAGCTATAGTAATTGTACCCATAGTGAAACACCTCTGTCCTCTATTTGTGATATTCAAAGAATCTTTCTTAATTGACCTTCTTATAGATGCATAGATTTTTTAAGCATCCAAAATTTTAATATGTATCACCCATTTGAACTTTGAAGGCACCCTAATATCAGCAGTCAGAATGGAGCAATCTGCCTGGACATCTTGAAGGATCAATGGAGCCCAGCTCTTACTCTGAAAACTGCACTTCTTTCTTTACAAGCATTGCTATCTGCTCCTGAACCTGGTGATCCCCAAGATGCCGTGGTAGCTCAACAGGTAGTCCATTGACTCACCTCAGAGGCTTCATCTTGATGTTTCTCAAGTAGTGTTCTAACACATACTTTTTCTTTACTCTCCTTTATCCACAGTATCTTCGTGACTATCCAACCTTTGCGGGAACAGCTCGGTATTGGACTGAGACTTTTGCCAAGAGGTCGTCCATGGGCATTGAAGAAAAGGTACATGGTGTTTTAATTTCAATTACAGAGAATCTTAAACTAGGTTATATATCTTTGTGAGGTTAACACATTTTATAATATCAGCAGTTTATAGAAGTTAAAACATATACAAATTGACTCCAGGTACAAAAGCTGGTGGAGATGGGCTTTCCAGATGTTCTGGTGAGGAAGACACTGGAGACTGTGGGTGGTGATGAAAATATGGCTCTTGAAAAGCTTTGCACGGGCTAAATGATGTTGCAGCAGTCTCCATCACCTTATTAGCTGAGTCAATATATTTGTTAAGAGTTTGAAAACTGAAAGTGAGGACTAGGGTGAAATCCCACTAGCATCAGTTAATCTTCTGGAGACAAAAATTGCAATTGTAGGTATTATCTTTATTAACCCATTACCTAATTATTGTTTGAACTAGATGAACAGAAAAAAATTAAAATTAATAGTAAGAATTAGATTTTCTGAATGTGTTCTTGCGGGGAATTGATATTACTAGATAACCGCACGAGGTGGTAATGACGGAAGATTGGACCTTTTGTAATTATTTTTCTATTTTTTCAAGTTCATTGGTAAACTAAAGCTATTATAGTTAATTTTGAGAAAATTACAGTAAGTTTATAACGTAGTTGAAAGATTTTAACTCCAGTTTTAAAAAATTTGAGTGAGATTTAAAAGTAATTTAAAAATCTAGAAATCAAAATAGTTGCAAAAAGTTTTTTGCAACAGTTTCAGGATTTTTTATGACTATTCCAAACTCTTCCTTTTCCTAAAATCTTTTAAAGTATATCAAGTTTGAGGCATCAGCTTGTGACAACATGAAGCGTGAGCATCATTTTATGGTAGATGCAAGGTATTGGCATCATTCTGTGAGTGATGCAAGCTCAGGGCGTTACTCCGTGAGTGGTACGAGCTCATAATATAATTTAGAAATGTAAGCTCATGGCATCTCTCTATAAACAATATGAGCTAACGACACCAGTCTGTGAGAGATAGAAGACTATGACATCTTTCTGTGAGTGATATGAGCTAACGACACCAGTCTGTGAGAGAGAGAAGACTATGGCATCTTTCTGTGAGTAATATGACGTTATGGTACAAGCTTGTGCATCAATTTGTCATCTTCCTGTGAGTAATATGACGTTATGATACAAGCTTGTGCATCAATTTGTCTTTGCTTATAAATGATGTCAAGTATTGATTATGTAGTTAAAATACTCAACTATTGAGTACTCATGGCTCGGGCATCAAGTACAGACACCATTAGATCACGACATCAAAAGGAGTAATTAAAGCTCGGAGAAGCACAACGACGCACCTATACTCATGCGTTGATACCAAGGGACGCATAGGCAAGATAGGTGTTATCTAGTATCATAGAGCAGAAGACACTAGCATAAGGGTGTCGGATGCCCGCACCGACTAGGGATGTGGTTAGCACTAGGCCAGTGACAGCATAGGGGGTGCGTTGGATGTTTCCAGTGCTGACTAGGGAAGTCGCGGGAATAAATACGAACATTAATATGTTTGAGTTACATACGTGTTTATATTTGTCCAATTTTCGAAATCTTAAAGATATATAATTTAAGATCGAGATTTCAAAAATACACTAGTATATGATCGTTCTTGGAATGGGATCGATCATGAATCATATTTGATTTAGAAAGTTAACTATAGTCGAAACAAACTTAAACAATACGCTAGTAACAACAGAGGATGACGCTAGTTGTTGCCAACGCCAGAGGGTAAAAATTGCTAGCCTGACGCCAGCGATAACTAATAATAGGATGGTGTTGAGTACTAGAGGACGCCAGCAAGGAGAAAAGATGGCGCTGATTGTTGCCATCGCCGGGAGAAATTATAACTGACACTAGTAAACGCCAGCTTTGAGTATTGAAGCTAGCATTTGTTTGCACCAGCGTGAGACCATGTTAATACTGCTTGACCCTTAGTATTAACTTTAGCCAAAATCTTGTGAGTCTCAACATATTTCATGCGTAATTTAAGAGACGAGCACAAAAATATATATACTACTAGAAATAATACTAAAGTAAATTCATATAATTTAGCTGAGAATGGCTATGAATAAGTTTAGCAATTTGTTCCGGCTAACGAATATATAATTAGATAATATACTTCAAGTATTGAAGGTTTATGCAATACTATAAGAACAATAATAAATCAATATTGCTCAATGAGATTCTGAATATTGTTATATAAACATAAATAAAGTTTCAAGGAATTCAGCTACGGAATTATTGCATAGAACGAATTCAAGTTGCTTTATACTAGTAGGAAATCTATATAAGAGCTTGATATTCATTCTAGAACAAGGTAAAAAAGGAGAGTGGCACAATAACGTGTTCTGAATGTGTATCTTGTATAATCAGTGAACATCCATGAAGCATTGCAACAAGCACCTGTGGACTCAACACAGAAGCAAGTACTAAGTCATTCAGTATAATTATGCAAATATTGAGTTATATTGTAAATATATTAGAGTATATAAAACATCGAGAGTTCAGCTGGGTGAAGCTCTAGCATGTATATAGACATGGATAGGCTTTAGGGATCAGTGCACAACACCTATTGTCAATGGTTGAGTCTGGAGTCTCAATTCTTTGCGGAATCAAAATCATATACAAGTTGTATGCTTCTGATACGGGAGAAATAATTTTACCCTGCAAAAAAAACTTATCATCAACAAAAGTGCACCCAAAAATCTTGGCAAAAATGTTATTTGGTGGTTGTTTTCTCGGTTAGAATTTGTGTCCAAAACCCCATAAAACTCTTTCCAAGTTTGTTGCCAATTCAATCAGAGAAAAACCAATTATACAATGACTTAGAAAATACCTTTTAGCCCTTGAAAATGATCCACAACAACAGTTCCCTCTTCCTTCTATGTCTTCAATTAAAGGCAATCACCAACTTGCACACCCAAACAACCTTGATATCTATATGAATTTTTGTTTGATGGAATTCGTCGTCTTTTTGTGTGAGCGTCAAAATGTAGATTCTAGAATGCTAACAATTACACGCAAGTAGTACTACTAAGCTAAGACATAAGTAAAAGGACATAAGATAAATAACTTGCACTTCATTGAAAGAAATGGATCAAGTAGGATCCTTAACTTGAAGTTAAGTTATATATTTATAGGATTAGTGAGTCACCTCCTCAATAAGTATTTTACCCAAATTATATACACTAGATTTTTACCCGTGCTACGCAGCGGGTATAGTTGCTTGCACCTTTTTGAATCTGTTACGCTTGACAATTGTTCATATCTTTCTGTAATACCCTCTAACTAAGATTTCATTATGAGGAATTCCATAATTTTCCAAAGCTAACCTCACTGAATATAGTTCTTTGGTAAGAGATTGAGTCTAAGTTCCGAAAGAATGATTTAAGATTAATTTTATCCCGTAAAAATAAAAAATATATTTAAAATGAAACAAATAACGATGATGAAATTGATAGTTACCTGTATCCGTATCGGTTGGATTCACCTCTTTTATAAAATAAAAAATATATTTAAAATGAAACAAATAACGATGATGAAATTGGTAGTTACCCGTACCCGTATGTGTTGGATTCACCTATTTTACAAAGTTTGGTTAGTTAGAAATCACAATGAATATACATATTTAGTCTTTTTTTTATCTTTAAGAATATAAATTTAATGGTAGCCGTTTATTAAAGATGATTAAGCATAGATCGTCGATTTGTGGTGTTGTCCATCCACTGTAGGTGATGTTGACCCGGTACAATTAAGTATTGAGTGTAAACGAAGTGTAATAATTTTAAAACAAAATAGACAATAGGAGAGTGGGTTTCTTTTACCAAAACTTTTGCTTCACAAAAGCCACAAAAGTCTTATTTCGACTAATAGAAAACGAAGATTTCTTCAGCATTCAATGTGGGAGCTTTGTTTATCTAGGCCTTAAGTTTTTAGATTGTAGAGTATTTCTAGATTGGAATGGACTTTACAACTACAATACATATTAGCTCTTTGGACTTAAAAGACATATTGTATGAAATATGATATTCACAGCATTCTAGTGGGGTTTGCGCAAACCAAAAATGGGTATTGCGCAAACCTCGTTTTTAATCAGAGCTCTCTAGTGTGTACATTAAACTCTTTCACGTCAAGCTTAAGCTCAAACCTCATTGAAAAATAAGTTGGGTTCATCTCAAATGACGTCTTTTGTATCTACGGAGTGACTAATGGCTGTCCAAAATTATAGTCCAATAAGTGTCCTAATAATTCAACCAATCATTGAGTACCACATCCACATAAGCTTGAACCATTAGTTTACGAAATTGGATTTTATAAATTAGGACCGATATATATGAATAGTGTTTTCATTTTATTTACATATCGAAAACCAGTAAAGACTGGAACTAATTCTTTTTTTATAACAATGCTAGATACTATTATCTTTTATTAAAATGAAAAAATGATAATAATATTTTTATTGAAACGAACGAAGTATCAAATAATACAGCTATGTTTTTAAAAAAATAAATAATACTCCGTAATAAATAGGTGGCAGTGCGTCCGCTAGTGCCTAATATTGGCAGTAACACAGTCGGTACAGAATGTGTGCATCATTGATTGCATTTTTAGCCTTAGATTTGTACCGTAAAATTTTTCTGGCCTGCATCGAGTTGGCCATTGGAGCACCTTAATCTCTTTAGAATTTCCTCAGTTCACAGACCATAAAAATTTAGTAAAATGGGAATCAGGTGTTGAGTTGCACATCCCCACCTACTCATTTTGTATAATAAATATGAGACTACATATCGGTTGGATTCCAAACCACTACTAAAAGTAACTTTCTACAAGCTACCTACCTGCTACCTTATAAAGAATTTTGAACCCGATCTATATGTGTTGCATTCTACCACTCGAAAACGATACCCCTAATTATGAAACTGTATTCAAGAAATATAAGAAAATACAATAATTTGATACGAAAAATACAATTTTAAGAAACTAATTTAATTGGAGGCTTGTAGAATTAATAGAAAATTATACTATATTTAATCATAAACTATAAATTATAGGGGAGAGTCAAATAGTGGTGAAAATACTATTTTATCCTTCCCCTAATAACTAAACCTAAAATCCTAATACCTTTAAACACATCAATCCATTTTCTATTCTAAAATCAAAACCTAGAATCATTCACCCTTTCTTCTTCTCCTCTCCCTAACGACCTTTATTCCTGTATTATTATTTTTTTAAATCAATTCATCGTCGTAATCGTCGTGGTCCCAAATCTTAGACCATGACGACTTTTCATATGCATGTTAAAATTATGAAAAATCTTCATGGTTGTTGATTTTCGACCATAACGACTCTTACATGTTATTTTTCTTAAGGTGAAGAATCTATTTAGAGTCGCATCAGTTTTTACCTAAAACAATGACGACCCTATTTATATAATCTTTGATGATCCTTTGATAAACCATAACGATCTCATAATCTAATTGGGTCGTCATTGTCTATTGGTGTCGACCAATGACGACTCCAACTCATCCAAATAATGGTAGATTGGAGTCGTCATGATTTAGTGTGTGAACCAATACGACCCTATGATAAGTGCATATTTTCTCTATATTTTGAGTGTTATTTGATACTAGTATTTGCTAGATTTCTCGTGAATTATTGTATATTATTTTTTTTTTATCTTTTAGTAGGTGGAATTATTCAAAAGAAGTAAATTGGCACATAATTGTGCAAAGAAAAAAAGTGCTACAAAGAAGAAGAGATAAAGACCAGTGGAACTTGTCCAAATCCAGGATTTTTTGTCATCATCTCTATACCATTGGATCAGGGCTGCCACAATTCAAATACTGATAAGAGCACCAGCTCTTTTACTATGGGCACCATCTTCTTCCTCAAATTAGGTTACCGCCGGCTGTTCTTTGTGAGGCTGATGGCTATGGATCTGATGGGCTAAAGGGAGTTTTTTCGAGTTATGTTAGGCTCTGAGAGAATGGAATAGAGTATGGGATGGTTGAGAAGAGCTTGGCAACAGCGAGTGATGAGGATGTGAGAATAACTGATGGTTCGAATAAAGGCTCGTAGTGTTTGAAGGTGAAGTAGCTGCTATTATTTTATGACAGTGATGGTTAGTGCTGCAGTGTATGGCAATGGAAGAGGATCACTCGGTGATTGCTGGAACCTGTGGTTTGTGATGAGCTGTTGATCACGGTGATGAACCTGATGATGGCAGTTCAATGGTGATATATAGGAGCTGGAAGTGATGGCTTGAGCTTCGGCAGTTAGTGGAGGATTGATTGCAGTGAGCTCGAGCCTGAAATAGATAATGAAGCCTGTGATGCTGCTGATGATCATTAGTTGATGGCGCTGATGAAGGCAGTTTATAAGCAGCTCGAGAGAAAAGTCTGTGGAGAAGAATTGGGTCTGTTTGGTTATGATGAGCCTGTGACGATGGATATAGTAATGGTTGTTGATGACTCGAGATGGTTGATGGAGTTTCTTATTTAGGTGACGGTGATTGCTGCCATGAACAGAGAAGTTGAGAGATGTAGGAAGTAAAGCTTTTGGCTTGATGATGGTTAATGGATGCTGCCATTGGAGGTGATAGCTCGAGCCTATAATTGATCTGTGATGTGAGGCAATGGCAGATGATAAATCTGTTGATGATTAAATTATGACAGAGATGGCTCGAGTATAGTCTGTGATGGATGGGTTTAATAGAGGAGCTCGAGTGGAGCTGTGGCAATGATAATTTTCATGGATGGATGGTGTTTGACGCTGTTGAAGGAAGAAAGAATGTTTGGCAGAGACGTGATGAAGGAGATGAACTCGAGTGCTGATAGTTGAGAGTTTGGGTTATGTTGGTTGAGAAAATATAGGACTTTATAACCGAAACTCAAAAGAAAAGAATCTGCTCGATGGCCAGACCCATCGAGACGGAAAAGAAAATTTCAGAAACAATTTAATTTCTTGATGGGTTAAAGCCATCGAGTAAACCTCCGGAAAGGGAAAAAATTCTCAGATGAAAAATCTTTTCTCGATGAGATGACCCATCGAGAAACTGATAGTTCTGTGTGAATATGGGTGGGCCTTCACAAGCTGAGCGTGAGCCCATTAGCTACTTAGCTACTCTTTACACTGGCTAAGGCTTGGTTCGACTTATTTTTGGCATATTTTGGTGTTTTGAAAACTAATTTCGACAGGAATTCGAGCATGGGCACTTCTACAACTTGGGACACCTATTTTAGAGACTCTTCTAATTATTTTTGGGATATCTATGTAAACCTATATGTATCTACATGTATATTATAATCACAATATGAACATAAATAATTAAAGCGGAAGCAATAAAAGAGATTGATTTTGTGTACCTCCAGCCGTTGCAATTTGAAAGCTTAATCCTTGAGTATGCCCCAATTTCTTAGTTGATATGAACTTTGGTTCCAAACCCTCCTTCTCACTTTTAGATGGTGTATATAGTTATGAGAGTGAATTTGGCGACCTTAATTCACTGATTTTTACTATCACTTCTATTAACTAACTCTAGCCATCATAGAGTAGTTGTCATGATAGATATAGTGGGTGGTTTTCTAAAAATGGGAGAGAATAGTGGGGGTTACCTTGATCAGTTGTAACTTCCCAGCAAATGGATCACATTCTTTTCCCCTTAATTTTAGGTCATATGGAAAAAGTCTAACATTCTCCCTCTTGATCTATTTCACGAGAGACTCCATATACGGATCATGGCGACTAATCCTCTTTTAAGAGAAATAATTAATCTTCCATTTATCACAATATATTTAGTCTATCACCACTCATACTTAACTTAATGAGTAAACCATATGTTTACTCTAGGTCAAACTATAATGATATTTCTCAACAAGATAACCAAAGTAAGTACGTACATAATTCCAAATGAGAAATAATCCAACTAAATGAAAGCTTCAGAAAAACATAAATAATGTACTACATAATGGGACCAAGTCCCATCCTTACTACATGATCCTTGAATCCTTTAACATGCATGCTTTTAGTCAAGGGATCAGCTATTATCAATTCAGTGCTAATGTATTCAATGATCACTTTCTTTTCCTGCACACGTTCTTTTACGGCTAGATACTTTATGTCGATGTGTTTACTTCGACTTCCACTCTTATTATTCTTAGCCATGAAGACATCAACTGAATTTTCACAATACATTCTTATTGTTCGGCTAATAGAGTCAACAACTCTTAGCCCAGATATGAATCCTTTCAGCCATACACCATGTGAGGTAACCTCAAAACAAGAAACGAACTCAGCCTCCATTGTAGAAGTGGCCGTCGAAGTATGCTTGGCACTCCTCCAGGATATTGACCCATCAGCTAGCATGAACACATATCCTGATGTGGATTTACGTGAATCATTGCAGCCACCAAAGTCAGAATCGGAGTAGCCTACCACTTCAAGACTATTTGTTCGTCTATACATAAGCATGTAATCCTTAGTACCCTTAAGGTACCTCAACACTTTCTTCGCATCCTTCCAGTGATCGATTCCTGGGTTACTCTGATATCTTCCTAATACTCCAACGGCATATGAAATGTCTGGTCTAGTACAGACCTGAGCATACATAATGCTACCAACAGTTGAAGCATATGGAACATTTTTTATTTGTTCCCTTTCAATGTCATTCCTGGGGCATTGGTCCAAGCTGAACCGATCGCCTTTTACAATGGGTGCTAAACTTGGTGGAAGTTCATCATTATCTTTTTCAGGAACAATATCCTGAAATTGATCACTCCCACTAATCAAGTCATTCTCAAGAAATTTAGCATTTCTTGATTCCATAATTCTAATGCTATGAAGAAATCTACCATAGTACTTTCCACCTCTATCTGATCTCACAATATTAATGTGCTTACCACATTGTTTCTCTACTTCAACCTTAAACAATTTAAAGGCATCCAAAACTTTGTCTTTGGAACGAAACAAGTAAAGATACATATATTGTGAATAATCATCTATGAAGGTTATAAAGTATTTCGGATCATTAGAGTTCATGTCTGGACAATAAATGTTCGTGTATATGATCTCTAATAGGTTTGAACTTCTTTTGGCACCAATTTTTTGTTTGTTAGTTTGCTTTCCCTTAATGCAACCAACACACGTATCAAAATCAGTAAAGTCCAAAGTACCAAGTACCCCATCCTTTACCAATCTCTTAACTCTCTCAATGGAGATATGTCCCAATCTCCGGTGTCACAAAATTGAGGAGTCCTCATTCATAATACATCTTTTTAACCCAGTGTTAACATGCATAGAACTATGAGTGATATCATTTTGCAAATAAATACGATATAAACCATCAGACAAAATAACATAACCAATAACTTCAGAATTTCTGAGAATACTAAAACCAGAATCCGAAAATTAAAGGAAATTCCTAAAGGTACAAGTCTTGAAACTGAAATCAAGTTTCTAGTGAAACCTGGTAAATAAAATGTCTTTTCTAAATGCAAATTAAAACCACTACTTAAAATTAAACTGCATGTCCCAACAGCTTCCACATGTGAACTCATCTGACTGCCTGAATAGATATAGTGTTCACTTCCCATTGGTTTCCTTAGGTTTGTCATACCCTGCAAGGTATTCGAAACATGGATTGTAGTACCAGAGTCAATCCACCATGTATTATGATTAATATTAACCATATTAGATTCATAAACAAACGCTAGAAAATTTCCTTTTTTCACAAGCCAAGTCTTAAACTTAATGCAGTCCTTCTTCATGTGTCCCTTATTTTTACAAAAGAAACACGTAGACTCCTTCTTTATGCCTTGGTTAGTTGAAAGCTTTCCCTTTTCCTTAATGTAATCCTTTTTCTTCTTTGAAGAAGAAGCAGTAGTAAGGTTCACCTTTTCGCCCTCTTCCATCCTCAATCTCCCCTCCTCTTGAACACACATGGTCATAAGTTCATTAATTGAACATTTATCCTTATGTGTGTTATAAGATATCTTAAAGGGGCCATATTGTGGAGGAAGAGTGCATAAAATGAAATGAACTAGGAAAGAATCAGACATGGTAACTTCCAAATCCTTAAGTTGGGCCGCAATATCCCTCATGCTCATGATATAATCATGCACACACTTTAGTATGCTTATCGACAGAACCCCGAATACTAGCACAAATTTTGGTCTTTATGAACATAACTGAGAGACGATTAGATCGATCCCACTTTTCATAAAGATCAACTGCATCTGGAGTACTAGTCTCAGTTATGCTAGGTGGTTCGTCTTTTCGAACAGCATAATCGATATCCATCCACCCCAATTGTAAAAGCACTCTTTTTTTCCACACCTTATAGTTATCACCCTTTAATTCAGGAATGTCACAATTGACATCAGAAATGTTTCCAGTTAAGATTGCTGCAAAGAAAATATATACATGCTTATAAACAAAAAATTTGAGACTTAAACTTAATCATGATTTACCACTGCAAGTCATGCATAAAAATATGAATCTAGTGACATAAAACTTGCATGTGGGCTAAAGTCCTACTCAAATTAGATTCATAACTACATGATGAAACTATTAAACCATATTCATTCCTTAATTCATGTGGGTAGATTAAGGAACATAATTCAATATTTCACCCCAATTAATCATACAAATATAATAAAATTTCCTGTGGGCATATTTCATCATATTACATATGATTAATTACAAATTTATGTCTAGTTTCCACATGTGATTTCTTAAGAAAATTTTAAATAACTAGAGATGTTGTGGCTACTCTCTAATTACTAAAATTATTAAATCACTTGACATATTTCTTTAATCTTTGTTCATGTACAATCCTAATGGTCATAATATATATAAATAATTATTTATAACCATTGCACATAGGGGTGCACAAAGGTCGGTTCGGCTCAGTTCTTGATGGAACCCTGTACCTGTACCTCCCTAGGGTCGGTTCCTAAGTTTTGTACCTGTACCCTGTACCCCGTACCCTCGGTCCGGTTCCGGTTTTGTACCCTGTACCCCGGGTCCGGTTCCGGATACGTACCCTGTACCTTTTTTTTTTTTGTTATATATGAAATTAGCTGCTAGTTTACGGTTACAATGATTACATTTTGCTTCTTCTGGACTTAACCTTGTAAACTCGTTCCATACAGTAGATATGACTTTGGACTTTTTCGTGCCTTCACCAACAACATTGGTTGTATCTTCGTTTTGTGTAAGTGGACGTTGTGGAGCTTCCGGTGTAGATGTAGGTTCTGAAAGTTGGTTAGAGGATCCAACTTGGGTTTCTAAAGTTGTAGCTTGACTTGAACTCTGCATAACAACATGACAATAAAATTAAATTAAATAAAAATGACAATTCATGCACCATGTTTTGTATCTAAAAATACAGATAAACTATAAATACAGAACTCTGCATACTTCTGGGATCTTCTTAATATGTCTGATAGTGAAACTCATATCTAAAAATACAGATAAACTAAGGATTTTGAAAGTTGGTTAGAGCAATTCATGCACCATGTTTTGTATCAATATATGGACCAAAATCACCAAATGATAAATGAAGCCTCTAAAATTTTAAACAGGTTCATAAACAGGTTCACCAAATGATAAATGAAGCCTCTAAAATTGACATAAATCCATTCATAACAGAAGAAAAACAAACATAAACAGGTTCTGAATCACTGAATGGATGGACATACATGACTGGATACTTGGGAAATGAATTGGCAATTGATAAAAAAACATACATCAAGCAATCATAAGAAACTGAAACATACAAAAAGACAAATGTGCACTGACTTACCATTTCTTATCGTTGAATTTCCTCGCTTGAATGCTTTGAAGTTTGAACTCTTAAAATTCCTCGCTTCCTGCAAGGCTACAATATATAAGAAAACAAAACTAACCCTAACCCTCTGCCAGTGAAAAGTGAAAAGGAATGGAAGTGCAAGTGCCATTTATGTTGTGCAAGTGCAACTATCAGGAATGGAATGTAAAATATGATATATCAACGCAACACACCCATCAAAATATGTTTCAATATCTATCTAGACTAGTAAACTATGCAATTTTCGAAAAAAATTATCTGCACACCAAGATATGCATACAATCGTACTTGATGATACAACAACTTTTCACCCAGATTTTTCTAAACCTTGTTACTGAATGAACAACACTACATATCTTACTTGATGATACAACAACTTTTAGAATTGGGCATTGTAACGTGGGAATCCACCGGAGATCCAGAAAGATATGCATACAATCGTATTCTTCCGCATTGAAATCAAAATATTACAAACCTAGTCATTCTAGACATATTAAGAAGATCCCAGAAGTAATTCAATCCCTTTATACTACAGGTTTTTCTCAGATCAAAACAAAAAGGTACATACTAATTGAAAGTAAACCCTATAAACACTTTCAGTAACAACAATCAAATTCACAACTATAATATTAATTTTGACAACACATTTACTTGATTTAACAGAAATTCAAAAAAACAAGCTCCAGCTTTCATCTAAAGACTAAAACCCATGAATTTTATGAGGATAAAAAAATCAGACCAGTGCAAAACAGAACATCAGTACGATAATAATTGATTCTAGAACTAGAAATCGTAACAATTAAGAACTAAGAGAATAGTAATCCTTACCTCTTTGATTAGGATTACGTGCATAGATGTTGGAAATTAAATTTTAGGTTTCTTTGAAGAGATTACGAAAGAGGAAGTCTGCTTCTGCTGGTTAAACTTTGATGTAATTTTAGACACAGTTTCAACGATAGAGATTAAATCAACATAAAAAGATCAATGGTTAATATTGATCGGTTCCTTGGGTCGGTACAGGTAGGTTCTTAGGCTGTACCTGTACCTTGTACCCGTTTGTACCCGATTCCTAAATTTTGTACATGTACCCTGTACCCTGTACCCTCGGTCCGGTTTTTTGGGGGTACGGTTTTGTCGGTTCCGGTCCGGTTCTTCGGTTCCGGTCGGTTCCTGTGCAGCCCTAATTGCACATGTCAACAAATAATATACACCATGAGAAAACGGACATCATAAATGTCTTTAGCACTATTAGTAAGAAGGATTCTTACTCTGCAATTTGGCATTATTTGGGTTCAACAAATATGTCTTTAGCACTATCAGTAGCACATGGATCAAATATAATGGTCTCAAATAGAACCATCAGTTAACAATAATGATGAGAATGTACGTTTGAGACCTAGCGTTATTGTTGCACAAATGTTATATGTACATTCTCATGTAGCCTTGAATGGTAGTTCGAAAAAAGCCAAAAGTAGAACTGTGACACATTTCACATGCGATCAACAAGCATATCTAGATAAAACCTGATGCGTATTTTAGCTAACTGAATACAACCAAATTAGAAGAGGGGAAGAGAAAATAGAAAACTGGCCATGGAATTGGGATATCACCCCTGATTTTTCAGCATTGGCGATGAGAAAGGATTCAGGGACTGAAAGCCATGTCACAATAATCAACTACTCTTGCTGATTAGATACAATGTTTACTTAAACACTTTATATCTTCATTTGGAACTGGTTATGTCATGGAATTACAAGTGCCTGAGTTGTCAACTTCAAACAACCCAACTAGAGATTAGAATTTCTACGGTCAAAACAGACAGGCGTAGCTGTTTATGCAGTAACACAGCATGGAGTCGTAATGTATAACATACACAAAAAGAAGCTTCATACTCAAGATATTATCACAATGTCATGCTACAAACTGAATGTGGCAATAGCATAGATTGAAACTGTTAATGAAGCATCCCAAAAAGTCGAGATTTTATCAAGACCATTATCCTAATTGTATGTATGTTTTGTACAGGTTAGAATATGTATAACAATTACATATCAGTTAAGGAATGCTGATATGATATCCAACGTCATATAAAAACATATCTTTCTAAGCCAAATATCAGTTCTTTCAATATAAAAGAAAAACTTAAAAGGAAAAATTGAGCGTTTACACAGTGTAGGCATTTGTGTCCTTCATGGTTCATTCACATTTCAATACAGACAGGCCCTAGAAATGCAGGCACAGAGTGGTGTTTTCCCTACCGAAGTATAAGACACCAAAGGCCACTTGGCCTCCTCAATGTCCGATACAGGACACCAATAACTCTCATTTCCATCACATATAAAACATGGTTTTAATTAGGTAGTTCTAATGTTTCTTTGTTCCAATATGTTTTGGTTGTCGTGATGTTTGGTCTAAGCAGGACAGATTTGTTTCTGGGTGGTTCTTGCTGCCATAACAGACTAGTCATATCAGGTGGTGAATGGCTAACCACTAATGTTACGCTAACTTTATCAATGATATCAGGTTAATCAGGTGTTTCAGTAATCTTAAAGTCTGATTACAATGTTACTTCTTTATTCTAGATTATAATACATATTCTAGATATTGGGGCAACATAGAATAGAAATGGATACCATAACAGTGAACTTAATGCTACAAATCTTTAACAGGAAGTTTCTCAAACAACTCATGTGCATCACATTCCAAAAAAATAAATAATTCATGGTCAGTATTACCACCACCGAGGATCATCCACCATTAAAACATCAACAAAAACAACAGTACAATATCCTAATCCATTAAAATTTAGTGAAGAAATGATTCAAGACGTCTAAAAGTTAAACTTACAAACCTAAAAAGTGATGACATTTGGTCTGAATGACGTCTTCTGTATCAAAATGACTAAAAAGTCACGACTTTATCTATTTCGTCATTTTAATTAATCAATTCTAAGCGTTCAGTCTTTCTTAATGACTAAACATGCCGTAATTTTCAAGCAAGGCAGAGGTGATTACAGGCTCTGATACCAAATGTAAACCTATATGTATCTACATGTATATTCTAATCACAATATGAACATACAATAATTAAAGCGGAAGCAATAAAAGAGATTGATTTTGTGTACCTCCAGCCATTGTAATTTGAAAGCTTAATCCTTGAGTATGCCCCAATTTCTTAGTTGATATGAACTTTGGTTCCAAACCCTCCTTCTCACTTTTAGATGGTGTACAGAGTTATGAGAGTGAATTTGGCGACCTTAATTCACTGATTTTTACTATCACTTCTATTAACTAACTCTAGCCATCATAGAGTAGTTGTCATGATAGATATAGTGGGTGGTTTTCTAAAAATGGGAGAGAATAGTGGGGGTTACCTTGATCAGTTGTAACTTCCCAGCAAATGGATCACATTCTTTTTCCTTTAATTTTAGGCCATATGGAAAAAGTCTAACAATCTATTCTTTTATCAAGCTTTTGGAGAGAAGAATACAAGAAGGAAAAAGCTAGAGTTTTGGAGCGTTTTTCATCATCGTAACTATTTTTTGTCTACTTTATCATATGTATACCATGGATTTTACTACATCCATGAGTAGATAAACTTTTTATTGATTGAGGACAAATTCTAAGTTCTAATACATAATTTAATTTAGTATAAAAATCCATTTTGATTTATTCACATGATTTTTCGTTTGTTTATGCTAAAAAGATTGTTCATGCTTGATTGATAAATTATTTAGGTGACCAACTAAATTGATTTGTTAATCAATCTAATGCTAATAACGAGTTAGGAGATAAGTGTGATAGTCGAATAACTCTTACACAAGTAGAAACACAAGACCTTGTAAAGGGATTCTGTAGAGCAAATTGTGTGCATAAATAACACTAGTAAGTGGACCTTGATATAAGAGTCTAACTGCTATGATTAACCTATAAATTCACAAAATATAAAGCATTCGACCAAATTACACCCTGGGTGATCTACTACTAGGTGGTTTAGACGAATAGAATCTGGTAGTCGAGAACTTTCGTATCCATTGATATAAGGAATTTAGGGGATAACACTGATCTAACTGTTATTCTATGGTTGATGATAATCTGTGATTAATGGAGAGTAGATGAATATACTAATTTAATGATTGTTTAGTAACGAAGAAGGATTCCTCGATCATACTAATCGTTTTGATAATTATTTTCAACCTAAAATAAACCCCCCTTTGTGACGCTTGACAACTGAAACACCTTTCCCTTCGTGAGAATGAATCTTATTTACTATTATATTATTCATTAGTAAAGTAGAGGATAAGTAAATTAATTTGTGCACTTACGACATTCATCATCCTATCACACCAAAACGTCCAGGAAAAAGTGAAGATGATATAGTTAGCGTCGTCATGGTCTATTTATATCGACCATGACGATTTTTCATAGCCTGGTAAAGTTGCAGGTAAGGGTCGTCAGTGTTGGATGTTACGACCATGACGACCTTTGCAGAATCGTCATGGTAGTAACCTCATGACCACGACGATCCTTACACTGTGTGTTTGCTTTCCCACAATGATTCGACGATTTTAACAAAAAATTCGACCATTAGTAAGCTATTGGTAGTTAACTTGAGTGTTTTGAGTTATGGGTTCTTCATTTTATTTTTTTTACTTTTTTCCCTTCAGAAGCCCCTCTTTTTCTCTACTCATATATATATATATATATATATATATATATATATATATATATAAAAGATTCTCTAACTTTAACCCTAATCATAATCTATATAATAATCTAATCTTATTAATTAACTAAATTAATCATATATTAGGGCTAATCAAATGTGGGTAGTTTAGTCATTTATAAAAAATATATGGTAAGGGTTCTAGGAATTACTTTTGGGTAACCCTATTTTGTCTTTTCCTAAAACCCCCTATTAATTCCACAAGCCCTAATTAAATCAGGTTTAAGAACCACAAAGAATTTCCTTTTGGGTTAGCTCTTATAAAAAAAGATTTTATTTTTTTATTAGTAAACTCTATTTTCATTAATAAAAAATCAAATTACATGGAAGATAAATAAATCATCAAGTCAAAGAAATTAGTATTATTACAAAACTTAATGTTCCAACAAGATAAAGAGTCGGTACACCAGAAACATGAACAAATACAAGTACGAAAAGAACCGATGAAATCAGAGAAAAATAATTTTTTGGATCGTAGTCCAACCATTTTGATATGTGTCTTCTAGAGAAATATAAACTCAACCAAAGGATGAGTTTTTTTCCCAAAATCTTGATGTCGGTGAAGAATCCGATGGTCGGAAAAATCTTCGATGTACTTGAAGCTTTTGTAATCCAATAAAGAATTATTACTGAAGCTATAGAGAAACGTCATAAAGAAGGAGACAAAAATGGTGTTAAAGCGCAAAAACCATGCCGGAAAACATAGAGGATGAAACATCCTAAAACTCTAACTAGAAATTGTTGAAATTAACTAAATACAAAGAAAATATCAAATCCAGCTTTAATACTGATTAGATATACTTAGATCCATGGAGATCTAAGATATCTGAGAAGCTAAACAATGGCTGAAAAGTTGTTCTCTCTCACACCTGAAATCACACTCTATGGAAGAAAGAGGAAAAGAGATGAGATAAGGATTTCCCTTGAACCTTTTTTGGTTAGCCTGTAGTCGTATTGCGATAATATTATCAAAACCATACATCCGAGATTAGATCCTATAAAAAAAACTCCTACTACACTATGTTATCAAGACAATTTTGAAAATTCAAACAAAATAGTTTTATAGGCTCAAACAATACAATAGTGAAAATGTTCCTAGTTTTTTTGGCCACAAAAATGTTTAGGATGTTTAGAAGTTCAATCAGAGTTTGGTCCAATTGTTTTTTTTATGGAAATATTTTTAATTATCATAAGCTAAGGTTACGTGTAAAATGTGTCGTTCCAACATATTTATGGAAGACCATAACATGTTAAAATTTGAGCATAATCTAAATACTTACAGATCTAGACAAATAAAGCTTCCAAGTTGAACGGTGATAGAATCCTCGATTTTTATTGGCCGAAATCGGCCTTTTGTGATGTGACAATTTTAGTGAGGACACTCGACAAAATTTGATTGGTGGAAACATTCTGGGGGTAAAGGAAACCCACTCTCCTATTGGATATTAGGTTTTAAAAAAATTATCCTTATTTGACACCTTATACTTAATTGTACCGGGTCCGTGTCACCTGCAATGGGTTGACAACTTCTCAGATCGGCGATCTACGTTTATTTCTTTAATAAACGGCTGTGATTAGTTTTAGATTTTTAAGTAGAAAAAAAAGTGTCAGAAAAAAGAAAATTGTAGCTAATTTTCTGAGGTCCAATTACTTTGTGTTGATTTTAAATTGTTAATGTAATTGGTGTTGCTATGTAATTATATTTGGAGAGTTACATCGTTTTACTTATGGAACAAATACGTCAATTTATGGACAGCCGCATGATTTAACGATGTCGTACAAATATAAAGAAACTGCTTAAGAAAAAAAAATTAATTGTTTTTTTTAATAACTTGAGATATATGTATTTTTGATATTGAAACTAACTGTCTACATTGACATCAGTTTCACCAGAAGTCATAGCTCAGGATACAAATAAAGAAAAAAAAACTTTTATTTATAATTACATGTTAAATAATAAAGTTTTTTATTATATTATCTCCCGTGAATAATATACTAATTTACGTTACCTCCTATTAATAGGTAAAACCTTATTTTTTTGGTGTACTCTCCGTCAAAATTTTCAGTGCGAAATAAGTGTGTCCATAACTTGAATTGTTTTTTCGAATTGTTCAAAATACCCTTCAAGGTGAAAATAAGAGGTGGAACGTGCTAAGCATATGTATAGTGATTAGTGAATCTCACGGTTCAAAACAAGACAGACATCGAAGGGTTTTAGATCTAAACATTTTTGCCATTTACCCAAGATGACGTGATATGGCGGCAGCTTCGTCTTCCTCGTTATAACCGGAAGCAAGTCATTCAACCGCGAACGATTTGCAGATGTTCATTTTCTTTTGACATCAACATAAAAAAAAGCCAAGAAATCTTTATGAAGACAAAGTTTTAATGTCAATTCAGGAATATATTGTTTCCATTTTGAAGATTATACCTAGCAGATTTGATATGATACATATAAGTTAATTTAGGGATAATCAATGGAGAAAATCTTGCAACTAAAATCAGCATTTCAAGGAATTAAAGGTATCATGGTAATTGACCGCCCACTAATTAAAATCAGTTTTCAGAAGCCGTCATTTACAAATGGATTTTGTTGCAAATGTGCAGTTGAATTGGAAGCGATGAATATGCAAATAGGTTCTAAAGATTTTTTCTCTCTTCATTGTGAATCTTTGACTTTATTTTTTAATTACCTTAACCGTAGATTTAGATAAAATAGTTTCAAAGATCCATTTTCAGATCCAAAGAAGAAAAAGAAGTAAAACTAGATCGAATTGTTTGATATCTAGTCTAACTCTCATTGTGGATTGGGTAGAATTGTTTGATCGAATTTTAAGCGAGGTATATTTTGTTGACCTATGATTATGATGCGCTGGCTATAAAATTTCGAGAGTGTATGTTATTCGTTTTTCGATGACTGGATAGGACCCGATTAAGTCGGGTGTAAATATTATCAAATCCTCCATCAGTAACCATGTTTCCGACCGTCCACCACCTTTTTCACCGGGAGAGACTAATTTGAGGAAGAAGATGATCTGATGAGTAACACGCGTCTTTAGTTTTCTTAGAACCCTTGGATTAAATAAACATTTGGATTCCACATGTTATCCATTATAGTGGAAAGGGTAATCGTGGCATTTGAAAAAACAATAATTAAGCATGTACACACGCTCGCTGGGCACACGATTTCTAATCGAGAGAAGATGGAAAAGTTAACCGAAGGGTTTTACCTATTATAAATTAATTGGGGATGTAATGCAAATTAACATATTAATCAGGAGAGGTAACGTAAAAAAATTCCTAAATGGTAAGAGTTTCTAAGAGCGTCCATAATGGGACGAGCAAAACATGGACTAAAGATCAAAACAGTAGATAGTCTGAAAATGTGATGCACAGCGGGACGAGCATATTTGGGGTTTAGTCCAGAAAATCCACTATAGCAGACTAAATCTGGTCTTTTTTCTGGACTAAACTTGGTTTAGTGAACCGCCTGGCATCAAGCGGTTGTGTAGTGAACCGCCTGGCATCAAGCGGTATTCTAACACAACGCTTAAAAACACGGGCGGTAACCTAGGAATATGCCTGATCAAGCGCTAACCTAGGACTACGCCTGATGGAACGAGTGTCTAGGATCACGCTCACTAACAGGCGTAACGCTAGAATACCGCCCAGTTTGAGCGTAACCCTAGGATACCGCCCATACCTAAACGTTATGCTAAGGCACCGCTCAATACGGAGCGTTCGACTAGGCGTCCGCCTAGTTCTAGGCGCGCCCATAGGAGTCCGCCTGGCTAATGGTTTGTTTAAATGTTTAAATGTTTTGGTTAAATGGTTTGTTTTGGAGGGAAATGGTTTGTTTAAATGTTTGATTAGTCAAATATATTCCACATTTGATGGGGCGGATGCTAGCAACTCGCTTGGAATCCCAGGCAGGGCGCTAGGACACCGCCCGTCTATTTCAAGTCACACGCTTCTCTCGCACAAGGGATACTCGATTAGGCGTGATGCTGGCACACCGCCCAATCAGGCGATTGTCTAGTGCTCCGCCCGTCTCTTAGGCGTGGTCCTAGGAGACCGTCCAACATCAATGTAACTAGTCATAGAATTAATTATAGTTACCACTTAATCATGAAATACGCTTTCTCCATTTTCCCAGAGATGAGATTTAGCTCATCATAGTAAACACTCTCTCAAAAGATGTATACATAACTCAAAAAGTGTTTGAAAAGAAGAAAAGAGAATAACAGAGTGAAAGTGCAACGCTTATAAGCGTTGCGAAGAAGAATAAAAGAGATACAAATATAAGTGTTTATTTTCTATCGCTGAAAAAGATAGAAAAGATCGCATGGATTAGTGACTGTCTTCTGGTGTTGTATAATACGTCATGGGTTTTGCGACTGTCTTCAGCAACTTTATGTTCTTCGTGTTCTTCTTCACTGCAACTCAGACTCGATCTGATTTTCTTTCTCCTTCAATTCTGGCCACTGCCAACGTCCCTCCATTGCTTCCTACATGTTCCCTATTTATACTAAACACCCAACACCTTCAATTCTTCTCTCGAATCTCTTCAATATCTTTTTATTCAATCAAAATATTCTTGGTGATTTCTTTTCTTCTCCAGTGAGATATCTCGATCTGTTTCTTTCTTAGTGCGCTGATTTTCTTTCTAAATTTCAATTTTGTTTGCTGCTCTAAATATCTCAAAAGATGTTGAAAGAGATATTGTTGCAACTTCCCTTATTTCATGTGATTCAATTTCAACCTGTTTTTAACCGAGAATATATTCACGTGAATCATGTTTTGATTTTGTGTGTAAATCATGTGTACACGCTTATAAAATAGGAAAGATTATATCTCTTGTCTTAAAACTCTTTAAAGTATGTCCAAATTCTCGATCAATGACTTCTCAGATTCACGCAGATGAGAGAGAAAAGAAATTCTCGCCTAAATTCAATTTTAAATAGAATAATGGGTTCCTTTAACAATTCTTGTGGGTGCCTTTAACACTTTTCTAATCCTGTTTTTCTACAAAAGTTTATTCTTTAAAAATTCCGAAAAACATATAAAATAATAATATTAATACAAATTATGAGAATTGTTAATACAAATATGAGATCAAATAAGACACATAAATATGTTTATCAAATACCCCCAAACTTATATTTTGTTAGTCCTCGAGCAAATCTAATCTAGAAAACATAAATAAAAATCTAACTCACTTTCTTATGAATCACGACTACACTTAGTATGTGCACCAAGCCGTTAAACTCCTAGGTGACCCTAGCAGACGAGTGTTTTTCTTGTGAGGGTTTACAAGAGGTATACTTACAAAACCTTTACTCCAACATCTAATTAGTCACAAGTTTCCAAAAATCTACAAGGACATAAAATTTTTCATCCTAACGCCAAGTGATCAGAAGTGCAAGAAAAAAATACATACTAGAGTATATCCGCTCAACAGCGGTAGAAAGAGTGGGAGCGACGAGTTGAACCAGTGCTAAAGATGTATTTTTCCATAAGGAAAGTGGACTAACAGAGCAACCGAATAAGTATTTCGCCTCGACTCTGCCTCACAAATAGGATTTTATGAATTTGACACTCTTAAGGTGATTTTAAGGGTCACACATGTGTATAAGCAGGATTGAAGAGAGAATACTTATACACTATTGATAGTAACACTTTTTCTGACGATCTCAAAGGAAAAAAAATCTGATGATTGCTTATGAAATCGACCATATATGAGGATGGAACATCTACCCACCTTTTAGTCTTGGAATCACAACTTTCTCATAGTGCTCAATAGAAACAACTATGTCTTCAGTCTTCAGCTTCAACTCTTGATGATAAACTCTCGAAACTTGTAGAACTTTACTTTTTTATTGGATCACTTGTTCTCTTGAAACTTTATTTTGGATTTTTTTATGGATTTTCCTAACAAAATTATTACATTATTATTTTTTTTTTTATTTTTTTATTATTTTTTTTAATAATTTTTTTTTGTTACAAAATAAGAAACAAAAATAACGAATGATATAGAAAAAAAAAGCTCTACTTACCAATGGAGAAGGACTTTTGTACTCGATTCTTCAAAACTGTTGGTAACACAGATTCTCAAAAAGTTATCTTTTGTAATGTTGTTTTCATTGTAAACCTCGAACGTCTTCAACTTCTACATGAATCGATGTTTCCCCGCTTGATGATGATGATGAGTTTCTATTGAGAGAGAGTCGTAATTCTGTGACTAAGACTACAAGATGAGGCTAGTTCTGATGTCATCTGATGGTGATAAGAATTAGCACTAAGAGACCAGAGATAGTTGAAGTGGTGCTAGGTTGAGTAGCTCATCATTCTACTCGGAGTTCATGCAGATGAAACACTTTAAGAAGACAGTTGAAGGTTTGGTGCTTCACTCAAAAGTGTAGTCTCTACTAATGATTGGTTAGTTCTGTCTTTCTGGAATTTCCTTCTAGCCTAATTGTCTCTAGCATCGCTGGTTGGGTCCGACACGGTTACTCTCTCAAAGGTAAAGAACATAGATGTTGACTTCTCTATCACTTCTAATTTCAATTTTTAGGTGAGAATCAATATGTAAACTTAGCTAAAAGGATACTACTTGACTCTAAAAGTTGGAGATCTTTGGTACAAACTAAAAAAATTATCCCTTACCCCCAAACTTAAATCTAATATTGTCTTCAATGTTCTAAAGATGAATAAATTAAAACATGGATAAAGAGGAAATGTTACCACTTAAAGGAAATAAGGTCATATATTACTGAGTACCATAAGCATATGGGTTTCCTCCCATAGATCGTTAAGTTTAAAGTCTTCAGCTAGACATTGGAAACCATCAAATGGCTAGTCACCTCATAAAATCATATAGAAATAGTCTAAACAATTGTGGGTCATCATAACTAAATAGTGTTGACCCAACTAAAAGGCAACTGCAACAGGCCAGGAAATGAACAAACCGAGCACACCCTTAATATCTAGTGAATTATTTAAGACAACTACATTTAAATTTGGTTCACATTTAGGCTCTATAAAGGGGTCTATATAGACAGATTCAACTACATGAAAGGTCTCAAAGGCTGGCTTTCTCATGGGAAGTATCCGGATGATCAGGCTATAAAGTCTGAGAAAACTCAAGTAATACCTTAGATGCACAAAGCTCGAGTCCTAAGGGAGGTATTTTAGGAAAGGATACTTGACGATCACAAGAATCATCACTATCCCAGACTTAGGATAAACAATACTCTTAGATGGACCAGAAACTATTGGTTGGATTATATGGTCCTTAAGGTCAGAACTATATCTTCTGTGGACTGGTTACCCAAGTGATCCAAAAGAACATCATCATAAAAACTACAAAATGGGTTATCCTAGGTGTTCATAATGTCCGCTTCTTCTAAATCAATGATCTTAAGAGGTTTATCAAATTCAAATAACGGATTGCCAAACACACTGTTTGTTAAAGGATCAAGAACTAAAGTGCTAATCATATTCACTTCTTCTAACTCATCAATCTCAGAAGGTTTTCTACTAACATTAGACACATTTAGTTTAGTAATCATATTACCAAAATATAAGTTCATTATTCTGATTCTACAGTTGATCACAACATTGGACGTGGCCAAGAATGGACGACCTTAAATCACCGGTATTCGAGCCTCTAGATTCTGAACTAGTTGGGCGTCTAGTACAACAAAATCAACATGTAAATTTTTTTATCAACCTTAAATAATACATCCTCGATAATAGATTTATCCGCTAATTGCAGTGTCATTTTGGTTGGTTTTAGCTCACCAAGACCTAGCTGGGTGTATACATGATACGGTAATAAGTTCACACTAGCTCCTAAGTCAAGCAATGCCTTATCGACCTAGTGATCACCGATTACACAAAATATGGTGGGGCATCCTGGGTCTTTGTACTTAGAGGGAATTTGGTTCTGAATGATCGAACTTACTTGACCAGCTAAAAATTCTCTCTTATGTACATTAAGCCTACGATTTTATGTACAAATAAGGAACTTGGAATACGCAGGAACTTGCCTAATTGCCTCTAACAACAGAATGTTAATGTTGACCTGTTTAAACATTTCCATTATTTCGTTGAAGTGTGATTCCTTCCTACAAGGACCTAACAACTGTGGATAAGGGGATTTGGGTTCATAAGACCTGGCTTGGTCAGGACCCTTAGAGGCATCCTTAAAGACTTTATCGTTCTCTTCAACTTTCAACTCAGATAGTTCAGATGAAGGTGGGTCTATAGCGGGATCTGTATTCTAGGGCATGGTCACCTTATTGTCAACTAACTTACCGCTCCTAAGAGTTGTAATAGAATTCATATGATTGGATGTTTTCACTCCTATTGGATTAGGATCAGTTTGACTAGGGAACTTTCCACTTTCTCTCTCACTTAGCGTCTTGGCCATCTGACCTACTTGGAGTTCTAACCTAGCAAGATTCTGGGAAGTATAATTAAAAGTTTGGTCGGTTGCCTATTGAAATCTAATCTGGATCTGTGCTAACATAGTAAGAGATTCCTGTAATTAAGATAGTCTTTTTCTTTTCTGAAGGGTCTTGAGAATAAGTAGGCTCTAACAGATTCTTAAGATAACCAAACCCTGGTGGAACTTGGGGATTACTAATGACCTTGGTTTTGACCCTTAGACCAAAAAGAAAAAAGGATGGTTCCTCCAACCTGGATTACATGTCTCATAAAATGGGTCTACTTCTGACGGTTATCAAATCTAGAATTATTGTGTAGAGCATTGAATCGTTCATCACTATTTTTTCCTTCCCAAAATAAAGTGTTAGGCTCATTTCCATAACTTAAGACTTGGGAAGCAATTGTATTATTATCGATCTCAACAAATGGCTTGTGTTTAGGTTGACCTAGTTCTAAAGCTTCTAACCTTCTAGATATAGCAGCAGACTTAGGGTCAGACTCAAAACCTGTATCTACCATGTTGGTGCTACTTCTATTGACCAAAAGTCTTTTAGGAGGTTCTACAGAGGGCTCCCATTGTTGGGATTTTTCAGTTACTTCTTTTAAAAAGACATAAGCTTGTTCTACATTTTTATTTATGAACCCACTAGTGCACAATGACTCGACCATGGCTTTGGTTGAATAATCTAACTCATCATAAAGAATCTGCACTAATTTTATTTTCTCAAATCCATAGTGGGACATTGCGACAAGAGATCATTGAATCTTGCTAGAAACCTATAAAGGGACTCTCTTTCTCTTGTTGCATACTGGCAGTAATTTTCTACCTAATTAACGCAGTTTTATGCTTTGTGTATAACTTCTGAAAAAAGGCAGTGGTAAGCTCATCCCAAGTGGTTATAGACTCAGAAGGTCAATTATGCAACCATGACTTAGCTTTATCTCTCAATGAAAAAGGAAACAACCTAAGTTTCAAAACTTCATCACTGAGGTCCTTAATTCTAATGGTTCCAAAAATTTCCTCGAAATCCCTCACATGGAAGTAAGGGTTTTCACCATCTCTCCTTAAAAATACATGGATCATCTGAATAACACCAGGTTTTAACTCATAATTAGCCGTAGTAATAGGCAGCTTTATACACGATGGTTGGCTGGACCTAGTTGGGAACATAAAATCTTTCAAAGTTGTCATTGCTGGCACAACTGGAATACTTTGAATAACTTCTTCACTAAGAGACAAATTCTCAAAACTAAAGTTTCCAAGAATAGGGCTCTCAAAAGAAGCGTTTCCTAAATCCTCGGTTTCAAGAACAGAGCTTATATTCTCGTCACTGATCAAACTACCAATAAAATCTCTTTTCCAGGCACGCTCACTAAAGGCTCTAGGAGGCCTGGTGTCACGGGCTTAGATTTTGGACTAGACCGTGCGGCACTTGAACTCTTCAAGTAAGCCTTAAAAGAACTCAAAGGAATTGGAGACTTAGAGATTTTGAAGTGGGAGAGTATTTGATTATTAGAGAGAGAATGTTACAATGCTTAGAGAGCTTGTTGGTAGATGATTTGAGCAAATGAGCTCTCCACCTTATATAGTATGCTATGGAGGATTCTAGAACATGTTCTAGAATCATCATCTTCTAGAGTATTCTATAATTTACAAGAATATACAAGGGAATATTCCTTATCCAAGAATATTCTAGAATATGTGGACTTCTCTAATCTGCTAGGCTCTTCTAATGGACCTAGACTCTTGTCATGGGCCAACCCAATATGTGGGAAAATGGGTGGCCGTGACATTCTCCCCCACCTATTCTCGCGACGTCCTCGTCGCGGCTTGATTTTAAAACTGGTTGATCGCATCCTTGAATTGCCAGAGAGACGCTTCGGGCTCCCATGTTCCTTCTTGTATGGATGCATCTTTCCACGTCACTAAGTATTCTTTGCAAGATGGCACTCCCTTTCTTCGAACAACCCGGTCAGCTAGTATCTCGTCTACAGCTTTGTCGAAAGAAGTTGTAATGGGAGGTGCACGTCTTGATACTCTCCGACTCTCGTCTTCCTCGTCCTTGTTGAACGCCTTTAGATTACTCGCATGGAAGACGGGATGGATTTTTATCTTTGATGGGGGCTCCACTCTGTAAGAAGCTTTGCTCACTTTGGCTAGTACTTTGAACGACCCTTCATACTTGCTAAAAAGTCTTTGTGTAGCCGCCGAGTGTACTTGAATTGTTGGGGAAGAAGCTTGACAAACACCATGTCACCATCTTGGAACTCCATATGCCGCCTCTTTTCGATCCATTTCTTCATTTTCTTAGACGCCTTCATCAATTGGGCGTGTGCTAAGTCTCTTTGCTGCTGCCAATCCTTCGCGGTCTTGTATGCTCCGGGGAAAACACCTGCATAAGAAGTGACCAAAGTACTTGGCGTCAAGGGTTACTTCTTCAATTTAGTCACCTTCGGTGGGAACCTTTGATAAGGTGCTTTTGTGGGAGGCTTAGCGCCAGGCTCCAGCCCGATCGCATGATCAATCTCCCTTCTTAGCGGCAACTTCTTGGGCAGATCCTTCGGCATCGCGTTCTCGAACTCTTCGAGAACCTTCTTCATGCCTTTCGGAACTTCTTCAACTTGGGTAGTCGGTTCCTCCTCCTTCATTGTTGCTATGAAGGTTACCTCACCCTTCTTAAACTCTTCTGAAAGTTGTAGCGCCGACAACACCGTGGCCTTCTTCTTCTCCCTAGTCACTGGGATAAGGTGTGTTGATTTTTCTCCGAGTATACACAAGGAGTCAAAATATGGCATTGGAATGGCACGTTGTTCGCACATGAACTCCATCCCCAACACCATGTCAAGGTCATCCATAGGGATCACCGAGAAATTGATAGATCCCGCCCACTTGTCGAGATGTATCTCCACACCATGTGCCACGCCTACTAGTGGCTTCGCATCTGAGTTCACCGCCTTCACGGTACCTCCTCCTTTAGCGAACTTCATGCCTAGCCGCAATGCTTCGTTCTTGGACTCGAAGTTGTGTGTGGCTCCCGTATCCACTAAGGCGCGGGAGGTCTTCCCATTCACCTTAACGTCTACGAACATGAGAGTCTTGTCATTGCTCTTGGATTTCTCCGTCTTAGCTTGGACACTTCTTAGCACTTGGAGCGAACTTATCATGGAATCCCGTTCCTCGTCGGATCCATTTTCCTCCATCAACGCACTAAGTTTACCCTTCATCGGACAATCACGGACTTTATGATCTCCATCACATAAGAAGCAAGAGTAGGAGGGCTTACCTTTATCTTTATGCTCGGAAGTTTTATTTTTCCACGAAAGATACTTTTTTGAGGTATGCTTGTCTCTATCCTCCTTCGCTTCCCCACCTTTGGCATGGTGACTTCTTGAAGTTTCTCCTTTTTCTTCGAAGTTTGTACTCCTTGAAGTCTTCCCTTTTTCTTCGAAGCTTGGCCTTGTATTCTCGATCAAGGTCTCGGCTACAGCTATTGCCTCGGTCAGCGTTTGCACACGACGGCGATCCAGCTCTTGTTTTACCCATGGCTTTGCTCCGCACAAGAAGTTAAAGAGCTTCTCTTCCCCAGACAGGTTGGGTATTTCTAGCAACAAGTTTGTATACGTCTCGGTATACTCTTTGGTAGTACCCGTTTGAAGAAGATACTTCAACTTCGCTCTTGCCTCATAAGACGCATTCTCCGGGTAAAAGAACTTCTTAAGATCGACTTTAAAATCTGACCAAGTAGCGATAGTAGCCTTACCTTACTGAATCTCTTGGCTTCGAAGTCTCCACCATGCTAAGGCGTTCTCCGTGAGAAACACCGTAGCTCTTTTTATCTTCCTTGCATCATCCTCCATCTCCAGGTGTTCGAAATACCTTTCGTAACTCCATATGAAAGTATCAATCTCCTTCGCGTCTCTTTTCCCATTATACGATGTTGGCTTGGGAGCATCCTCTCTTGAGAGTCTGCTTGGACCCTCGTGCATGGCTTGATTTATGGCAGCCCTTTTGCACAATAACAATTCTCCTTTCACCGCTTCTAGCTCTTGCTCAACTGACAGCAATTTGGCCTTCACCTCCTCCACGCTATCATCCATTGCGTTTTGGATCCGAGCTTCTACGTCCATTTTGATACCATCCACCGCCTTGCAAGAGTCTCCTTCGTTAGGAACTCTTCCTCGGCGCGCATAAGAAAATCACTTACTCGCTTTTCCATGCGTACCATTCTTGCCTCAAGACTTGTTTGCGTATCCTTGGACTTGCCCCTTTTCTTGGCCTGGCCATCGACACCTTTCTCCATGGTGTTGTTGCTATTAACGTCAGCCATTCTTGAGTCTTAAGCTTCGCTCTGATACCAACTGTCACGGGCTTAGATTTTGGACTAGACCGTGCGGCACTTGAACTCTTCAAGTAAGCCTTAAAAGAACTCAAAGGAATTGGAGACTTAGAGATTTTGAAGTGGGAGAGTATTTGATTATTAGAGAGAGAATGTTACAATGCTTAGAGAGCTTGTTGGTAGATGATTTGAGCAAATGAGCTCTCCACCTTATATAGTATGCTATGGAGGATTCTAGAACATGTTCTAGAATCATCATCTTCTAGAGTATTCTATACTTTACAAGAATATACAAGGGAATATTCCTTATCCAAGAATATTGTAGAATACGTGGACTTCTCTAATCTTCTAGGCTCTTCTAATGGACCTAGACTCTTGTCATGGGCCAACCCAATATGTGGGAAAATGGGTGGCCGTGACACTGGGCATATAATAAAATAACTTCTAATTTGAAGGGAATTCCTAACAAACACAAGCAAGGCTGACTCGACCAAGCAAACTTATTTAATCTATCAAACAAAAAACATGATGACTCCACTTAGATTGTTTCTAGACCAACTTCTATTCTTCCAAAAGGCAACTAGTTACAGTTTTAGCAAACCTCTTGGAACGATCCAAATTGGATTAAGTCGATCGAAGAGAAGCAGGATAAGCTCTAAGGAGCTTGAATAACCCTACCTCTTTGGCAACGTTTCCTTGGGTTACAAGGTGGCGCAAATCAACTTAAAATTAATCTTCCTGATCCTTGCGTTGAGCTAACAAAGTAACCAGTACAATCCTTTTGATAAATTTTCCAATAAGATCGTTACCCTATCGTTCTTCTTTCTAGTTAAATTTTAAGGCTTAGCTTCGCGTTAGGTAACATGTTTCTAAGGTGGGAAAGAAGGATATGGTGATGAAATCCGAACCCTTATCTTGTATGGAAAGTTCTTGCCTTTTACTAGAAAATAAATCCGTAATCAAGTCCTTAACATATATGCATACGAAGGAATACAATAAATCCACTTGCAGGGAATTCGTGGGCTGATCGAGTCTTACTTCCCTTTTCGAAGGATCGTAATTATTGTCTTTCCATGTGTAGTTTATATTTAATATTTTCCGTATGGTTTAAAAATAATAATAAAATCCAATGTTCAACTCCAGATATAAAAGTCCAACTGTCCAAAAATAAAATAAAACCCTAATGCACCTTCTAAAAATAAAAAAAAACTATAAAATCTAAAAATAAAAATAAAATAGAAATATTATTTTTCACTCCTTTTGGATCTTCTCTTTTTGTTTCCTTATTTGGATTTTGCTCCCTCCTTTTAACAAATTTTATTTATTTTTTTAGCTTAAATCTAAATCTGAAAATAATAAGAAAATACCAAAACGTGTAAAAAAAAACAAAATAAAATAAAAATAAATCCTAAAATAACCAAAAGAAATTAAATATAAAATAAAATATAAAAACAAGTCCCCGGCAGCGGCGCCAAAAACTTGTTCGCTTTCGAAAAGTGATAAATAGAGTTTGTTCCATGAGACTTATGAAGAAGTGTCTTAGACCTAATTCTAATTTAAACTAGCAAATAAGTAAAAGAGGATATCAATATTAAGAATAACTGAGACTCACAATTCCACCATTAATCATATTCAAGTGATTCTTACATTAATTCTGAACAATTATAACTTATATTATTGACTTTGATTCTTTGCCTAAAGTAGATTTTTAAAATATTAACTGTAAATCATAAGCATTGTGCATCAAAATCTCTAAGTCTAACCATACACCATCAAACAAAATCATAATGAATTAAGAAAAATCATTAATCAATTAAAATCAAAGAAAATAGTCATATAATTAATTATAGTTACAACTTAATCATGAAATACGACTTCCTCCATTGTACCATAGATGGGATTTAGCTCATCATAGCAAACACTCTCTCAAAAGATGAATACATAACTCAAAAAGTGTTTGAAAATAAGAAAAAAGAATAATACAGTGAAACTGCAACGTTTATAATCATTGCGAAGAAGAATAGAAGAGATACAAGTATAAATGTTTCTTTTTTGTCACTGAAAGAGATAGAAAAGATCACTTGGATTAGCGACTGTCTTCTGGTGTTGTAGAATAGGTCATGGGTTTTGCGACTGTCTTCGGCAGCTTTATGTTCTTCGTGTTCTTATTCTCTACAACAACTCAGGCTCGATTTGATTTTCTTTCTCCTTCAATCCTGGCAACTCCCAACGTCCCTCCATTGCTTCCTACATGTCCCCTATTTATATTAAACACCCAACAACTTCAATTATTCTCTCGAATCTCTTCAATATCTTTTTATTCAATCAAAATATTCTCGATGATTTTATTTCTTCTCCAGTACAGATATCTCGATCTATTTCTTTCTTAGTGCACTGTTTTTCTTTCTAAATTTCAATTTGCTGCTCTAATTATCTCAAAAGATTTAAAAGACATATTGTTGTAACTTCCCTTATTTCACGTGATTCGATTTCATCCTATTTTTAACCGAGAATATATTCACGTTCATGTTTTGATTTTTTGTGTCAATCATGTGTACATGTTTATAAAATAGGAAAGAATATATCTCTTGTATTGTTGGGGCTCTCATTTCGCTCCCTATGAATTCAAACATTTTCTACTCCAAAATCACACCTTCTTCACTCAAAAATTCTTCTACTTTCACTTCAATTTTATTCTTTTCATCTCAAACTCTTGATCTCAATTTCTGGTCAAAAAAATTTAGAAAAAATGGCAAAAATTGCAACCCAACTTGATCTCCCAACCCAACTTAATTTTTATGGAGTCGTACTCAAAGATGTTATTAGTAAGATATGTGATGGTTATAAGAAAATAGAGAATGAGAAAAACAAAGAGGTCTAAAAGTTTAAGATGTTAACCAAGTCAAATCTACAGCTATAAGAAAAAGAAGAATTCAAGGAAAGAAAATTAAAGGGAAAGAAAATTTGAACGTTAACCGTACGACTAGTAACAAAAACTAGGAAAAATCTTCTCAAGAGTGCATCGAATGGAAGATCCGTCGAATGAAAATAAACAGGGAGGCCCAAGATTGTCAGAGATTTTGACCGAAATATTTATTTAATTTAAGTTTTTACTGCCCTAGTTTATATCTTGTAAAAGAATATAGTATATTAAATTAATGTAATGGAGATTAATATTTTAATATAATTTTAGTTAATTCAATCAAATTATCAAGCTTGTTTATTCCTTTTGAAATCTAATTACATTTAATTAAACATTAAAAATTAAATTATTTTATTGTTAAAATCAGAAATAGCCGTTCGATTAAACCTAAATGAAAGACTATGATCAAAATTATAAATTATATAGCCGTTGTCGTTGCAAACTGAGACGATTGACCTAGGTTAAGCCGACGAAGACTAGTTCCGTACAACTACTATAAAATAGTTTTATAAATTCAACTATTTTCACTTCCAAAATCACATCTTTTTTTACACCCATATGTCTCAATCGTATATTAATCCGGCAGAGTTTTCCATAGATGAAAATCTATCTCTTTGTAGAAACTTTGTTATATGTTATCCAACAAGGGATGAGGAACGACGACGAAATGGTTTAATGAGTATGAGTTACCGGAGCAGAATCTATGAAAACTTCTACAATGACACCGGTAACCCGAATAACCGTAATGTACCTGGGTTTTGTCGATTTCAAACCATAAGAAGTGAAGTGAAAGAATTTATATCTTTAGTCCGGGTTGTCAATCGATATCGAGTAGGGGGGGGGGGGACTAATGCTGAAGTTTGTATTACAATCTCGAGAAGAATGTCGAAGATGGAAAAAGAAAACTTTTACTTATGAAGATCATTATGCAATCCTGATGGATTTTTTGATTGCACGTATGTGATGTTAAAATGTAGAGACATCCTACTCCAGAAAAGAAATTGTTATAAATTTTAATTGAATGTGTAATAAAATTAGTAGTTTCTATTTATAGATTGATCCTGATTACATAAATAGTTAATTTCTTTAATCTCAATTTCAATTACAAATATTGAATAAAACATAATTGCTCATTCCCAGACCAGTTCCTCTAATAATAGCCCCGGTCCAGCGAATTTCCAAATCCTTGACTTGTTTCTGTAGATTGAGATCCATCATCAAGTCCAAGGAAATCACAATGCTGAGCTGGAAAGGTGTCAAAGTCTATTTGTCTTCTGTAATCTTGATATGGAACTTGTGGACTAGCCCAACGAGATCCTGATTATAGAGGTTGCACATTATAGAGGTGGAATTATAGCCGCTGGATTCGACGTTGTGATCTGACCGTCGTCGAGACAAGCTGAGTCTTCAGCCCAGGTTAAGGCGAACCTCAACGCAACTTGAGCCGAGACTCGTCTTAACCTGAGCAGAGCGGCTCAGGTTGTGTCTAATAGTTCCATCTGATTATTTTAACCAATTTTCTACTGCCCAAAAACTTAATTTATCTATCCACGTGGTTTGGCAAAATAAAAAATATATTAATACCTATTAAAATTGCTCTTACTTTTGAAGTTTTTATTGGTGGAGAGATGACTATAGTACAATACAGTAATTTATGGGTCAATATCATTCAGTGTTACGGGACCCACAACACTTGATCATTAGAGCGTCCACAATGGGACGACTAAAACACGGACTAAAGATCAAATTCAGTCTTTAGTCCGAAAATGGGATGCGCAGCAGGACGACTAAATTTGGGGTTTAGTCCAGAAAATCCACTATAGCAGACTAAATCTGGTCTTTTTTCTGAACTAAACTTGGTTTAGTCGAGCGGTGTCGTAATGAACCGCCTGGCATCAAGCGGCTGTGTAGTGAACCGCCTAGTATCAAGTGGCATTCTAGCATAACGCTTAGAAATACGGGAGGTAACCTAGGACTACGCAAGCGCTAACCTAGGACTACGCCTGATGGAGCGAGCGTCTAGGATCACGTCCACTAACAGGCGGGTAACCAAAGCCCCGCCCCATTGGAGCGTAATGCTAGAATACCGCCCATTGGAGCGTAGCGCTAGAATACCGCCCATAAATAAACGTCATGCTAAGGCACCACCCAATATTAGGCGCGCCCCTAGGAGTCCGCCTGGCTACTATCCATGATTTACAAATTTTAAATGTTTAG
Source organism: Papaver californicum (assembly GCA_023531435.1). NCBI lineage: Eukaryota > Viridiplantae > Streptophyta > Magnoliopsida > Ranunculales > Papaveraceae > Papaver > Papaver californicum. Next base: position 5,801,892 of record JAJJMC010029502.1, read on the forward strand.
TTATTTTGGAGGGAAATGGTTTGTTAGTTCAAATGTTTAGTTAGTTAGTTCAAATATTTGCTTAAATGTTTAAATGTTTAGTTAGTCCGTCTAGTATGCTTAAATGTTTAGTGAGTTCAAATGTTTAGTTAGTTTGGAGGGAAATGGTTTGTTTAAATGTTTAGTTAGTTTTAGTATTTCACATTTGATGGGGCGGGATGCTAGCAATTCGCTTGGAATTGTAGACGGGGCGTTAGGACATCGCCCGTCCATTTCATGTCTCACGACTCGATCAGGCGTGATTCTGGCGCGCCGCCCCATCAGGCGTTTGTCTAATGGTTCGCCCGTCTCTTGGGCGTGGTCCTAGGAGTCCGTCTACCATCAGGCGTTATCTTCCGTTCCCGCCCCACATCAAGCGTTCAGCTAGGAGTCCGCCTCGCGCAAGCGTTACGCTAGGATCACGCACGTCTCAACAAGCGATACGCTAGGACACCGTGCAACATCATGCGTTATATTAGAGCACCGCCCGACCATTTACCGTTGTTCTTGGACCGGACCAAAGACTAAAATTTTTAGTCTTTAGTCTTTGGGTATACTCGTCCCACTGTGAACGCCCTTAGTGCACCTAAAATTAATAAATTACAAACCCAGCTCCAAGAGTAACAAAAAAGCCCATCAACTCTACACCAGTGGCATTCTCGTTATTCTTCTAACTCTATAGATCGAAAAAGGAAAAAGGAAAAAAATCAGTATTCTCATCACTCTCTCTGTCACTACTCAGCCTCTCTCAAGAATCTGGTTTTACAAACAAATTCCGGCAAACCGTTTTCCTGAAGGCGAAATAAACTAGTTTTTTCTTAGTTCCAGCTTGATTTTTTCGAAATGTCGTAGAATGAAGTAGTACTCTTTTCGGAAATGGGCTGTGTTCTTTGTAAACGATCATCAGAAAGCAACAATAGTAGTAGTAAGAAGCCTAATGAAGTAGTTTTAGTATTAGAAGAAGAAGGAAGGAACACTACTACTAGTTCAGATGTAGTTGTTAATGGTGGTGATAATGTGATTAGGGTTAATAAAGAGATCAGTAATAGTATAAATAGATCAGAAAGAAAAAAGATCGGAGATAATCAAACGGTTGTCATCGAAAGATTAAAACAACCAAAAATAAATCATCATTCTAATTCATTGAAAGTTCAACATGGTTGGCCTTCTTGGTTGTCCGCTGTTGCTGGTGATGCTATTCAAGGTTGGATTCCTCGTAGAGCCGATACTTTTGAAAAGCTCGATAAGGTATTATTCAATTTGAAATTGAATGAATGAAATGAAACCCTAATTTTTAATATTGGATGTTGTTTCATGATTTTGATCAGTTGTTGTTTTGGTGATGTTTTTAGATTGGGCAAGGGACATATAGTAATGTGTATAAAGCTAGGGATCTTATAACTGGAAAGATTGTTGCATTAAAGAAAGTTCGATTCGATAATTTAGAACCGGAGAGTGTGAAATTTATGGCTAGAGAAATACTTGTTTTAAGAAGACTTGATCACCCAAATGTGATTAAATTAGAAGGATTAGTTACGTCGAGGATGTCTTCCAGTTTGTATTTGGTTTTTGAATACATGGAACATGATCTTGCTGGTCTTGCTGCTTGTTCTGGGGTCAAATTTACTGAACCACAGGTAATTTTGAGATGTTGTTGTGAATTTAACTTTTGCTTGTAATAAATATGATGCATCTTTTTTTGGTAAGTGGTCTTGTTTTGTAATGATAAAGCTCGAAAAGTTGGGATTTGAAACATTTATGTTGGGATTTTTTGGATGAATATAGTATACTCAAGTTGAATGCTGCAAATTGTTTCACCTAAAGCAGATATATGGTAGTTGTCGAGATTGGACATTTGAAATAAGGGTCAAGATTATTTTAAATGACAATTATACCAACTGTTTGAAATTTTTGTGTTTATATGGTAGGTTTTCTATAAGGTTAGTATACTTGTTTTAGGTGTGCAACTAAAATCTTAGAAGACCCATTCTTGTTGAGTTATTTGGGGTCCAACCTCTGTCAACTCCAAGTTCAGTGTATAATGTGCAAATAATACAGTGATAACATGTATCTGATGGACCATATTTGGCGTCCAGTACCTTAGAGTTTTTACTGGTCAGTTGCAGAGGAACTTGTGCATCAAAGACCAAGTAACATATATGGATGTATCCCTATTAAGAGAACTACTCAAAGAAACAATCTAACATTTTCTTGAAAGTAGTTACCTTCTTCTGTTTTACAATTTCAACGAGGTGTTCCTTAATAAAACTTATGGATTGACTAATGTGTAATACCGAAGTTACTACTGCATATGATGACTTGCTTCATTTAAACTTTCTTCCATGCAGGTTAAGTGCTACATGAAGCAATTGCTGTCTGGACTTGAACACTGTCACAATAGAGGTGTCCTGCATCGGGATATCAAGGGTTCAAATCTGCTTATTGACAATGAAGGAATTCTGAAAATAGCTGATTTTGGGTTGGCTTCCTTTTATAATCCAGATTATAGGCAGCCTATGACTAGTCGTGTAGTCACCCTTTGGTACCGCCCACCAGAGCTCCTTCTAGGAGCGACCTACTATGATGTTGGTGTTGACCTTTGGAGTGCTGGCTGCATTCTGGGGGAGTTGCTTGCCGGGAAACCAATAATGCCAGGAAGGACAGAGGTGCTTGTAGTTTCTTCTGTTGTACTTTCACGCTGTTAGCTCTCTGAAGGTCCAGGCATCGGAGTTGCACGGCCTAATTAATTCCCCATTTAACTACGCTGCAAAATTCTTACGGTTCTTTTCTACATGAATGGTGCATATGCTCTTCATATTAGACCTTGAAGTTGATTGGCGTCAACCATCATAGGCTTATGATGGTTAAATGTCCATTTTTGAATCCGTAATTTTGCTGATTTTCCTCGATTAACTTTTTAGTACATTCTTATCACTTTCAGGTGGAACAACTTCACAAGATTTTTAAGTTATGTGGGTCCCCGTCAGAGGAATACTGGAAGAAGTCAAAGTTGCCACATGCAACAATTTTCAAACCACAACAACCATACAAGCGATGCATACCAGAAACTCTTAAAGATTTCCCACCTTCTTCCTTACCTTTGATAGAAACTCTTCTTTCAATTGACCCAGATGAACGCCGCACTTCCTCATCTGCTCTGAAAACTGCAGTAAGTTGCTCATTAGTCATTTATTATGCTTGCAAGTTGCAAGATTTTTTCTTATTCATTTTGACTATTTTTTTATACCAAAATCTGTATGCTACGACTTATCCAGAAGGAGGTGTACATAAAAATGGTATTGATATTAATTATTAGCAATATGCCAAGGAAAGTAATTGTATAGAACAGTGAAAAGTTTTATTAGGAGAAACTGGCGAAGTTATTAATCAGGCCCTTTTTGTTGCAGTTCTTTGCCTCAAAACCTTTTGCCTGTGAGCCATCAAGCTTACCTAAATATCCTCCATGCAAAGAAATGGATGTGAAATTGAGGGACGAAGAAGCTAGAAGGTTTGCTTTGTTTCTATCTCTGTATTTTTGCTTCTCGAGTTTTCTGCGTGTCTGCGGTTTGTCAGCAATCTGATTGGTTTCTTTTTTATCACAGACAACGAGCCTTGAGTGGTAAAGGAAATGCTGGTGATGCTTCAAAGAAAGCTCGAGGCCGTGATCAAGGTGACCGTGCGGTTCCGGCTCCAGAGGCAAATGCTGAACTACAAATAAACTTGGATGTAAGTTGGCTTGGCTTCTCTTTTATTATTCCATATTGCAGTAGTCTAACAGGGGTGTATTGGATCAGGATTTTCATGGATAAAAATAGATTATAGTTTTGTCTGAATCTAGTGGATTTATAATGTTTCTTAAAAGAATCCTGGATTCTTGTAGGTATATAAGTTTGGATCATAATAGACTGAACTTGGATTAGTTTAGATTTATATAGATTTTTAAACACCAAATAGTTTCTCAAAATAAAAGTTACAGTACATAAAGAACAAAAGAGCTTGGTAAAAGTTTTCATATTCCGGATCAAATGACGAAGTTTGAAGATGTAATTTAGCACAATCAACATATGGAGATGAATGATAGAAAATACAATAATTCTAGAGGAGGAAATGAACAAGTTAATGAAGGAGACGGTTATTTTTAAAAGAGAAACTCGAAACTCATGACCAACATCATCTTATAACCATGGGAGAGAATGTTATTTTTCAATGGAAAAAGATAGCATATCTTGATAAAAAAATATCCAGCATATAAACTATCCAAAAGAATCCATGAAACTCTCATGGTTTGAGTTGAGATTGATAGAAGATAATAATATACATATTTTTCCTATAATTATCCATAAAAATCCTTTTATATCATGGGTCCCCTATTATCCTAATAAATCTTAAGTGAATTGAATACCTAGGATATTTGTGGAATCTTAAAGAATCCTAATTGAATACCATGGATATTTACTGATTCCACATAAATCCTAATTGAATACCTAAGTGTTTTTAGGATATCTAACTATCCTTATAACTCCCAATCCAATACACCCCTGTAAATTCAGAATTGTCGCCCCAAGTTACAGTTTCTCATATGTCAAATGCACTCTCTATTCCTGAATGAGTGAAGTTATGAAATTCCTTGAATCTCAACTGCTCTATTAACCCAATGCCACTACATTATACTGTTTAACTCTTTGTTCCTCTTGTTATTGTTCAAAGCTGATCTATAAGACTACTGTTTGTATGATGGACATCTTTGTGTGCTTCTTTTCTTTCTACCAATCTTTTACCACTTCCCCAATTTCCCCAACCATTTTGGTTTTCTTAATTTACAGCGGCGGAGGAAATTACTGACTGAAGCAAATACAAAGAGCAAGAGTGAGAAGTTTCCACCTCCTCATCATGATGCAACGGGAGTATTTCCACTAGATTCATCGCGCAATGGGCCTATAACATTTATTGCACCTGAAAATTCATTTACCTCTTCAATATTCGAGCCAAACTCGTCGAGGGTCTCACACTCAGGCTCCTTGAGAAATTCTTCAGCCGTTGGAGGACATACCAGGAGGAAAGCCAAAAAGGAAGATCCCCAAATGGCACCATCCAGGTCCTTTATGCATGCATTCAGGCCATCCTCGATTGGGCGTTCTATGGAGCTTAAACTTAAGGGTAAAGAATCAGTTTCTGAAGTTTTTGGCGGCTGAAGATAGTGTAATATTCAAAAGACTACTCCATAATAATTAATATTTTTGAAGGGAGGTGCGTGGGAAATAGGTGTAGTTCATTTCGCTGTAGTTGTGGATTCAAATGTGTTGCTGGTATCATTGATTATATATGATCCATGTAATGATTGATGTATAATTCACATGCGGAAAGCCCCAAAACTAGTATCTGTTCAACTGTACAGACTTTAGAACCAGGTGCTAGCTTATTATTGCAACTGCTATTGCTACTGCTGCTGCTTTTACTATTACTACTACACAACAATGGGTAACCACTTGGAAGTTTTGGTGCCTCTTTCTGGATCTTTTTTCTCTCTTATTTTTTGTTATTTCAGCAAGATCTTAAGATTCATTTATTCCTATACTATGTTTTTAAAGTGTTGTGTAGAAGGGGAAGCGAACAGTAATAGCACCAACTTCTTTCAAAATGTGGCTAATTTTGCTGGTAAGTTGGACCAGTTATGGATCCAACAGCAACAGGTTGCTCCACGAAGTCTCTGTTGACATTCTCTGCCGTTCTCTGCCTCAAGCCTTCAGCCTTTTACCTTTAATTATTTATTCTCAAGTCTCAGGGGTTAATTTCGTTAAATAAATAATCATCCATTGTTATGAAACTAATATATCAAACACTGATGCTGATTGGTTGATTGAAGATCAACCACCTTAATCCTTTGATTGGACCATCTTGAAATAATTACATTGATCGATAAACAACTTAGTTCTACAGCCGTAGATTATATTGCTTAAGAGTTCTCGTTAAATGACAAAACGTAAACTTAAAAGGAAACATCTGGTAAGAAAAATATTGAAATACAGAAAGATAGTAATTTAGGCAAGTCACAAGGCAATAACGTCGGAGTCCCAACATCCCACCCCTCTTAAAATAGGCCTTCTCCTCAAGCCTGAAATTCTGGAAAACGAAAAATCAGGTCATCTGCATCATCCCAAGTAGCATCATCAGACGAATGATCTTTTTATTTGGTTAACCAGCGAGTGATAGCACGATTGTTTCGTTTGAACATTCCTTATTCTAAAATGGGAAATTTTATAAAGTACCTCTATTTAAATTAGTAATCTATAAAGTAACCTCGTTTTTTTGAAAATTTATAAAGTACCATCAACTTGGCTAACGACCAGTTAAGTGCTAGATGACGGTTATCTTGTATGAAAAAAGTCCTAAAAGCCCTTGAATCAGTTGAATTGAGTTGCCTATATCTCCTTGGTGGGGTAAATAAATGATTCGACGATCCTAAAAGCGGTGTAACGATCCTGAACCAAGCTTGACGAACCTGAAATGTGTTGTAGAATGTCGGTTCTTCACCAACCAAAAATCCCAAGACACTTGGGAATGATGAATCCTTTAGGGGAATGATGTAACGAACCTGAAAACGATAAAACGATCCTGAATCGACCTCGAGAAACCTGAAAATTGATGTAGATCAACACGAAAACTAGTAAAGGGTAAATAAGTAAATTGTTAATTAACTTAACCAAGATGGATGGAAAATCTAATGGTAGGGATACTTTATAGATTTTCAAAAAAATGAGGGTACTTTATAAATTATAATTGAACTGGGGGTACTTTGAACAAACTTAGGCTCCCAATCCAAGTTGTCCACAGTTGTAGGTAAAGTATCGACAATAATAACGTTAGCTCCCAATTTGAGTTTCAAAACTGAAACATGAAACACTGGATGAATGCGGCAGTTAGAAGGTAACTCTTTATATTACCTATAAATAAACTCCCTCTCTGTAACATCTGACAACTGAAAGCTCTTTGCTTTTCGTGGAAACGACCCTAACTATTACTGTATTACTTGTCAGTGGACTAGAAATAAGTGATTTAAGCACATAAAAGGTTTGGTTGTGAACACATTTAATGTGTTTACAAAATAGCAACGAGAATTTTTAGATGTTTGATCAGTTAGATCTTATTTCGGCCGTTGATCTATGGAACTTAGCTAGATGCTCGTCGTGTGTTGCATGTCTTTATTATTAATAAATGGCTTATGAGTCGTTTTGATTTACATTTTAGTTGACACTTATCACTTAATCACAGTTAATTATAACAAGATGGAAAATGATATAACAAGGTACATTAAATTCATTAAAATGATTAGAAAAAAAACGAGGTAAAATTATAAACTATTTTATAAAAGAGGACACACTAGTGATAAAATATAAAATAAATTTAGTATTTTTAATGTTTATTCACCTACGATTTTTGTGGAATTAGCACCTAACTATTAGAGATAATTTCTATGTCTAATTATCATTTGAAGCTAAACTTCTACTTGATCGAGGATGAATTCAATGCTCTATATATAAAATTTAATTAGTAATATGAGTTTATATTAATCTTTTTATATATTGTCGATTATTTTTACTGTATGTACTTATTGTGCACAGTTGATTGTTAGGTTGTTTAGATGTCAACTAACTTAGACTATTGATTATTATAATATTATAATTGGGTGATACATATAATGGTTACACACATCTTCATACAAGTAATAACTTGTAGGAATTGACGGAAGGATCTGTCAGGTGATCGTGTGTAAAGATAACACTAATAAACAAATCGAATATATACGTTTTTTAAAGGTCGATTCGGTTCATCTATGTCCGGATCAATCAGTTTGATCCACCGAAAATCTGGGATGTTCAGTTTGGTCCATAATTATTTGAAAATATTGATTTGACCAAACTAACCTTCAGTTCATGTTTATTTTATTTTCTCTTTATTTTATCTCTACTAATTTCTCTCTCTTCTTAACATAAACAACAAAAAACTTAAAAATTAAATATCCTCAAAATATAAGTTGAAAATTAATAAATTTTATATATTCAGAAAGGTCTCGACGAGATCTACGCAGCGAGTACCCATTATACTATGTTTCGAAACTTCAATTTTTTTTTCGATATAATGGTAGTTCATATCCAAGAATGAACACTATTTTTAGAGTATGATAGTTCATTCTAGTTCTAGCAGTTCATTTCGTAGAATGAACTCGCATATGGTAGTTAATTTTAGCAATTTATTTTGTAGAATGAACTTGGAATAATAGTTCATTTTGAAGAATGAAGTCGTAATGGTAGTTCATATTGTTGAATGCACTCGTGATATATGTTTATATTTTAGAATGAATTGATAATGGTAGTTCATAATGTAGGAATGGTAATTCATTTTGTAAAATGAACTTGTAATGATAGTTAATTATGGTAGTTCATATTTGTAGAATGAACTTGTAATAGGTGTTCATTATGGTAGCTCATATTGTAGAATGAACTCATAAATGGTATTTTATATTGTAGAATGAACTCGTAAGAGGTGTTCATTATGGTAGTTCATATTGTAGAGTGAACTCATAAATGGTAGTTCATATTGTAGAATGAACTCATAAATGGTATTCATATTGTAGAATGAACTCGTAATAAGTGTTCATTATGGTAGTTCATATTGTAGAATGAACTAATAAATGGTAGTTCATATTGTAGAATGAACTCGTAAGAGGTGTTCATATTGTAGAATGAACTTCTAATGATAGTTCATATGGTAGAATGAACTCGTAATACTAGTTCATTTTGTAGAATGAACTCGTAATAGTAGTTCATTTTGTAGAATGAACTCGTATATTAGTTCATCTTAGGAGTTCCATTTTGTAGAATGAACTCATATGATAATTCATTTAAGTTCACTTTGTAAAATGAACTAGCTAGTATGGTAGTTCATTTAAGTAGTTCACTTTGTAAAATGAACTCATATGATAGTTCATCTTGTCGTTGATTTTTAGCTAAAGGGTAACGCAAAAATTAAAAGCTTCGAAATATAATAACAATGGTACTCGTTGGATAGATCTCATTGAGAGCTTTTCGAATATATTTTTGAATTATGGTTCAAAAGATATTTAATTTTTTAAATTTATTTATTTATTTTTATGAAGAGGGAGAAAAAAAGAGAGAAAAAGGTGTTATTGATGATGTTTAAAAAATGGTGACATCATTGATGATGTCATTCTGCGTGGTTGATACTTACAGTAGGACCAGTAATATTTGGACCAAACAAACATTTTATATTTTTAAAAGGACCAAACAACAATTTGACCATGTCAACATGAGCAAACTAACACAATATTATTTCTGTTATGACTAAATGATAGTTTCTACTTTTTTTTATTGATAAATAAAAATATATTAGATCAAAAAAATAGAGGTACAATATACAAAAAAAAGAAAAAACTATACAAAAAGTTATGAACCTAAAAGAAAAACAAGGAGGTTTAAAATATACTCTAAAAGTTGAAAGCAAAACACAAGGACGGTTAAAATATAAATTCTTCCGATTAACCATCACACTTTGGTAAAACACATTTAAGAATTCTTCAAAAGCCAAAGCCTAAAAGTAAACAGTGTACTTGACCATATTAGAATGTGAACGACACATTGAGCTTTCCCAATAAAAATATGAAAATTACGTTCCTTCCAAACACACACCACACTATAACAGGAGGCAAGAGATCCTATATATTCCTATAATGATTTGGACCTGAGAGATGCTGCCAAGAAAGTAAATTCTCTTCGATAGAAGATGGCATAATAAAGAATCACCAATGAAATAAGTCCAAACACTTTTTGCTGTAAAACAATGTAAAAGAAAATGCGATGTCGTTTAAATATCTTGACAAAACAAGTAAGAGTTAGGAACTGTGATGCCACGACGTAGAAGACCATCTCTTATGCACAAACGATTATGACAGATACACCATAAAAAAATAGGGAAATTTGTTGGACCGTCCAAAAAACCCGGACCTTGTTAATGGTTAGTCCACCCGGGAAACACACTTATCCATTAGTCCAAAAACCTTTTCAAAAAACCCAATTACCATTCTACCCATATACTAGTCACCTATGGAGATCCCACGTCCTCCACGTCCTCCACCTCCTACACTACTCAACTTCTTAACGGGCAAAAACTTTCATCTACTCCACCAACTCCAGTCACACCACTCGACTTCATTACTCTCAAAATCAAAACCTAAAAACTAAAAACTAGGGAAAAATCAAAAAACAAAAATCAAAACCTTAAAAACAGAGATCAAAAACCGAAACTCAACAAGATTAGCAGCATTTGATTTCTTTCAGCATTATACAACTAAAACCTAACCCACTGTCCGCATTATACTACTTCAAAAATTCCATCTAAAATGGGTACAAAACGAAAAATCAACAGAAGAATAAAGGAAACAGTGATTGAAGAACACGATACTCCTAAATCTCCACCACAGAAGAAGAACAAGAAAGCTTCTAAAGTAGATTCTATACCCAAAAAATCAAGAAAGAAGAAGCAAAATGAAGTTGTTGATTCTCCAACAACATCAAAAAAAATGAAACAAACTGCTGTTGATTCTCCAACAAAATTAAAACAGAAAAAGAACAAAAAAGTTATTGGTTCTCAAACAAGATCAAAAACAATGAAACAAACTGTTGTTGATTCACCGGCAAAATCAAAAAACAAGAAACAGAATGAAGTTGTTGATTCTCCAACAACATCGGAAGAAAATGTAACAGCTGTTGTAGATTCTCCATCTACAAAGAAAAAGAACAAAGTTCTTGTTGTTCGTTCTATATCTACATCACAGAAAAAGAAGAAGGGTGTTGTTGTTTCTGCCAAAAAAGGTACATATCATTGGTGCATATCAATATATAACTTACTCTGTTCATGTTCTAGGAGTTAGATATATTGATATGTACCAATATATATCATTGGTACATATCAATATATATTCATGTTTTAGCATGCAACATAGGGTAAACATTGATATGTACTTGGTTTTTAGTATATACTGATCAGTACATATCGATGTATGCTTATTTTCATGTTATAACATCTAGATATTGGTTGCAGGATAAATACATATTGATATGTACTTTGTTCTAGATATTGAATTGGATAAGTATATATTGATATGCACTTTGTTCATGATATAGATATAAAAGCATATATATAGATGTATATTATTATATATAAATCATCTACATCTTGCATACAGGATAGTACATATTGATATGTACTTTGTTCTAGATATTGAATTGGATAAGTATATATTGATATGTACTTTGTTCATGCTATAGATATAAAAGCATATATATAGATGTATACTGTTCTATACTAAAGCATATATATCTTGCATACATGATAGTATATATTGATATGTACTTTGTTCTAATCTTGAATTGGATCAGTACTTATCAATGTATACTTTGTTCATGATATAACATATACATATCAACATATAACAAAAATATACTTTGTTTTATATTATAGTACATATTGATATATTGTAGGGATATTGACAGTGTGTTCATTATGCATTTGGTGTGAAGAAAACCACAAAACCTGCACCTGCTAGGAAGATCTACAGAAGTGGGTTCATGAGGATTTGGTCGCTTGTTAAAGCAATCAAGGCAGAAAAGCTTGAGTTGAGTGAAACTCATCTACACATAATCAGTGATCAATCATATGGCAACCTTTTCCTGATATTCTGATAGACAAATCTAGGTGCAGATCACTGGATGAAGAATGAAACTGCTGTGACCAATCTTATAAAGTGTTATAAGAGAAGTAAAGTTGCAGATGAGCTCAGATTTGAGTTCAAAAGGCATGGAGATTCACATATTCTAACATCCACTCCTGAAGAAGTAGGTGTTATCTTTGGAATGCCAAGAGCAGCAAAAAGACAGCATGAAGATATAATGCTGACATCTAAAGGTGGATATAGAAACAATGCTTTCTTTCGGAGGTTCTTTGCTGATGTACCAGAGATAAAAGAGGTTAACAGAGTGAGGATACATGAAGAAGTGTTGAAACTTCTAAGAAAAAAGCAAGCAACTGAGAAGAATGTTGAAGAAGAAAAAAGTGATGAATAAAATGAAGAAATTGGAAGTGATGAAGAAGAAGAAACTGAAAAAGGAAGTGAAAAAGGAAGTGGAGAAGGGATTGAGAAAAAAAGTCAAGAAGTGAGAGATGCTGAAGACCTGGTAAGGATTATATGCCTTTTCATGTGTATCACTTTATTCTTCACAACAAAAGATGCACATGCCTTGACTGAAAAGTACATAGGTCTTGTGGAGGATCAAGAAGCTGCGAAGAATGTGTCATGACCTGATTTGATACATTCTTACCTTGAATCAAGTTAGCATGCAAGTTGTTGACAACAACTCATCCTGAAATCAGCTGGGAACCCTCCCAATGAAAAAACATGTTTAACTGCATAGTTGGTACATTTTGTAGATCTTGCTCTGAGGAGAAAAGTTGGTAAATTTTGGTTTTTGGTCTGGGCAGGGTTTTGTGGGTACTACTTCATTAACTTTCTTATTGTGTTTACTTATTGAACTTGGTTTCTACATATTCAACATGGTTTTTAGTTAGTATGTTTATATATATATATATATATATATATATATATATATATATATATGTGATGATCTTTATTAGCATTGTTAGGTTTCTGTTTAAATTTAGAGTAATATAGAAAGGTAAACAAATTGATATGTGCTAAGGAGTACATATTGATATGTACTTGGTTCTGAAACTATGAACCAATAGATTCATAATCTAAAAACACAAGTACATATTGACATGTACTATGAAGTACATATTGATATGATTTAAAAAAATTACTTTGTTTATGTACATTTTTTTATGTTTTTATAACAACTACAAGATTACTAAAAAAATAAAAGAAAAATGTATTGGGAATAAAAATCACTAATAACTCTAAAATTAAATAAAAATGTATCACTCACTCGACCCCCGTATAGAGTGAATGACATTAAACCAATTGTTCATACATCTTTTAAGATGGAGAAAAAATATAAGATTTATATTTAATCAAAATCACATTCTGTCATTAAGAACATAACTCAGTTGGTACACAAACAAATTTTGAAAAAAGAAACCTAAAAAAATGCCACAGGTATCTTCTAAAAAATTTAAATCCAAAATGTACTAAAAAAAACTGTAATGAAATTAATTCTCATCCGTATAGTGGTACTGACGGATAACATTGCATGTATCCTTGTTGTGATGATCTTTCAATTTACAATTTGAACATGTAACATGATTTTTGCTCCTCTCCCATGCACTCTTGATACAATTTTTTTTTCTTTTTCCTGGAGGATCCATAACTACTATTGGTGGGAGAACATTATCTTCTGCGGTATACTCATCAGGCCTGTGGTATATTGAAAAACATAAATAAGAAAAAACTACTATACTTGTGCAGTTTTTGTTGATGTGTGTTACACTAAAAATAAATATGTACTATGTTGGTTCTAGTTTATGGTTTATATGTACTGCATAAAACCATTCTCATGTATGATACTACCATAAAAGTACTGCTTAAAAAACTTACCAGTCATGATTAGGAACAGGTCTGATAGCGATTGAATATAGCTGGCGATAACAACTAACTTTGAAGTATTCGTCGATATAATCAAGGAACTTTCTCCTATATGCAACAATAACTGCAGTAGCATGCGAGCATGGAAAACCATACACGTGCCATCTTTGGCAAGTACAACTCTTTTGCTGTAGATCTACCATATGAGACCTGCAAACAAGAAAACTAAGCATATTATTTTATGCAGTATATACTGATATTTGCACTACACAAATAAAACAAAAAAACTAGTGTAGTGGATATCTCAGTTCAAAAGAGCATGTTACCTAAAAAAACTAACCTTGTGGAATGAACTTCAAAGACGTGAGCATACGACTGACTAACTTTACAAGGACGACCAATTTGAATGTGTAGTTCAAGCAAGGCTTGATACACAGGGGTTAAGAGTTCCGGATCCATCAAAAGATTTTCTTCACGACGTTCTGACATCAACTCCATTACCCGTAGCCTACACGATAAAAAAATAATTAAAAAACAACAAACATATTATACATATAGTACATATATACTTGTAGAGTTACAAGAAACTTATAAAAACCTGATTGTCTCAGAGAGAGTACAAGGAGGTAACTTCTTCTCGCGACGAATCCAGTTATTAAAAGACTCAGCAATTCTTGAAGAAGTCTGACCATACCTACAGCTTGGGAAGTATGCACTAGACCACTTTTCCCTAGGAATGTTACGGCAGTATTGAGCAACCCAAGGCCTGCCTAGATAAACCATTCCTTGAAGACCTTCTTCATATCTTGCTGGAGAAAGCGCATATGTTGCTTTTTGGAAACAGTCCACCACTTCTTTATATTTTTCATCATCCTTACTGATGGGTAAGTTCTTTTTCAAGTGGAAAAAACAATAGCTATGATTAGAATCAAAGAAAACTTCAGGAATTGCATTCAACAAACCTTCACCTCGGTCAGTCAAAAAGGTGATGGGACGATGGTCCACAACTTTTTTAAGATTTTCCATAAACCAATGCCAATTATCATTATCTTCGCCAAGAACTAATGCATATGCAAAAGGATAAAAACCTGGAAAACAAAATATAAAAAACAATATCAATATGTACTTCATGTCTTGATTACAGATTTGTTTTATTGTTGTCATATAGCTGTACATATCAAATATGTACTTCATGTATGCACCTTTAAAAATATGTTATACCTACAGTGTATATCAATATGTACTTTATGTATGATGTGTATGATCCTAAAGTACATAAAAAACAGATACATATCAAAAATATGTACCATATAAAAAAGTTACTTTGATTGCCGTTAAGACATGTAGCAGCCATTAGACCTCCTTTAAACCTCCCCGTAAGAAATGTCGCATCACAAAAAATCATTGGAAGAAAAAGTTTATAACCCTCTTTACAAGCTCCAAAGCAAATAAAAAGTCTGTGGAATCTCTTTGTTGCGTCGTTGAAATCAAAATCAATATAAGACCCTGGGTTGGTTTCCCGAACAACAGTGACCCACCAAGCAAGATCAGTGTATGACTTTACATCGTCACCAAAAATCATTTCATGCGATAACTCTAGTGCATGATATGCGTGGTGATACTTGATGTTGATCCCTCCACCAACTTTAATATAATCCATAATCTCTTGAGGCTTTATGAGAGGGTTGTGCTTGACACGCTCATGAACTAAATGATTTACAAGCTTCCTCGAAACAGTTGGACTCCTCAACCTATAACCAGCGCCACAAGTGTGCCTACCCATGTAATACTTTATCTTAAACATTTCCAAAGACCCATTCATGGCAACCTCGTAAAGCATCCAAGAGCAACAATCATTGCTGCATCTGGATGTGAATCTCTCAAGGTCATTCTTCAATTTTTTAACCTTATATCCAGTCCTCAAACAATATTTCTCACATGCTAACCGAACAACTTCAACACCACCATGGAAGAGATGGTTTTATCTTCAAAAACATTCTCCCAACCATCATAAAAAAGAACACTTGCAACCTCTTTAGAATCTTTCAAATAACTGTTCCTAGCACTCAAAACCAACTCAGCACTGTTGTCAAGATCAGTACTTCTCAAAGAATTAGATGCACATGATAACACAACATCAACATGCAACTCAAAGAAATCTGAATTCTTCGGAAAATGCAATACATCAAGACCTTGAAGAGATACATCAGCAAGGACATGGAATTTCACTTCATTTTTAACATAATTAACAACAATAGTTGATGGAGTCAACCAGCTCCACGCATTGCAAATAGTAAACTTCAAATCTTCCAAAATCGAAGATAACGTAACCAAATATGCAATGTGGTGTTGCTTGTGGTATACATGAGAGTAGCAAAAGCTATTTGGATTAGAACCAACACCTGACATGTTGAACATGAAGAAATGTGATGCAAATAAAATAACACAAAACACAAAAATCAAAACATATATTTTAAGATGATAGGAATACTAAATCTACAATACAACATAATATGTACTACTTTAGAAGTATCACACATATTATAGAAACACACATAACAGAAAAACAGTGCAAACAAATATGTACTGATTCAAAAATAGTATACTATAAAAACAGTATATATCGAAAAGTTTAGAAAAACAGTACGTATTAATATGTACTGAAGAAATATTCAAAACATACAGAAAGAAAAGAACAAAAATCATGATTCCCTAAAAAAAATAAAAGAAAACCAAACAAAACAAAACCTATTACCAAACAACATGCAAAAACACTGAATACGACGATCTAATGAACAAAGTAGAACGATTACAAAATCAGTTTCAAAAGATGAAAAGAAAACTAAAACACGAACAAAAACGAGATCGATCATGGCATTCAAAAAAATGTACATCATAGAAAATGTTAATCATCGGGATTTCAGTGTAAGAAAACAAACAAAACATGAAATCAAGTTGATTATCATGATTTCACTTTAAAAAAAAACCGAGATTGACGATACCTGGAGAAAAATACAGGGAAGAAGATTAATGAAAAATACTTGGAGATTGACGATACCCTAAAACTGAAAACACCACTGAAGCAGAAAGAGAAGAAAAATCTGTGAGCTGCCAATTGACGATTTTTTTTTTGGAAGTTTTGATTTTGGCTAAATTTATAGTTCGTACAAGAGAGGGGTATTTATAGGATATTAAAAATCTGTTTTTCATTCTTCTCACGTGAATTGGGCGCCCGAGTAAGAAAACTAGTCAAATTACTTGTTTTTGGATTAATGGTTAAACCGGGTTTTGGGGTAGGATTAGAGGTTAAACGGGTTTCTAATATAGGATTATCTTGGGAGGAACTTTAATTCTCCAAATAAAAGAGATTTTTTTATACACAGTAGTACCTATAGGTAGGATTGTACATGGTACATGGTACAATTCAGTTCGGTTTTCTCCTAAACCAAAACCGGAACCATGAGACTCGGTTTTCCTATTTATGAAACCGTCCCACACCATTTGATAACGGTTCGGTTTTGAACCAACACATCTCGGTTCCAAACCACAGGTTTTGGAAAACCGACAATTCTATCAGTTCCAGGTAATTGACAGTGCAAGTTATAAAAAATATTCCTATTACAATAAAAATTGCTTTCTATTACTTTAAAAGAAATTTGTTATTATAAAACTTTATTAACAACAAAATGCAATCTTTAACTATATGACAATCGTACTAACAAAACGAAGAATATTAGAATTCATGAAATAATAAGAATAATAGATATGGGTAAAATTAATGGTCTAGATTAAGTATTAGATAATATATCAGTGACTATAAATTAACGGTCTTACCAACGGTGTATCGGTTCGGTTTTACGTTAAACTAAAACTGAAGCCACTAAGACCGGTTTACATAATTTTAAAATTATCCCACACTATTACATAAATGACTCGGTTTTATTTTTAATGGTATGGTTCGGTTCAGTTTAACGGTTTAACCGGTGGAGTAGTCAACTGATCATAACATAATTTTATGCACTTACTTGAAGGCCACCACTCCATAATATCATTTTCAGTGTTATTTAATTGGATTGACTGAATGCAGTAATTTACCACCTCAGATTCCCTTCTTGCAGCAACATTTAGCCTTTGTGGGAGCTATCAATTTTGGCGAAGAACAACAACATCATCTGTAATGATTTCAGATACCAGTTTATGCTTAGAACGAGTAGTAGAGTATAAGGCCGGAAATAGTTCGCAAATGGGTTCAGTAAAAACCCATTTGTCTTCCTAGAAATGGACCAACATACCATTGTTAACCTTGAATCTAGAATATCGAGTAAAAACTAACTTTCGTTGCATAATTCTCTTCCAAGCTGATTTTCCGTAAAGACCATTAGGAGTTCTAGTTAGCCAAGTAGAAATATCCTCACCATATTTTTATTTGATAATAGTCTTCCAAAGCATATTGTCTTCGTTGATATATCTCCATAACCATTTTGTTAGAAGAACATCATTCATAAATTTCAAGCTCTTAACACTAAGACCACCATGTTTCTTTTTCTTACAAATGATATCATATTTAACCAAATGCAACTTCCGACGATTGTTGTTATCATTCTACAAAAAATTCCTCCTAAGTTTTTCTAGCTTGTTGACGACCGAGCTAGGCATATCAAAAACATACATATAATAAATAGGTAAACTGGAAAGCACACTATTAATAAGTGTTATTTTACCTACTCTGAACAACAATGATTTCTTCCATCCCGCAAACTTCTTAGTGATCTATCGATGATTCTATCCCACTTAGTGATTCCTTTATACTTATCACCAAGAGGTAACCCTAAGTAATAGTATGAAGGATACCATTATAGCACCCCAATAAATAGGAATACTCGTTAAGATCACCAATATCACCAACTCCAAATACACGATTTTTGTTAAAATTAATCCGTAACCCAGAAATAAGATCAAAATACAAAAGAAGGATTCTTAAAAATTTAACCTGTTCAACGTCATCATCTAGAAAAATTAGAGTATCATCGGAAACTGAAGATGAATCACCATAATACCATCATTTGTAACCTAAAACCAATTAAAAGACCTTGAGATTGAGCTTTATTCATTAACCGAGTTAGAGCTTCACCAACCACTAAAAAAAAGGGACAAAGGATCAGCTTGTCTAATGTTTTTTTGTTTTCAAAATAACCTTCATAGCTCCCATTAATAAGTATGTAAAACCTTACATACTCAACACAACACTAAATCCATCTCCTCCACTTAACACCATAACCCATCTTAGACAAAACCTCATCCAAGAAAGACCAGCTTACATGATCAAAATCCTTTTCAAAATCAATTTTACAAAGAAGACCAGGTTTCCCACTTTTTAATCTAGAGTCAATTAATTCATTAACAACTAATACCCCATCAAGAATCTGTCGTTGCTTAATGAAAGCGGATTGTTGAGGAGAAATAACATGAGAAAGAGAAACCTTAAACCTTTTTACAAGCATCTTAGAAATAATCTTGTAAGCTCCATGAACAAGACTAATCGGTCTCAAATCCTTGATACCTTCTACGTTTTTTTAGGAACCAAAGCAATAAAAGTATCCTTAAGCCTCTAATCAAGAAAACCCTTCTCCTGCAATTCATGGATCACCGCCACAAAATCATTCTTTATAATTACCCAACAACATTAAAAGAAAATTTCCGGAAAACCATCTGGACCTGGAGCTTTAATTTTTCCTAAGAATTTGATATTTGTAAAACTTCATATTCATTAATTTTTCTTTCAAGCCAAGATTGCATGTCACTAGGAATAAAACTAAAGTCTAAGTCCTCTATAGTCGGTCTCCCTGATGTGTTTTCCTGAAAAATTTGTTTAAAAAAGTTAACAATGCAACTTTTAATTTCAGAAGAATCCTCGGTCATAATATCATTAACTTTGATTTTCACAATATAATTTCTCATACGCCTGTCAATAGCAAGTCTATGAAAATATTTGGTATTGTTGTCATTGTTTTTGATGAATTTAGTCTTTGCTCTACTTCTCCACTTCTCAGTTTGTAGAAGAATCAACTTACAATAGTCTTGCCTAGCTTTAAGTCCATCTCTTCATTCCAATTCGGTAAGTCCATTGTTTGCATCTTCAAGAGCATCCAACTACATAAATTTATCTTCCAACTCCCTATCAAAATGCCCGTAATCCTCCTTATTCCATATTCTTAGTTTTTGCTTCAGCATATGCAATTTCTTACTTAAAATAAAACCTGCACTAATAGAAAAAGTGAAAGAATTCCACCAAATTTGTAAAAAAATATGAAAATAAGGATTAGAAAGGCAAAATACCTCAAAGCGAAAAAGACTTTGGCCTCTAAAAACTCCATCACACACAATAGTAATGGGACAATGATCTGAGCAAGGTCTAGCTAGAGCAAGTTGAGTGCCCGCAGGAAAGACATCTTCCCATTCAGGAGAGATGAGTAATCTATCAATTCTGCTGCAAATACTATTTATCTGATTATTATTCCAATTATAGGTGGCTCTCATCATAGGCAAGTCAATCAACTCATGAGAAGAAATAAATCTATTAAATCTCGCCATACCAGAAGAAGTATCAGCAGAATCAACGCCATTAGATTTTTCATGAGAAAATATGATTTCATTAAAGTCCCACCAACCACCCAAGGAAATAGCCACAACCCCCTAGCCTCCTCCAACTCTCTCCAAAAATATTTTCTATTAATAGGATAGCCAGTGCATAGACACCGGTAAACATCCATCCAAAATTGCTTCCATAAAGCCAACAATGAAGGGATATAGAATGAATTCCAACCAAAGTATCAATAACATTGATTTTTTTTGAATGCCACATGCATAATAAGCAACCAGAACCACCTCCCGAAGGGACATCAACCCACTGCACATTGTTGTTACCCTATAACTGTCAAACTATTATTGATTTGCTGAATTTTTTTTCTTCCAAAAAAAATCACAATAGGCTTCCTGTCTCTGATTTTTTTTTTGATGATATCACGCCTATTCAAATCATTTAAACCTCTCATATTCCAACAAGTTAACTTGTGATCCATAAACAAACACGACAACCTCTACCATAAAACCATAACAACTCAAAAAAAATATGTTGAATGCAGACAAATGATGTTTGACGGATTTAAAAATCACTTTATTCATCTGAGAAATGTTCTCTTTAAAGTTAATGCCAAGAGTTGGTCCAACCTCTATAAATTTCTGCAATATGGAATCAAACATGATTCTAATATCTGGCTCAACTTGGTATTGTATGATACCCCACTGTTGCGTTATTGATAGAGAAATTATTTGATCTTGAGAAATATCTTATATTATCCTACTCTGAAAAGCTTGTAGTCCCAACTGGGTTAGACTTTTCCAGTACGTCAACGAAAAAAGATAGGATTGATACACCAGCTTATCTACGACTTTGGTTCTTAAAGGTTCTATTGAGGGACTGGACTGAAGAGGATAGGGAAAGATGCCGTATATGGTGTATATTTTGGATAAAAAAACCAGCCTTTGGACGGCTACTACTTTGTAAGGATCAAAGCCTTGGCCTGGGGGACGCCCAAAAATAAAAGAAAGTGCCTTACAGCTGGAAAGACAGAAACCTATCTTGAATTGAAGGGGCGAAGTGACTGGCTTTTCTAAAGACAGGGGTTATTGCTTTCGTTCCCTCACTCTCGCTCAAAGCAGCAAATGGGTAATATCCGCCAAGCAATCCCCTCTTGTTAAAGGGCCTTCTTTTATCGCTTCTGTTCGATCGATCTCACTTCACTGACTAGCTCAAGAAAGGAAAAAAGAGATGTCCGTATGCTAACCGCATTAGCAATCTCCTTTCCCTAATAGTAGGAAGCCGGCCAGAAGTCTTCGTTATGGGGTACTGTCTGATGGAAAAAGCAAACGAACGGGGTGAGCCTGACATTCCTGCTGTTTGAACAAAATCCAAGGGAGTGAAAAGATTGAGTGGTAGCTATCAAGGAGACGTTGAAGGGTGCCATTACGCTTTTCTTGGAGTCTTCGTCATATTTAGAAGTTGCTAGGTTCGCGAGGCAAGCTTGAGGGAGATAAATTGAAGACCTCAGCATCAACACTCGTGGGAAAGCGCATCCTCTGCTCCACACCAGTTCATAGGCCCTTCATTCCAAACCTGTCAAGGCCGAGACAAGCAAGCGAAAGAGCAAGTATGAACGCCTGTATTCCGTCTTCAAACGAGTATTGTCTTAGTTCCCGATGCCCCACAAATATAGAGGAAATGAAAGAGTTCAGCTTTCATTTCCCCGGAATAGAGCACTGAGTTACTTACGGTCTTCAGCAAGCAGGAAGCGGAACGAACTTTCTAGAATGCAAGCAAGTAGCTATGCTACCAGCAGCGCCCGGGCTTTCGAGTTCGATTTTTTACAATTCCCTCATAGAAGTGCATTCATAGCATTTCCTATTGATTCGTGGACTTGGATCTAATCTATTCTGAATTAAACGTCGCTACGCTCTTCCCAAGGACTCGCAGAATCGAAATAACGAAATTCTTGGGTGGATTCTTGGAGAAGCAGTTTCATCGCTAAGTGCTACTAGATAAACTGGTGGAGATCTTTCAGATGTTAGGTTAGTCGCTTCCTCTACATCGATTGGTAATTTAGAAAGAGCGGGTGAGACTATCTAAAAGGAATTCTTTGAACGATTCCCCTTGAAGTTCTTCCATTATGCCTTTCCTTCAGGGGAGATAGATCAATGATCTAAGGCCAGCACGTGAGAGAGATAAGGGGGGTATGTTTCGATTGACCGGACGAATGCCCTGCTCGAGATATCCTTTTACTATCTTTCTGACCCACTTCGATCAGTCGAAATTGAATTAAGAATCGAGTTTACTCTACAGAAGATGAGAGAAGAAAAGTCTTCTATTTTTAGCTCTTTTTCTAGCTTCCATCGAGGAAAAAGCTACATAAACGAGATAAAAATTATCATTTAAGCTCAAACTTTAATCTGAGGTAGTTATAGTAGCTTGGTTGCTTGTGTTTTTATAAAAGTCGGGACAACGGGGATAAAAATCTTTGTCGAAATTTGGGTGCCCAAAGCCTTCCTTCTCAAGCATTGGTAGTCTAATATGGGTTATAGAAGATTGAGCGGGCCTGCCTCATAAAGGAATGGAATTGAGAATCCTTTTACGCAATTCTGAACTAACCTTTCTCGATTCCAATGCAACTTCTCCTTTTTGAGGAGAATCCTCAAGACTAAAGAGATGAGCTAACAGATGAAGCGAAGAATTATACCTGACTTTCCCACGGAGGACGAGTCGCGGCGTATTATTAGAATTGAAGGACCTGAGTTTGTGCATTACCCTACTTATTTGTTCTCGATCAGATGATGGGACAGTAGCAGTAGCGCCACGTCTCTTTGGCTAAGATGTCGCTTCAAAGGATGAGCTGCTTAGGCTGGGTGTACCAGGAGCTTCTTAAAACCTATTTAAAGGCCACTCTTGTATGCGGAGACCCTACGTTGACGACCTCGCGAAGTCCCGAGTCCATCTTTTTTACACTTCTTGAGCCTAAAATGATCTAAAGCAAAGGAGTTAAAAGATATATCGAAGTCATTCTTACAGAAGGGACCAAGGAAATAGCTTTGCTGACCTATCTGGAAAGGTTCCCCTATTTTAAAGAATCTGTTGGTTCATAAGCTTCTGAAGACTCCTATTGAAGGGTCCCTTCCTTTAGAACTTGGATGCGATGAAGTAAATTGCTCTGCCAACGAAGGGGAATTGCAACCCCTGCCCCGTGGTAGTTAGAATAGGTAGTAGTGGGCGCTCCGACCGAGATAGACAAAATCCTATGCAAAAGGTTTCTAGGTGAAACATGTTGTAAGGTCCTGGACCTAAAGTTCTGTCTGTTGAGTTGGGACTACTCTCCTTGAAAACGACCACTCTCTGGCTGTGCCTTATGGCATGCTACTCCATCATAGGGTGTTTTCTAGTCGACCTACTGGTTTTATCAGTCATACCTTCTCGATAGCTACGTACCAAAAGGGGGCATAAGCAATATATTGATCCCCCCTTTATGGGAGCGTTACCTCCTACCCACCCTTGTGACTGATCTTTGGGATACTGAACTGCAAGTCATAATAGGGCAGGGAAGCCTGATCCTACCCTGACTTGTAACCAATCGATGAAGGAATATGAAACCATTCTGTTTCAATAGAGGTACGGGAAACGGTTAGGGGTAATGAAGTAGGTGAAGTCGTTGAATTTTGCGAGCTGTTCCAACCACTGCTAGATGTAATTCCAATACCATTCAGGCACAATATGAGCTGGAGTGGACATCGGATTAGCAGGTATGTAATTGTCTGGATGCCCATCATGCAAACACTTGGTTGTCTACTACTAATGCCTCCAAGTTTTTTAAAGACACTTCTTTTTCGAGGTAACACATACATCTTGATCCGAATTAATTTATACAATCTCTTTATTTATTTATTTATTTTGAGTTAACGAGTTTCTAACTCAGGTCACTGGTATTATCCATCCAATGACTTTATCACTATACTACAGTGACATTGGCGTTACAAATTCTCTTTAGAATGATCAATTCTAACAGAAGAAATTGTTGGATCTGCAACAATAAAAGTACTAAACAGAAGGAGATGTTAAGGTTAATGAAATATCTGAATTGATATACACACAATGAACATAGCCACCTGCTCAGCAAATTGTCCTTAACACAATAGTCCATCGGTACTCCTCAAGAATGAGAGATGCTATACCCCCACAACGGAGATGTGTCCAGGGTAGAACTTCCCGTTATGATTAGTATAAGCACAATACTAGTCACCCTCAAACTAACTCAACAACAATTGGATAACATAAAGGAAATAAACAAGCAGTGCGCAAAACAAAGCAGGAAGAGGGGAAAAGAAGTCAGGATAGTAGCTGCTTCTGGTGTAAGTTGAAATGAAGAAATTCGTTTTTCTTTTATAAGCAGAAGAAGAGAATAGTTTTAATGGCTATTGATTGAAATTCAATTCCGTGCATGGAGCACATACATAATGTTTAAAACGAAATTAAAACGGGTAAATTTATTCAATCTTTAATTCAATTCAAATCTCGCGGGGTCAGACGCCCCCAACATTAAAACAAAATTTAATTTAGTTTTAAATTCTTTAAAGAAATAATTTAAAAAAATTTGTCCAAAAAGATAAGTCTTGGTTGACCCGCAGCCACACCCGCATCCGCAGTCATAGCCACAGCCACAGCCGCAGCCGCAGCCGCGCCTGCAACCGCATCCGTAGCCGCAACCGAACCCGAGCCCGAGCCCGACCCAACCGACCGACCGACCGGCGGCGCCGTGCGTGCTTCAGTGCGAAGCACCGCGCGTGTGTGAAATGTTTGGTTGCACCAACTAGCCCATAACCTAAGTCCTCTCCCTCACACGAAAGTGTGTTGACCTCAAGGGGCCTCCCGTAGATGCGAATTTCTAAGTAATATGGAGAGGAAACATCTTTAATTTCTCCAATGTGGGACTAAAGGTTCATTCAGAAATAGTGAAAATGTGCTATTTTTCCTTAGTAACCCCTTAGTCCTAAGCCAATTTTACCCAAGACCAAGAACAAAACATTAAAATAGTAAAAAACCCATTTTCTCTAACAATCCCCCACATGAATGAAAACCCGATGAAAATCAGAAACCAGAAAGCGAGAAATACCATTATAGGCAATAGGTGTCCATAAGGTCTTGAACCTTTGCTGAGTGAGAAATTACCGGAACTACTTGATGGACAGTGAACGCGATGTCTTGAACTGCCATCATTTGGTGTAGTTAATCAATAACTTCCACGTGTGATATCACTCTAGGTGATGTCAAGTTCGTGTCGTTGTGTCCATTTTGTCCTTGGACGTATCCCATTTCTCTGAATGCTCTAGAGAATCAGCTTAATTCTCATAGGAAGCGGCCCACTTCCACATTCAGATAGGTGAGTTCCATCAAAAGTGTTTACTGCTACACCCCACTTCAATCTTAAATTGAAACTATAAAACTCATTAAGACTTAATAAAAGTCATATTTCACATGCAGTCACATTACCACATCTACACCATATGGAAGGGACAAAGAATGAAATTCTCCGATAGTGTTTCCTTTAACCCACCACAAATTAGTTGTCTCATTCAAAATCTTGATATTGGGATCTCCAGTCAGCAAGGTTGAGTATCCTTCATGGCAAGTTTATTTAATGAGATTAAGCCACATCCCCTCCGATGCATTACTAACTATCTCCTTGGAAAAACCTTTCGTCAAAGGGTCCGCGATATTCTCCTTAGACTTCACAAAGTCAACAGAAATAACACCAGTTGAGATTAGTTGTTTAAGGGAATTATGTCTTCTACGAATGTGTATAGACTTCCCATTATAGTTGTTGTTTTTAGCATTAGCTATTGCAGCTTGACTATCACAATATATATATATATATATAGCTAGCACAGGCCTATGCCAAAGAGGAATATCTTCTAAAAAGCATCTTAGCCAAGCGGCTTCCTCTCCTGCTATATCTAAAGCAATAAACTCTGATTCCATAGTGGATCGAGCTATACATGTCTGTTTGGAACTCTTCCAAGATACAGACCCACATGTTAGAGTGAACACATATCCACTCGTAGACTTAGACTCATCTGAGTCTGATATCCAGTTTGCATCACAAAATCCTTCAAGGACTGCAGGGTATCTCTCATAATTTAAAAAAAGTTCAAAGTGTACTTCAAGTACCTTAACACTCTAATAAGTGTATCCCAATGCTCCTGCCCTGGATTACAGGTATACCTACTCAACCTACTCACATCATAAGCAATGTTTGGTCTCGTACAATTCATCAAATACATCAGACTTCCTATAACACGTGAATATTCAAGTTGTGAAACTACATTACCCTTATTCTTTTTGAGTCTACAACAAGGATCAACATAATTCACCATAATAAGATTGACTAAGACTATATCCATTGGAATTTCTTCTAATCTTCATCCTTAAGATCACATCAGCGGGGCCTAAGTCTTTCTTGTCAAAATTCTCATTTAACATGTTCTTTGTGGAATTACTTACATCCATGTTTTTACCAAGTATAAGCATATCATCAACATACAAGCATACAATCATACAGGCATCATTCATAAGTTTAATATAAACACACTTGTCAGATTCATTGATTTTAAAACCACTAGAAATTATTACATGATCAAATTTTTCATGCCACTGTTTAGGTGCTTGTTTCAAACCATACAAAGATTTTTTCAGTTTATAAACTTTGTTTTCACAACCTTTCACTACAAATCCCTCAGGTTGGTCCATATAAATTTCTTCATCTAATTCACCATTTAGAAAAGCTGTTTTTACATCCATTTGATGTATCTCTAAGTTATGAATGGCAGCAATAGCAATTAACATCTTAATGGAAGTAATTCTCGTAACAGGTGAATAAGTATCAAAGAAATCTACACTTTCTTTCCGTTTACATCCTTTAGCTACTAATCTAGCTTTGTATTTTTTCACAGTTCCATCTACCTTACGTTTCCTTTTGAAGATCTATTTACAACCTATGGGTTTACACCCTAGAGATAAATCTACAATCTCCCAAGTACCATTCTGTATAATGGAATCCATTTCGCTAATGGTGGATTCTTCCCACCATGGAGCTTCAGAAGAAGTCATGGCTTCTCTATAAGTCTGTGGATCAGTCTCAGCTAAGCATGTTATGAAGTATGACCCAAAAGATTTTTCAGTTCTAAGTCTTTTTCCTCTTCTAGGCTCAAATTCAAATTCATCTTCCTCTAAAGGTAATGTCTGACTAATCGAAGGGATATCTAGGGGATCAACACATATCATGCGAGAATCAGATTTCAATGGAAAAACATTTTCAAAGAACACAACATCCCTAGATTCTATAATAGTATTCACACCAATTTCAGAAATTTTAGAACTTACAACCATAAATCTATATGCAGTAGTATGCTCAGGATACCCTATGAAGACACAGTCAACATTTTTGGGTCCTATCTTGGTTCTCTTAGGTGGAGGAATGGAAACCTTATCCAAATACCCCCACACTTTAAAGTATGCATAAGAAGGTTGTCTACTTTTCCATAACTCATATGGAGTTTTGTATGATCCTTTAAAGGGTACTCTGTTCAAGACATAGCAAGCTGAGAGGACGGCCTCCTCCCACAAGTTTGCAGGTAATCCTGAACTAATTAACATGACATTCGTCATCTCATTAAGGGTTCGGTTCTTCCGTTCAGCCACACCATTAGATTATGGTGAATAAGGAGGGGTTACTTCGTGTATAATGCCGTGTTCTATATAAAAGTCTCTTATAGGAATTACATACTCACCACCACGGTCAGACCTAACAGTTTTAATGGTAGCATTCATTTGGTTTTCAACTTCTAGTTTATACATCTTAAAGGCTTCTAAGGCATCATCCTTACCTTTAAGTAAATATATGTGACAGTACCTCGTACAATCATCTATAAAAGTGAGAAACCATTTCTTACCACCTCTAGTTTGAACTGATTTCATATCAACTAAGTCTGAATGAATTAATTCTAAGGGTTTAAAATTTCTCTGAATATTTTTTCTAAAAGGTTTTTTAGCATATTTTGATTCTACACATACTTCACATTTATGTTCATTATCCAAACTAAATTTGGGTATGCAACCTATGCTAGCTAGTTTATGCATTGACTTATAGTTTACATGTCCAAGTCTACCATGTCAAACATTCAATGACACACAAACATAAGCAGAAGAATCAATTTTATTCATTTCATCAGAGGTTACATAAAGTTTATAGAGACCATCAGTCGTATAACCCTTTCTTACATAATCCTTACCCTTAGTGAAAATGACTTTCCCAGATTTAAAAACAAGTTTAAAACCCTTATCATCTAAAACACCATAAGATATAAGATTTTTGCAGATGTCCGGAACATGAAGAACTTCATTCAATGTGAGAGTCTTGCCAGAAGTGAGCTTTAGCCCAACTTTGCCTTTTCCTGCAACCTGTGTTGCAGATGAGTTACCCATGTAAAGTTTCTTTGTTTCCACAGACATGATTGGTAGCACCAGAGTCTACCCAGCAGTCTCTCGCATTGGTTACCAAATTGACTTCATACACCGTGCCAGAAAACTCGGTTTTGTTGTTTTTAACCAAATTATCATTGTTTTTCTTATTATTAAAGTCCTTACGTTTTCTACAGTGCATTGCCATATGGCCAGGTGTTCCACAAACATAACAGGCACCTTTAATTTTTACCAATGCCAGATTTGGGTTTCTGAAATGTACCTTTCTTGTGATGACCAGGCTTAGGGTTGCGTTTGTTGTTGTCACCTTTTTTAGTATTGGAAGACTTGTGTTCAATTACATGAGACTTTTTGGATATGTCCCTTGCAGAAGATACGTTCTTGTCTTTGGAGCACAGTAATTCTTCTACTTGAATCTTCTTACCCAAATCAACCATACTGACTTCACCAGTTTCATGTCTCAATTTACATTTGTATTCAGATCAGGAAGACGGTAATTTCTCAATCACAACAGACACTTGAAACGTTTCATCTATCACCATACCGTCAGCAAGAATTTCATTGATAATATGCTGAAGTTCAAGGAATTGATCAACCATAGGTTTTTCATTTGACATTTTGTATTCCAGGAACCTAGCTACCAAGAATTTTCTAATTCCAGCAGTTTCAGCTTGGTATTTTGCTTCTAAAGTAGCCCATAAATCAAAAGTAGAAAAGTTATCTTTTGCATTATAAAAATCATACAGTGCATCTTCTAAACAATTCAGAATATGATTTTTTGCCATATAGTTTTTTCTAACCCAACTTTCCAACTCCCTTTCATTTTCAGCATCATTCAAACTCCCATCAAAAGATTTCAGAACTAATTCATCTAACATATGAAAACTCAGTAAGAACAACATCTTTGATTGCCATCTTTTGAAATCTTTGCCACTGAATTTTTCTGGTATGTCAACATCATTTTTACCCATTGTTACAGAAGAAATGTATTGTGTTAAGATTGTTGGATCTGCAACAATAAAAGTACTAAACAGAAGAAGATTTTAAGGTTAATGTAATCTCTGAATTGATATACACACAATGAACATAGCCACCTGCTCAGCAAATTGTCCTTAACAGAATAGTCCGCCGGTACTCCTCAAGAATGAGAGATTCTATACCCCCACAGCGGAGATGTGTCCAGGATAGAACAACCCGTTATGATTAGTATAAGCACAATACTAGTCACCCTCAAACTAACTCAACATCAATGAGATAATAGAAAGGAAATAAACAAGCAGTGCGCAAAACAAAGCAGGAAGAGGGGAAAAGAAGTCAGGATAGTAGCTGCTTCTGGTGTAAGTTGAAATGAAGAAATTCGTTTTTCTTTTATAAACAGAAGAAGAGAATAGTTTTAATGGCTATTGATTGAAATTCAATTCCATGCATGGAGCACATACATAATGTTTAAAACGAAATTAAAACGGGTAAATTTATTCAATCTTTAATTCAATTCAAATCTCACTGGGTCAGACGCCTCCCACATTAAAACAAATTTTATTTTATTTTTAAATTCCTTAAAGAAATAATTTAAAAAATTATGTCCAAAAAGATAAGTCTTGGTTGACCCGCACCCGCAGCAGCAGCCGCACCCGACTGACCGGCAGCGTGCATCCTTCGGTGCGAAGCACCGCGTGTGTGTGAAATGTTTGGTTGCACCAACTAGCCCATAGCCTAAGTCCTCTCCCTCACACAAAAGTGTGTTGGCCTCAAGGGGCCTCCCTTAGATGCAAATTTCTAAGTAATATGGAGAGGAAACATTTTTAGTTTCTCCAATGTGGGGCTAAAGATTCATTCACAAATAGTGAAATGTGCCAGTTTTTCCTTAGTGACCCCTTGGTCCTAAGTCCATTTTACCCAAGACCAAGAACAAAACATTAAAATAGTTTAAGCCGATTTTCTCTAACTAAATTGCTTTGGAACTATGGCGCTGCTGTTGTGCCGGAACTGAAGCATCCAGAAAATCAGAAGTTGCTCCAGTAAAAGAATTGGTTCCAGATGCCGAAATAATTGGTTAAATCGAAATGGATCTTTCTATCGGATTTGGGCTATGCATCTTATCAGCTTCAAACCAATTCGAATTTTGTAAATTCAAATTACCTAAAACAGATCCTGACTTCTCGCGACATATAAGATTTCTGTTGATATTTTCATATCCTGACGAGGTATTCTCCACTAATTTCGTAACTGATTTAGAGGAAACAAATGGATTTCCTAAATTAACTACTTTCCATGATTCAGATACTTCCACAGTATTCGAACCATGCATCGTATCATATTTACCGTCTATCATTACCATCTTGTATTCTTGTCAACAATAATCAAAAAATTCATGTTATTAAAAAGAAATCATCGATGTTCCAATAACCAGATTACAAACTTTAAATAGCGAATGACAGAAATATATTCCCAATTGACAGTAGTTTTATGAATATCCAAGACCACCAAATAGTTCCCCAATTGTCTTGAATAAATCCGTACTTCATAAATGAAATGGAGCACCTCTAGTTCAATCCAAACTCCATCGGACCATGAAGAATTCGACTCAAATGGAACTAAATTAACAGTTGGCAACCATGGTGCTTATCGGACAACCATTCCTTCATAAATCCATGATCCTTGATTGATTAATCTATTCTTCTCCTTCATAGAAGATGTAAAAAAATATAGCTTTTTCTTTCAAATGGTAATATATCGAACTCATTATCAATTTTATATCAATTAGCCATATATTTCCCAAAATTGATATAACCAATGTTGATTCAATCACCACTCCGTTTTCCCAACTTCCTTTGATTTAAAACCAAGTTTAGATTCAAAAATGATATTCCCTCCTGTTTAGGTACACTAGCAGCAAACAACCATATTCTTCATCAATTGATAAAATCTTCTCAATCTACGGCAAAACGTTTCCACATGTTGCTTCCATTTTTGATACCATGGTATTCATAAATAGGTTTATATATACTTGAGCTAATATTCCAAGACCAGTTCCCGTAGAACTTCTGTGCGGATTCATTCTTAAAAAGTAACATAAGATTCTTAGCTTCATCTCTTGTGATATAGACTCGGATATCTTGTCTTGTGTTCCGAGTTTCTTCCTGAATACGAAATCTTCACTTTGATCCTTTATGAGTTTTAAAAAAAACGAATGATTTGTACTCACAATAAACGCAAAATCCAGGTGATAAAACCTCAAAAAACCTGTGTTTCTTCTTTCTAAAAACTGTTTTCCAATCATGCATCAGAATCGATTGACGAACTTGAATCAGAGTAATTACCACTCACAATATTAACCCATGATCTTGCTTTCTCGATTCCATCCGCGACACTCTTCTTTGCTCAACCCGCTAAACCACTGCTCCACTGCCCCTCTGCATTTCTGAGTGAAGAAGATCCAAGCTCCTTGATTGCTCCAAATCACATGTTATCACCAATCCCATGATCTAAGTTTTTCAAACCCTGTTGAACTTCGCAATATTTCGAAAAATATTTCCCCATGATTTTTGGACTTTCTCTCTCCACCCCCTATATGTTTGACGTTGAAATCAAACCTAATTCACATGCTATTAAGTATTCGACTGGGTTATATCTTGAGATTGTATTTTTTTTGGTTTAGACTGATATAATCCTTTAGAGAACCTATTATACTTGGTGAAATCAGGAAATCTAGAAATAACAAAACGTATAGCTATCCTATGGTTGAAAATATGCGATTAATAAGAGATAAAAAGTTGCATAGTGAATTTTTAGTAACGCGAAGGAATGCTTGATCATTTTTTTCCCACTACTTATAAACTATCAACTTCATTTTCCCGTTTTTTTCCTTATAATCTAAACATAACCCCATTGTTACCATTTATAACTATAAATTCACTACTCTATGTGGATATGAATGTTAATTATACTCTCTCGGTATCTACAAAAAAGATACTATCACTTTTTCAATTTAATCTAAAAATAGACTAAATTGTAAAAATGATAGTATCTCATTTACAGAAATGGAAATAGTATTATATTATTAGTTAATGTACTGATTCTAGTGAACGATAAAAATAGTTTTTATTTGAATAAACGATACTCAACAACACAAAAATAAATAAATAATATATTTTACCTAATTTAAAATCATATTTATGGTAAATAAAATTGATGGTATGAAATTTGTTAGAGGTCTAATGAAGAGCGTTTCCAACAACTTTAGAGGTCTAATTAAGAGCATCTCTAACAACTTCTCTAATTGGGGTTTAAAATCTATTAGAGAAATTTCTTCTCCAACGATTGGATCCAACAAAATATGAATGGTGACAAGGCGAACAAAAGGTCTTAGAGAAACTTTTGTATGGACTTTTCATTAGATCTACGTGTCACTAATTTAACTAAATTTATTTATTTATTATTTAAAATCGTTTAAAAACTCTAAAAATAGAAAAACCTTTTATTTTTTTCTTTAGTTAGTTACTTATATCCACGTATGAAATTAAATAACTAAAACCTTACTTCATCCACGGGATATAATACGGCTCAAAAGGATGAACCATATACAAACAATTTGAAGATTTATATATCAAACAAAAGCCAAGACTTAAAAATAGGCATGAAGATGCTCACTTACCTATCAGCAACAATGGAGTCAGATATGGCACGATATATCATCGTTGATTTCCAAGAATTTTAAAATAACCACGACATTGTTGCTACCACGCATCGAATCTGTGTTAATGAAAACGAGGGTGTCTCTTCTAAAAATCAGCATGATCCTATGGATACTGAAGAAATGGACGACAATCAGTCTGTAGACTGGAGACAACCATACACCCACTACTTACAAACTCAGGAACTTCCAGAAGATAAGTACTAGGCATGAAAAATAGTAAAAACTGCGTGGAGGTACATGCTGATTGAGGGTAAAATCTACATAAAAAACAAAAACAATTGCAATGGAACCGTACCTGCATTGTGGGACTCGAGAGGTAGGGAAGCAATTGTTGGATGAAGCACATGAAGGGTGCTATGGAAACCATTATGGAGGCAGGATTCTAGCGCATAGGTTGCTATATCAAGGATACTTTTGATCTTATATGTAGAATAATGCAAAGGAACATGCAAGAAAATATCTGGCTTGTCTACCGCATGACCCTCTTATAAAAAGACCATCAAATGAGATGCATCCGATCATGAGCCCATGGCCATTCAACAAGTGGGGATTGGATATTGTAGGTCCCTTTCGCGCTGCACTCAGGGGCGTCTTTCATGTTCCAAGACATGTATCTTAAGATTACCTTTCTTAACCCATCAACAAGTTGAGGATTAAGAGGGGGAGAAGTTCGTACCCTCAACAAATTGTGCACGTACAAGATACATAGGTTGTTCCGTAACCGCTCAATCAGACTTATTATGGAAGCCCAATGGTTTATTATAGAACCCAAATTTGGTATATTGTGGAAGCTCAATCGAACTTATTGTGGAACCCCAATAGTTTATTAAAGAAATCAACCCTGGCTTATTGTGGAAGTCCAATCTGGCTTATTGTGGAAGCCCGATGGTTTATTATAAAAACCAACTCTGACTTATTGTGGAAGCCCAATCAGGATTATTGTGGAAGCCCGAAAGTTTATTATAGAAACCAACCCTTGCTTATTTTGGAAGCCCGATGGTTTATTATAGAAACCAACGAGGCTTATTGTGGAAGCCCAATCAGGCTTATCTGTAAGCCCAATGGCTTATTGTGGAGTTCATTCAAATATAAATATAAATCTTAAAGAGATAAACATAGATTTCTTAAGATAACTACAAATCTTGACAAGATAGACATGGATCTTTCAAGATGAACACAAATATATATGAGATAAACATAGATCTTCCATGATAAATACAAATATTGAGAAGATAAACATGGATCTTCCAAGACAACCTCTATTATTTAGATTTGCAATTATTCAGATATGGCATAGCCTCTATTTTGAATATTCGCAATTTTGTATAATCAATATATTTTGTTTTTTACAGATAGTTTATATGGATGCACATGAGATAAAGAGGGTTTAGCCAGGTAAAACCCAAAATTTTTGGATGCGCATACATATATAAAAGAGTTATTGGCTAATTTAGCCACGAGATGAATATGCATTCTCAATCTTTTGCGGAATGTAAGATATCAGTATGTATTCATAATTCTGACGCCGGGTCAGGAATTTATACATATTTATGTCATGCTTCAGTAGCTAGGAGAAAATCAATATTACAATTTTCTCCCTTGTCAAAAATCCACCATCAACATTAAGTCCCCTGTTAGCGCAGAACAGTAATATTGCGTGGTAAGCACTAGATGGTGGTTTTCCGGATGAAATAATATGTGACTTTTATTGTTTAATGCTTAAATATCACTAGAATAGTAAAAGTTGTCTGAGCAAGTTTTGTTCTATACTCTCGGGTATTTGGGGAATTCTTCTTTTACCGTAGTAACAACTGGAAGGTATTTGGAACATTAGTTGGTTATAGAGAGGGTTGAGGCAATGTTGTCATCAGAACATTAAGATGAATGTTAAGGCATTACTGCCATCGAAACACTAAGATGATTAGAAGTTTAGTAATGATATTCAAGGAATTCAGCCATGGAAGTTCTACGACTTGAAGCAAGTTCATTCCTGACATGAAGTGTTTAACTTTTATGTAGTGCATTCAGGACATATTCAAGAGATTCAGCCGTGGA
Source organism: Papaver californicum (assembly GCA_023531435.1). Taxonomy (NCBI): domain Eukaryota; kingdom Viridiplantae; phylum Streptophyta; class Magnoliopsida; order Ranunculales; family Papaveraceae; genus Papaver; species Papaver californicum. The sequence continues at coordinate 5,837,349 of JAJJMC010029502.1, forward strand.
AGTTTACAACTTGAGATCATAATTGATGCGACTCTGCAATTAGATGGTATGCATTTAATTTAACGTTTTTTTCTTCTTCTAATTCAGAAATGGTATATCATCCATTTTGAATGTTCGTAATTTAGTATAATCAGCGTATTATGATTAATACAAATGGTTTGCATGGATTCACATGAAATAACGAAGGTTTAGTCAGTAAAGCCTTGAAATTTCTACGGGTGCATATATATGCAAAATCTATGTGGAACAAGTATAAGGAATATAGCCGTGGAATTATATCAACTTATAACTGGTTCAGTGTTATGTATAGTCAGATATCATCTGGACAGGAATAGCAACCGTCACCGGTGACTTTCTGAAGACGTTATCGCTCTATACTAGTCCATATAGGAGCCGTCCAATCATTCTCGATTCTATACATAAGTGGATACTAAGTGGCTCAATATAATATATAAAATATTTAAGGATCGGAGTTCAAAGACTCTAATATTGTCATTATATATTTTGTTTGAAGAGGTTCGACGAAAATTCCTGTAGCAAGGGTTCTGTTCTAAAATATAAAATATGAATTTCAAAAGTTTATTTTAAGGGTGGTTACTGAGCTCTATTTCCTTCAGGCATGTCCTCCATGCATACTTGGGCCTTGGATATATTAGACTCCCCCGTGAGTAAGAAGCAGATGTTAGCACTTGGGGTTTAAGTATGCAAGATCAAGTGTCAGGATGACGACAAATATATGGTACACAGAGCATCCAATGATGAAGACTAGTTGTAGCCGGTGACAACAAGGTCGGGGACAGTGGAAGTCAATAGGGAGAGCTAACGATAGACTGAAACTGCAGATAAGGCGGATTCCGATGCTTTTGGCGTAGGTTTAAGCACATCGATTCCCAGATTGAAGTTGTAGGGAATGAATGGTTGGTGAAGCCAGTCATGAGGACGTTACTCCTAAGACCAGCTTTGATGTTGGACCACAGATGGTGTTGCTCCAGAGACAAAGCCATGGAAATCGAGGCATCATTGTAGTCTTTGATTCTTTATCCAATGATCCCCTGAAATTGTCTAAGCGCCATGAATTGAATGTGAAGTGGATTCGTCACAGAATTGACGATATTGAAGCAGATAGAAGAGTTCTCACTCTAGATATAATTGGTAAAGAATGCAGTCTCTCAGTCGTGCGGGGTCGTGATGTAGAGAAGTTCATGATTTGCTTCCTTCAGTACTGTAATTAGGTTGCACTGACTTGGCTCTGGGGATTATATTGAACGAAATGGATTCGAATTAATCTTCTCAGCAAAATCAAGTCCCCAAGTGAAGCTAACAGATGTTCATTCACTTAACAGAAAGATATATGTTGAAAGGACCCATGATATCCATGGGTGAATGATGTTGCGTCTGCTTTAGGAGTCTTATTTCAATATCTTCAGAGTTTGAAATCTCTCTAAGTATCATAAGGATGAATCGTCTATCAAAAACTCTGGATTAGGATTTCGTAAGTTATGGCGATGAAGGCACCTTGTTAGAGTGTAGCCATGTTTCTGGAGAAGATGAATTCCTGACAGCATCTTGTAAGCCCATATTCCAGATGTTGAGAGGGGAAGCATGAATATGAAGTAGTTAGGCTTGTCGAATGTTCATTATGTTTGAGATGACCTTGGATACCTCGTTAACAGTGATAGTTGAGATCAAGATCACGAGTACTGTATTTTTAGGTCTTGCTTGGAGTATGAGGGGGAATGATGGTGTCACCTTGATCATGATAAGAGGGGGAATGATGGCGTCACTAGTGTGGTTGAAATCAACAACAACGGCAACAGAGGCGAAGTCCCCATGCTATGGATGTGATCAGGTAAGAAGAGGAAGCTTACGATTTGTGTGGAGGTACTGACATACAGATGCTCTGTTGAAGATGTTTTTTTCCCTTAGTGGTGAAAAATTTGAATTGATCTTCCCAACAGGATCAAGTCCCCAAGTAGGGAACAACCAATAAATTATCATTCAATATGTGGATAGATAGTGTTGACCGTTTTATGATATATATGGGTGAATAAAGTCGTATCTACTCCAGGTGTCTACTTTAGGTGGTGATAGGGTTCATGTTTCCCTAGAAGTTGTGATGGGGTATCCCAGCTTTTATCCTATTATAAAGGATAAGGCTCTGTGGCGGAAGAGGTCAAAGTAGACCAGATGAGATGCAAGTGTTACCTTGTCAGGATGATGCAAAGAGAAGGTCTTGTTGCTAATACCTTTGTTGATTAGATCCTCTAGTTTGAAGGAGGTAACTGCGTTAAATTTTTAAAACCAAATAAGTCTTTAGCTCTCATATGTAGATACTTTGACCTACTACTGTATGAGAGATGATTTTATAGCACCACCATGAGTCCATGCCTCTAGGATTCGATCAGGTAAGGGGAAGCAAAAAAGGTTAACGTCTCCCTTTGTTGTTGTTGTCTTTGTCACGTCAAGGCTGGAGTAAGAATTTGAACTGAAGTTGAATCCCTTGTTGGTTTCTGGGCTGTTGAGTCGCAACTGGGAAGTTTTCTGAACTCATGAGCATTGAATGAATGAAATTTTGACTTATCCTGACCCTTTAGCTTATAAGCTTATCTTACCCTTCTGGTAGTGATGATGGCATGCTTGGAATGTTCATACAAGCTAATCCCTCTGGAGACATAGAGGGTGAAAAGAATGAGATGGGAGGTGTCCTGTTGCCGACGTGGTGCTACGATTTTCTTAACAAACCATGTTCTCGGAGGCGTCTCTTAATCTATCCCTTGAATCCTTGATTATTGTAGAGGATGGGCTGCGGTGACCAGTCCCCAATCACATTCTTCTTTGGTTACTGAAGTTGTATTTTATGGAGTAGGCTTGGGATGCATCTCAACCTTGTTAGGTGTTGCAGGAACCTATCAGATCTGACGACGTAGTTGGGAGAGGTGAAGATATATTTTATGGCATGTTTTTTGAGAGTAAAGGGCCTTGTCAAGGTTGTGTCTCTCTGGTTGACCGTCTCTTATAGGCTGGAAAAATTCTTAGCAGCGAGGGAATCTTGTGCAAATATGCAGTACCCAAGTGTGGTTCTTGTGATCCTTCGGATGTAGTTGTCGAAGATGATGCTCCATGTAGTGCTATTGCGTAGGATGCCAATGCGACGAAAATTGCACCAATTAATTATCTGAATGCTGGGGTTGACTTTAACTTCGAGTTTGACAGGACCTGACTCTTGGAGGAAGAGGAGATGGTTAACCTTGTTGTTGGATGGCTTTGTCGACATATGAGATCCATTCGGAAGAACTTGAAGGAAGTAAGCGCGTCTTCGGCTTTAGAAGCGATTGCCAAGGCTAGAGATGATGCTGAAGTACTATCCTGAGAGTTGAGTCTTTCAACTGAAGTCCTTGCACAGGTGGAGAGAGTGTATGCTCATGGTTCTGAACCAGTCTCTAGAGATCTTTTCTAAATAATAAGTTTTGAGGATTTTTATATGTTGCTGAGATACCCAGATTTTCTGTGATTTTATTTTGGGATTTTGAGTAAGTAGATTTTAAATGGTTTGCAAAGGATTTTCTAGAAATGGAAATAATACTTTGTTTAATAAATTGAAATCCTAAGTATGAATGCAAGGTATTACAATCATTTTGGAGGAATTACAAATATTGTATAAAACAGGAAATTATTTCTAGGGGTGGGCGAAGTGCTTAAGCCTTGAAAGCCTTGTCAGGGGTGGAGGAGTGCTTAAGCCTTGACAACTTTAAGCCACTTGTCATGTACGTCTACCCATATTGGTTTATCAGTATTGATGATCTTGTAGCATCCAACTAATATAGCTTGAATGATCAGATATGGGTTTTGTACAAGAGAGACAATAGCTTTATTGACTGTGTCTCCGACATGGAAAGGGTTGGGTTTTGGTATCTCAAGTTCGTGACACATCTTCAGGATGATTGGGTTATTGGTTTTAATATTCACCGTAGAGATGACCCGACCCATTTAATAAACTTTTTAAAAGGATCAACTTCCTCTTCAAACCGTCAAGGTGGGGTTGACAACTGGGTCAAGTCCCAAAGCTTTGACGGGTCGTGGGATAGCCGGTGGCAAAAAGGGTTGTTGAACATGACTTACTTGTGCGTGGAACCTTTAGATGTATGAGGCCACGTCTTCCCCAGATAATTGCTTCGGATCCATATCCCTTATGCGACGTAACTCGGGCGACAGATAGTGAAGCTTTGCTGGCTCGTTGGAGACCCTTGGTGGTGCTGATATCAGTGAGGAAGGTACATCTGCCTTGTTTTTATGAACCCATGAGAGGCCCAAAATCATGTCTCAGTCGAGACCTTCTTTGATAATTTTAACTTTTTTGCACGTTTGAACGTCACCTATGTTTACTTCGAAATGTAGCCATAGGCGTTCCTGGATTTTCCTTCGGAATCTTCAAGCGCGGTTGGTGCGTGTGTAACCTCACGTCAGAAATAACACGGTTGAGGGCTATGAATATATCATTGCACTGGGCTTTGGAAAAGTAGAGAATCTCGCACATGCCCTCCATCAAAGTCTGGGCGGTTTGGTTGGTTGATTCTCCAGAAATTGTGAAATTCCTGACAGGGAGTGAGTCTCTGTGAACACCTTCAGTGCCCAGGTATAATTCTCCTAAGTCAATCTTTTATATGAAGAAGCGTCTCAGGTCGTTGCACTCATTGGTGGGATGGTTGAATCTGTGGAAGTGACGGTAGTTCGGATCTGACATTTCTTCATCCGTTGGAAGGCGTTGTACAAGTGGCAACTTGATAATTCCATTTTGTATCCACATTTTCAACAGTTTGAGGACTTCCTCCATGGGAAAGAGGAAATCTGGTATCGTTAGATCTGTCTTTGTTTGTTGACATTGAGCCTTGGATGAGCTTTGTTCTTAAGTTGATGCCCGCATCGAGGTTGAAGATGGAGTTGTGGATGACGTAAGGAGTTTATTCTGTGACACTCGTTGAGGTGCAGCCTTCCTCTTGGATCCTTTATCATTGATAGCACTTATGGACTGTTTGACGAAGTATTGCTTGTTGACCAGTCATCTATCTCCATTGTTGTCGTTCCGGCTTCTTTCTCTGACGGGCAGTTATCGCGGATCGCTGGGCAGCTTCTTGGAGATCAGAGAAAGTCTGAAAATATAAATTTTCCAGCAAAGATTTACATACTGGAATTTTGCTCTCATTGTAAGGATGCTGATTGCAGTGTGATAAATCCGACGAGTATTCTTTTTCATCCCGAGGAGGTTGTTCCAAGTCTTCACAAGTAGTAAACATATGTTGATCTTTTCTTTCATGTTCTCTTTAAGCATGGGTATGTATTTCGTCTTTGGCGTCATGGTCGAAGACATGGATCCTAGAAGAAAAATCAACACCATCACTGTTAATCCCGAAATCAATAGTATTCCCCATTGGGAGAATATTTTTTGGCTCCCTTGACAACTGATCTGTAAGAATCCTCAAAATAGGTAACATCTCTTTCTGGATCTTGATAATATTATCTTTATTTGTGATGATATCATCTAGAATTTTCATGAGATCAACTATAATGGTCGGGCTTCCAAGGGAGTTTGAGTAGGCAAGATGAATTCTGGAGTAGCATGAGGTACCCCGCTGGCGTTGTAATGCATGGAATTGAGATTGATTGCTAGACCTGAATTAATTTTAGTCTATGAACTAAACCTAAGACCCACCTTGTTTTCATACGGTTGAAGAATTGGATTCGTGACCGAGAGATTGATCTTCCACTATGGTCATCAATTGTTAGTACCTAAAAATTGATTCTAGGAAAAACAATATACTGTAAAAGTACTTTCTTTAGATTCGGAAATCAAAATCGTACAGAGAAAGCCTAAACCCTGATAGTATCCGTTCCGCCCTACTTCGGTCACAAGGAGATAAAATTGGTTGATCTTAGGGGAGGGAAGAAAAGAAAGTTGAAGGAATTTTTATGTTAAATTGTGTGTAAAGATGTTGAAGTATTGAGAAAATAACAGAGCTTGAGAGAATGATCAGCTTGTTCTGTTTTTTGAACAGGCTAAGGAACCTATTTATAGTAGTTTAGGAACACACGTTTTCCTTGTAAGTAGTGGAAGTCGTGAAGAGATTGAGAAATTGAAGTCTGGGGATATGGTATAACCGCCTTGGAATCTTCGGGAAACGATTACTCCATTAACCCATTAATTGCTTCAGCTTTACCACCACTTCGTTACTTTCATATCATTGGGTGTTGCCATACTGCATGTTGCTGTAACCGCCAGACCAAAACCCCATGAATAATCCCCCATGTAATATGATTTGATTTCTCGTAGGAATTAGTGAAGTCATGGACTCAAAGCATGTGAGTAAGATAGTGTTATCAATGAGATTGTGAGGATGATACTAGCACAAGCAAGGGTGAAAAGATGCACGAAAGTAGAAAGAGGGGAAATCTAGAGCTAGCGCTGTGGCTAGAGGCGCTAGCATTGGCGCGACTAGCGCTAGCTTTGTTGCTAACAGCGCCAAGCTTGGCGATGGTGCTAGCGCTAGCACTGCTAGAGCCTGTTTGGCACGCGAGCATGTTGGCTTTGATGACTTTTTGGCCTTTGTTGGCTTTTCAGCCTTTGACACAGGTGTATGCTACACATTTATGTTGGGAATGTGGCTAGGACTTGCTAAGGATGGCACTTGCTAGTACCATGGTTATTGCCTATGCGTCGCTATCTTTGGCATTCATTAATATCGCGGCCATATTTATGGCCTGTTTTGGGGTTTTACAATCGTATGAGATTTAACGTTTATCATTTATGCTTAACTTTTATGTTTTGCATAAAAGTCTAGGTGGTTATTTGGGATAATTACAACTAGATTTGGTTTCTGCCTATAAATAGAGGATGAAATCCAATTCAGGTAGACAATTTATATTCTTTTTTTCCTCTACACATCTGCATATAACTCTATCTTACTTGAACGTCGGAGTGTCCTTGCAGGTACCCCCCACATTTGCCTCAACAATCACGACTATCATCAGTAATCACAACTTTTATCAATAATTTCTGAAAGAATTGAATCTACGACGGAGATTCGATCAATTCATCAAAAATCTCGAGGAGTGTTGGGGTAAATATTTTTATACCAACACTATAGTTGGGTGATACATAAAATAGTTACATACCTTTCTGTACAAGTAATAATTCGCAGGAACTAACAGAAGGATCTGTTAGGTGATCGTGTGTAAGGATAACAATAGCAAGAAAATCGAGCATATACGTTTGATGTTGAGATCAACCTAATTCGCAGACCGTTAAAAACTTGACTAGGTTATACCTTGATAATGTATTTTTAATGGTTTAGAATGATATAATCCTTTGGAGAACCTATTCTACTTGGTGAAATAAGGAATTCTGCGGATAAAAAAACGTATTGATATTCTATGGTTGTTAACAATATGTGATTAACAAGAGATAAACAAGTATGTTATCTTAGTGAATGTTTAGTAATGTGAAGGATTCCTTGATCATTTTTTTTTCATTGCTTATGAATTATTAACTTTATTTATCTTATTATTCGTTTTTCTTATAAACTAAAAACAATCCCCTTGGTTACCAATTATAACTATAAATTTACTACCCTTTGTGGATACGAACATTAATTATACTATATTACTAGTTAGTGTAGTGATTCTAATGAATGATAAAAGATAACTTTTGTTTGAGTAAACGATGCTCAACATCACCAAAAAAATATATTAGTATATTTTACGTAGTTTAAAATCATATTTATGATAAATAAATATGATAGTGTGAAATTTGTTGGAGGTCTAAGAGCATCTTCATCAACTTTAGGGAGTCTTGAATTTTTAAGACACGTAGGGGTTTAAAACCTCAAATATCTCCAACGGTTGGATCCAACAAAATATAAACGGTAGCAAGGAGAATAAAAAGTCTAAGAAAAACTCTTATATATACTTTTCATCAAACCTATGTGTCATCAATTTAACTAATTTTTATTTATTTATTATTTAAGATAATTTAAAAACTATAAAAAAGGGAAAACTATTTATTTTTTCAATTAGTTACTTATATCCACATATGAAATTATATAGCTAAAACCTTACTTCATCAACGAGATATGATACGGCTTATAAGGATGAACCATATACAACCAGTTCCAATAAGATTTTATTCTTAAACAATTATCCATTTGGTTTAGTTATTTATCTATTCCATGACGGTAACACAGGGTACACATTATACCACAATTTTGAATCATAAGAGAAATTTCAACATCTAACGATGGAGATGCTCTAAAAAAACTTTTTTGATCTATATCATCACCCCTTAACTTAAAGGCTCTAATATTGGAGATAAAATTGTCATCGGTTATTGGAGATGCTCTAATACAGCTTACTCGTTTTAATTTTTCGTTAATCGAAAGTCTTATAAAAACTAAAAGATACAGTTACACAGTTATCCTTCCTCATCTACTCCTAGAGAAGTTCCATTTGAGGTTATAGATGATTCAGTCTACTCCATATTGTTTACATTGTTAGAGCAACTCCAATGCGTATGGTATATTGGTTAATTTGCCAAATATACCTCCACAGTGGGATGGACAAACCCAAAAAATGGCTTGGCAAGGTATTTGTGGGGGTTTGTCCATCGCGGATCATATTGAATAGATCGAATCAACTTGAGATGATCGGTCCAGTGAAATAGTTTTTTATTTTATATTTAATTAAGTTAGTTATTTTAATTTATTATATATATATATATTAATTTTAAAATAGAAACCGGTCCCACTTAACCAAAAAATTATTTGTTTGTATAAAAAATTGACCCCACTAATTAAAGAAATATTTGCTTATATGATGCGTCTGAAAATCGACTTTGTTTTACCGCAAGCGTACAGTATCGAAAGATGTAAACAAGAGCAAATACGGTTCGTTCCCACGAGGAGTTTATATTAAAATTAATTAAAATATTTTCTTAGGTTTTTTTATAAAGAATAAAATTAATGAGTGATTGGAAACTATTTAATAAAGTTTGAAAACAGTAAGAGGAAAACGTTAAGGTTTCGGGAATCCGTTGTAGATTAGGGTTTAATTGCGTTTGTCACAAAGGGTCTCGATTTTACTCATGTAAAATAGCAAATCTAGCTACTAATACAGGGAAGATTTTTCGTTTAAGAATCGAAGAAAGAATTTTCAAAAAGAATTGTTTGTTCTCAGCCTAAGGTAGAATTTCGAAGTACTAATTATACGTGGCATAAAGAGTCAAAGAATATTCGTTAAACGGTTTAAAGTAGGGTTTCAACGAGTTCCTCTACTAATCAAACGATGCACTATACGTTGCATAGAACATGAAAAATTATTGAGAAGGATAAAACGTTGAGAGAAAGACAAAACATTAACATGAAATTTTTATAATTGAAAACCCTAAGTTTGAAACACAAAGAAAACCATCTCTACAAGTTCATCCTTTCGCCCTAACAAGAGAATTAGCCTGACATGACTTTCTCAAAATCCATAAAAATTAATTAATAAAAATACTCAACTAACCGATAATCGTCTGTATGTCGGAAGCTTGAATCGTCGAAGGGGTACGGCTCTTTCTTACTCGCCTGTATATGTCTCTGTACTATGTCGGGGGCTCCTTTTTCTGTCCGTGAAAGTGTACCCGTGAGAGGTCTGTGTCCGGGCGCTCTCCTCAGTTCTGTCTGCTCAAGGATATATATAGCCAACATTCTACACGTCTAATCCGTGTATGACACGGCTTAGTTCTTTTCAGAGCTACTTCCTAAACAAGGTCGGACTTCTTTTTTTTTCTTCCTTGAATAGCACGTTAACCTACCGACTTCTTCTTTCTCATTCACTTTCAACAACACTCCTCTTTTAACCTGACCACCTAATCCAACACCAATTCACCCACCCTTAATCGAAACGGCAGCAAGAAACAAGCTTAAACTACGTCTCAACTACTCAACTGCCACTAATGTTGCTGTGAACAAGTAACAGAACCATGAACTCGAACTTTTGAACTTCACCTCATCAATACAGCGTCTCTGCCAAGAGCAACGAGCTCTTTATACCACCAGTCCACCATTGTCACAGCGTGAATACAGCTTCATAACCTGTTTATTCCATTCTCGAGCTCTCACTGCTATGAACATCATTCTCAGCCATTAATATCTATCACAGAAACAACTATCAGTCATGGTTATTTCTGTTCTGTAATTCAAAACCCAATCTGACCATACGAAACTAACATGAAACTCATTATGACTTATTGCTCTAGCCTCTCTGTTTTATTTCAACAGCATAGCACCCATCAACTTCATCATCGAATCATCAAACCATCATTTCGAGGTTTTAACAACCATAAACTCAAAACCATAGCTCGATCCACCACTGCCAGTCTCTCTATAACAGATTCGAGCACTAATTCTCCTCCATTACAGACTTTCCATTATTGCAGTGATTATCATGATCACTATCTTCAATTACCATCGATAAATCACCATCAACCACCAACCTTCATTATCTTTGTTTCACCATCATCTTGATCTTTATCACTCACAGCTGCCATCGATCAATCACCGCAGCACCTCCACCTGCCATCAACTACAAACAGCGGCATTAACCCACTTCCATGATCATCACAGCAAACCCACTAATTCACGAGAACAGCTCCATCACCCAACAACCGCAGCATCATCACCATGCTACCGACGCTGCAAAACATGAAGAAGAACTCCCTGTTTCTCACGTGAAGAAAAATATGAAGATGGTGGTGCCCTTAAAGAACTAGCAGGTGCTGTTATCACTTTTCAAATGGTGGCAGCCCTGAGTAATCCAGGCGGGTGCCTTTATAAATTTTGTGCTTCAACAACCTTCGTAACTTTGACTTGCTTCAAACGCACATTACTTCTTCATACGAAGTCGGAATGACTTCATTCTTTCGCCGTTGGCTTAGTTTTCTTGTTCTCTTCGACATGATGAGAAGAAATCCTGGATTTGACATAGATAAACTGGGTCTTTGGAAATTCTTCTTTTAAAGCATTCAATTTTCACTTTTTTTAGAGATGTAACCGAATAAAACACATAAACTAACACACGGTAATTCACACAAAATCTATCAAATAAGTATAAGAAATGATACTTAAAATATATTAATTATGCACTTATCAAATTCCCCCACACTTGTCTTTTACTAGTCCTCGAGCAAAACTAATCTAAAAATAAATCCTAACTCACTTTCGCAGGAATCGCGACTACATTTAGCATATGTAATAAGCCTTTAAACCACTAGGTGTCCCTAGTGGACGAGTTTTGTCTTGTGTGGGTTTACTAGAGATTTACCCACAAAACCTACTCCAACTTCCTTTTATTCCAAAGCACCTGCATCCAAAAAGCTACAAAGACATAAAGTTTTTGCAAACTAATAATAATAAGTCAGATGTATCAAAGAACATTATTCTCATGCTTAACTCTTGAGTTAGGAGAAAACCACCATATGGAAGAATTCAGAATCGAGAGCAACCGAATGTTTCTGCCTCACCAATAGGGTTCTATGAATTTGACACTCAAAGGACGCACTTTATGGTTCTCATGTGTACAGGCAGGAATGAAGATAGAAATCCTGCACACGTTTAAGGGTAGGAAGGAAAATCCTTCCGAATTATATCCGAGTATCCCATAGAAATGTGGGAAGAAAAATACATATTTTCTGATGATCTCTACGAAACGAAATCAACCACTATGCGAGGATGGGAATGCTCACTCACCTTCTCACCCAATCTACAATCAACACCACTCTCACAGCGTCCCATAGAAACGTCTTTGGCTTCAACTGTAGATGATGAACTCTTGAACTTCGTAGAACTCTGACAATTTATAACTCTTTTGTGCTCAAATTCTTGTTGTTTTTTAAAACTCTTTATAGATTTCTTCTTCCCCACGGCCTTAGTGAATAAATATAAAAAAAAATATACTCTAAAGTAATAAAACAAATATATATTATTTATTCTTTTATTTTTTATTTTTTATTTTGACATAGATATATGAAGTACAAACTAACAATAAAATTAATATGACCGAAGAAAAGGGCTTTACCACTTGAATCTTCACAACTTATATTGTCTCGGTATCATAAACTTCATAAAAATCTATTTTTTTTGATTTTTCCGCTTTTGTACTTACGTTTCAACTAGGATATAAAATTTAGCTCCTTGTAGTGTTGCTTATAAACCTGAAACATCTTCAACTTTCTTAAAATTTGTAAGCATACGCTTGTTAATGATGATATGTTTCTATGGACCTGTTGTTCCCGAGAAAAATAGAGTGGTGCCAACTGCAAATCAGACTACAAGGTAAGGTTTTTTTCGCAATTCTGATGTCACCCTCATGATTGATAGAATTAGCACTCAAGAGATCAAAGTAGTGCTGAAATGGTGCGAGGTTGGGTAGCTCATCATTCTACCCGGAATTTACGCAGATGAAACACTCTAAACAAACAACTGAAGGTTTGGTGCATCACTCAGGGTATTGAATGATCAACAACTCTAATAGTGAACTCGCCACCGGCAGTTTAAGTCCCTTTTTGTTAGCTCTAGCCTCTCAACAACTAAGCACCCCGAATATACTTCTCTAATACTTCTAAATTCAGTTATTTCGGTGAGAACTCCGTATGTAAACGTAGCTAGAAGTATACTAAGTGACTTTAAAATATCTAAAAGTTGTAGGTTTTCATGCAAATAATTTGAAAATTTTCTGCCTAAAAAGTGAATACTTAAGAATTATATATGCTTAACTCCCTCACACTTAAACTTTACATTGTCCTTAATGTAAACTAACTCATCCAATGTAAAATCAAGATGAGAAATCCTAAAATGGCATGAAACAAGCAATCAAAAACTAAAAAGATAAGGTGAAGGAAACAAATCTGATGGGTTGACTCCCATGAAACAAATGATACTTGTTTCCCTCATAGTATCATATATCAATAGCCGGAACAACTGTGGGTAGGGCTGCACAGGAACCGACCGGAACCGAAGAACCGGACCGGAACCGACGAAACCGTACCCCAAAAGAACTGAACCGAGGGTACAAGGTATAAGGTACGGGTACAAAAAATGGGAACCGAGTACAACCGGTTACAAGGTACATGTACTACCCCTGTACCCTGTACCTGTACATCCCCATGATCTTTTACAAAGTTGGTTACTAAAACCTATTGTTCTTGATCTTTTATATGATTATATACTAGATGATAACTCTAATGTTGAGGAAGGTAATGTGATTTGTTTTTCTTTTTTTTTCTTTATTAGTTATCAATTCAATCTTTAACATAATATTCATTTCTTAATGGATGTTGTAGAGTTATTGTGTCCTATGCCAGCGCTAGAATCTTTTGATCCTTGAAGTTCATTAGATTCATTTTATCGAAATCTTTACTTTCTTGAATCTCATTATGAAACCCTTAAAACCTTTACATTCTAACTCTATATTGGTTATTCTTCTTTTTTGTGTTTATTTGATGGAAGTTAATACTGTATACATTTCGTAATGAGATTGGAATGATAGCAACACTTAAACTTTCTATCTCTTTTACTTCAACAATTTACATTTATATTTAAATTTTAAATGCAAAAAAAAAAAAAAAAGGGTACAGGGTACGTACCCGGAACCGAACCCAGGGTACATGGTACAAGACAGGAACCGAACCAAAGGTACGGAGTACAGGGTACATGTACAAAATTTGGGAACCGACCATGGGGAGGTACAGGTACAGGGTTCCACCAAGAACCGAACCGAACCGAACCGACCTTTGTACACCCCTAACTGTGGGTTATCTAGATCAAATAGTGCTATCACCAGTAAAAGGAAACTGCAACAGGCTAAGAAAAAGAACAAACCGAGCACACCCTTATCTAGTTTTCTGTTTAAGACAACTACTTCTAGCTGTGGTTCAGGTTCAGGCTCTATAAAAGGGTGTAGATAAAATATTTTCGTGTGATGGATTTCCTCATAGTTAAGATCAACATGGTCAGGTTGTAGAGTCTGGAGAAACTCAACTAAGAACTTAGAAGCACATAATAATAACCTGAATAATTGTGGATCCTCAAAGTCAATATGATTTGACTCACACAGTTGATTACTATGAAAATGGTCATTCTTAAGCAAATGTGTCGATTCTACTCTCCTAAAGTAATCAGTTTTAATCTCAAAAATTAATAACTGACACATTTGAAATTCATACGTTCCCACATATGGAAGAAAATATTTTGGTGGGAAAACAAAGTCAATCTTGGTATTATCGACTAGGTAAACCACATCGACCATAGGATGGGTTTCTAACGACTGAAATTCTTTCTGGAAATTAGGTTCAGGAAGTATAGTTTGAAGATGATCTTGCAAAATAGTAGAGGTGCATATGTCAAGTCCCAAGTTAGGGACCTTTCTAAGAGTCAAAGGTAAGGCACAAGAAGAATGATAATCACCCCCAAACTTAGAATTTTGGGTGTCTCTAGATAGACTAGTCATAATTTTCCTAATTTCTAGATCGTCATATTCTTGAAAATATTCAATTTGCTTCTTCTAAATTATGATCAGGTGGTGCATAATCTAGCAAAGTTTTCACCTCATTAATAACACTATCATTATCCATATCAAATCTAAAATGGGCTAGGCATTTCTCTAATGGATCAGCTATATGGTTCTGCAAATAAGTATCATGGACTATTTCATCAATTATGCAAACAGTTTCATGGTTGTCAAGATCAGGAGGAGAACGTGCGACATGAAAAATATTCATTTCCATTTTCCAACTACCAAAAGTAAGTTCCATAATACCATTCCTACAATTTATGATTGCATTAGAAGTTGATAAGAACGGTCGTCCTAAAATAATAGGAATATGACCACTAGGGTTTGTCACAGGTTGGGTACCAAGAATTACGAAGTCCACAGGATAAACAAAACTATCAACCTGTACAAGAACATATTCTACTACTCCTCTAGGAAATTTAATGGACCTATCAGCCAATTGGAGTGTAACACTAATGGGTTTCAAGTCACCAAGTCCTAATTGCTGATACACAGAATATGACAAAAGATTTAAAATAGCCCCTAAATCTAACAAAGCATGTTCATTCTTATGTTCTCCTATAGTGCAAGCAATAGTAGGACAACCAGGGTCTTTGTATTTGGGTGGTGTTTTCTGAGTAATGATAGAGCTCACTTGTTCAACAAGAAAAGCTCTCTTATGAACATTTAATTTTCGTTGTGCACATATCTTTTAAGAACTTAGCATATATAGGAATCTGCTTAATGGCATCTAAGAGGGGAATATTGATTTTAACTTGTTTAAACACTTCTAAGATGTCATTAGGGATGGTTCCTTTCTTATGGGATACTAACCTTTGGGGGAATGGAGCGTGAGGAACATAAGTGTTTTCAGATTCACCTATTTTAGTTTCATTGGTTTTTTTTTTGTGTTAAAGGTGTTTCCTGAGTAATAGTGGGTGGGTTCCTATCTTTCTATTTCTCCTTAGGATCACTAACATGGTTATCGATGACCCGGACGCTTCTCAAGGTAGTGACGACCTGGACATGATCTGAGGGATTAGCACCAGGTGTGCTTACCTCATAAGACCCCTTTGGGTTAGGATGTGTTTTACTTGGAAACTGTCCCTTGTCTCTCTCACTTATTTGGCTAGCAAGCTGAGTTATTTGTCCTTCTAAGGTTCCTATGGACCTTCCATTGTTCCTTTCTATATTGTCTAGTCGTTTTTGGGTGGCCTGCATAAACATATGAAGACTTTCTTCCATACTAGGTACTCTTTGGTTAGAAGTATCAGTAGGACCGGATGATTTATGCGTATAACCACTAGTATTACTAGGTTGACCTTTATACTGACCTCTAGACCAGGAAAAGTTAGGGTGTCTTGCCCACCCTGGGTTGTACGTATTGGACTTGTTCTCCAACATCGTCATGAATGACTTAGTCTACAGACTCAACAAAAGGTTTAGATTTAGCACTATGTTCTAATGATTCAAGTCTTCTTGTCAAAGAAGCTATTTTAGCGCCAGATTCGAATTGGATATCAACTTTATGCGCCCCCTTTCTACTAGAAATTGACCTTATGGGTTCCTTAGCCTCATATTCTTGGGTTTTATCAGACACATCATGCAAAAACTTATAACCCTCCTCAGCAGTTTTATCAGCAAAATTACCACCACATAGTGATTCTACCATAGTCATTGTTTTGTGATCTAATTCCTTCGTAGAGAATCATAGTGAGTCTCAAGGTATCGAATCCATGGTGTGGACATTGTAGCAGAAGTTCATGGAACCTTTCTAAATAATCATGGAGAGATTCTCCATCTTGCTGCGAGAAACTATTAAGACTTTGACGTAAGGTGTGGTTCTATGCCTAGGAAATTTTTTTATGCAAAAATAACTTAGTCATCGCATCCCAAGTTTGGATGGAAGAAGATGGTAAGGCATCAAGCCACAATTTCTCCTTATCTTTTAAAGAGAAGAGAAAAAATCTCAATTTCAAATATTCATCGGTCAAGTCTTTAATCTTCACAGTACCACATAGTTCCTCAAAGTCTCTAATGTGGTAGTAAGGGTTTTCATTTTCTCTGCCATAGAAGTTTGGCAAAGCCTGGATGGTATTAGTCTTAATTTCAAAGTGGGCTTTAGTGGTATGCAAAACAATGCATGACGGTTGAGAGACTCTAGTTGGGTACATGTGGTCTCTCAAACTTTTAACTGGAGGGTCTACACCCTCATCATCGGTTCTAGCCATGAATAATGGATTACTTCTAACAAGACGATTATCCCGATCCATATCCCAACTTACCTGTATATCAGGCATATACTAAAAAAAATAAAAATAAATAAGTCTGAATCAAAATAAATCCTAATTGGGAGGGAATTCTTAAGCAATCACAAGCACGGCTGACTCAACCAAATCAAACCTAGTGAATCTAGCAAACAAAAAAAATGATGGTTCCACTTAGATTATTTCTAGACCAACTTATATTCTTCCAAAAGGTAACTAGTTACAGTTCTAGAAAACCTCTTAGAACGATCTGAATTAGCTTAAGTAGAACAAAAACAGGATAAGCTCTAAGGAGCTTTGATAACCCTGTCTCTTTGGCAACGTTTCCTTGGGTTACAAGGTAGCTATAATCCGCTTAAAATAATCTTCCTGAACTTCGAGTAACCAATACAGTCCTTTTAATGACTTTCCAATAAGCTCGTTACCCTATCGGTCTCGTTCTAGTCATATTTTAAGGCTTAGGTTCGCATTTGGTAGCGTGTTCCTAAAGCGGGCAAGAAGGAAACGGTGATGAAATCCGAGTCCTTATCTTGTATGGCCAGTTCTTGCCCTTTACTAGAAAATAAATCCATATTCAGTTCCTCAACATATATGCAAACGAAGGAATACAGTAAACCCACTTGCAGGGGATTCGTGGATTGATAGAGTTTTACCTCCCGTACCAAACGGGCGATGAACTGTTGAAGTCGACTCGGGCCACTGACTCCTGTGTCAGTGTACGAACCCAAGGGGATGAGACAATATCGTAATTGTCGTCCTTCCATGTGCAGTTTGTATTTAATAATACCCTTCCGTAGGGTTTAAAAATAAAATAGTAATGTCCGTAATGTCCCGAAGTGTCCAAAAATAAAAGAAAATTACAAAAATAATTAAAGATTTCCTAATACAGTTTTTCTAAATTAAATTAACTAATAAAAATCCTAAAAAGCAAAAATTAACTATTTGTCTTCTTCTCCGTTCTTTCAGTCTTAACTTTACTCCAAGTCTTTTAATCACCATAAGCTTTGGCTCAATTTCTTTTTGTTTCCGTTCCCAAAACCTGCAGCAGAAGATAAATACAAAAAAAAAACGTAAAATCGAACAAAATAATAAAAATCTAACCAAAAAAATCTAACCAAACAAAAAAATCTAATCGAAAAACAACTCCCCGTCAGCGACGCCAAAAACTTGATGTGTCGGAAAACCAACTTTGTTTTACCGCAAGCGCACAGTGTCGAAAGATATAGACAAGAGCAAATACGGTTCGTTCCCACGAGGAGTTAATATTAAAATTAATTAAAATATTTTTTTAGGTTTTTTTATTTATAAAGAATTAAATTAATGAGTGATTGAAAACTATTTAATAAAGTTTGAAAACAGTAAGAGGAAAACGTTAAGGTTTCGGGAATCCGTTGTAGATTAGGGTTTAATTGTGTTCGTCACAAAGGGTCTCGATTTTACTCATGTAAAATAGAAAATCTAGCTACTAAGAATCGAAGAAAGAATTTTTAAAACGAATTGTTTGTTCTCAACCTAAGGTAGAATTTCGAAGTACTAATTATACGCGGCATAAAGAGTCAAAGAATATTCGTTAAACGGTTTAAAGTAGGGTTTCAACGAGTTCCTCTACTAATCAAACGATGCACTATACGTGGCATAGAACATGAAAAATTATTGAGAAGGATAAAACGTTGAGAGAGAAACAAAACATTAACATGAAGTTTTTATAATTGAAAACTCCAAGTTTGAAACACAAAGAAAACAATCTCTACAAGTTCATCCTTTCTCCCTAACAAGGGAATTAGCCTGACATGGCTTTCTCAAAAGCCATAAAAATTAATTAATAAAAAGACTCAACTAACCGATAATCGTCTGTATATCGGAAGCTTGAATCGTCGAAGGGGTACGACTCTTTCTTACTCGCCTGTATATGTCTCTATACTGTGTCGGGGGCTCAATTTTCTGTCCGTGAAAGGGTATCCGTGAGAGGTATGTGTTCGGGCGCTCTCCCCAGTTCTGTGTGCTCAAGGCTATATATAGCCAACCTTCTACATGTCTAATCTGTGTATGACAAGGCTTAGTTCTTTTCAGAGCTACTTCTTAAACAAGGTCGGACTTCCTTTTTTTTCTTCCTTGAACAGCGCGTTAACCTACCGACTTCTTCTTTCTCATTCACTTTCAACAACACTCCTCTTTCAACCTGGCCACCTAAGCCAACACCATTTCACCCACCCTTAATCGAACGGCAGCAAGAAAAAAGCTTAAACTCCGTCTCAACTACTCAACTGCACTAATTTTGCTGTGAACAACTAACAGAACCATGGACTCGAATTTTCAAACTTCACCTCATCAATACAGCGTCTCTGCCAAGAGCATCGAGATCTTTATACCACCAGTCCACCATTGTCACAGCGTGAATACAGCTTCATAACCTGCTTATTCCATTCTCGAGCTCTCACTGCTATGAACATCAATCTCAACCATTAATATCTATCACAGAAACAACTATCAGTCATGGCTATTTCTGTTCTGCCATTCAAAACCCAATCTCGACCATACGAAACTAACATGAAACTCATTATGACTCATTGCTCCAACATCTCTATTTTATTTCAACAGCATATCACCCATCAACTTCATCATCAAATCATCAAACCATCATTTCGAGGTTTTAACAACCATAAACTCAAAACCATAGCTCGATCCACCACTGCCAGTCTCTCTATAACAAATTCGAGCACCAATTCTCCTCTATTACAGACTTTCCATTATTGCAGTGATTATCATGATCACTATCTTCAATTACCATCGATAAATCACCATCAACCACCAACCTTCATTATCTTTGTTTAACCATCATCTTGATCTTTATCACTCACAGCTGTCATCGATCAATCACGGCAGCACCTCCACCTTCCATCAACTAAAACCAGCGGCACTAACTCACTTACATGATCATCACAGCAAACCCACTAATTCACGAGAACAGCTCCATCACCCAACGGCCGCAGCATTATCACCATGCTATCGACGCTGCAAAACATGAAGAAGAACTCCCTGTTTCTCACATGAAGAAAAATATGAAGATGGTGGTTCCCTTAACGAACTAGCAGGTGTTGTTATCACTTTTCAAATGGTGGAAGCCCTGAGTAATCCAGGCGGGTGCCTTTATAAATTTTGTGCTTCAGCAACCTTTGTAACTTTGACTTGCTTCAAACGCCCATTACTTCTTCATACGAAGTCGGAATGACTTCATTCTTTCGCCGTTGGTTTAGTTTTCTTGTTCTCTTAGACATGATGACAAGAAATCCTGGATTTGACATAGATACACTGGGTCTTTGGCAATTCTTCTTTTAAAGCATTCAATTTTCACTTCTTTTAGAGATGTAACCGAATAAAACACATAAAGTACAAAAGTAATACAAAAATATATAAGGAAATGTATCCTAACACATGGTAATTGACACAAAATCTAGCAAATAAGTATAAGGAAATGATACTTAAAATATATAAATTGTGCACTTATCATTATACAAAAATTGGGTTCACTAGCTAAATTTTCCAATTCTCCCACTGTAGAGAAATGAGTTTGACTAGCCACGTGGATAGGTATATTATCCTGGAATTGCTCTTACAAAAATATTCAATCATGTTAACTGTAATAGTAGAGATATCGAATGAAGCTAATTTCACATGATTGATCTAATATTAAACTGCCAGTTAAAAAAACATGATATCCTATCCAGTTGATTTGTGAAATGCTTCAAAAAAATGATTTGAGATGTACATGCTCTGGCCACTTATGCAAGTCTGTCCGCTGGTTTGTTTCACATTTTATGAGTGAATTAAGGCCCAAAGAACCTTATAATTTTCTAAAATTGTAGCTGCCTAATGTAAAAGTCCTTTGTTCTGCCATTTCAGTGAAGTGGTCGATCCTTTCATGATATCTATTACTCTTTTTCAATCTGCCTTAATGCAGGAAGCAGTCCATGACCTTTTACTCTTTTAGCAATCCACTTTGCTGCTTCTAGCAGAGATATTGCCTTTACTTCTTCAAGAAATTAAGCTCCCATTTGTAAACTCATCCAAGTCCAAAAGGGAAAACCTTAAGTGTACACCATGTCAACTGATCATCCACATTTAACACTGATGCTGCAAACCTACTGAAAAAGACTAGAAAAGATGTAATGTTATTACAATAGAGAGAGTTTTTGATAAGCTACAGAAATATATGAGACATGTATTTATATGAATACCTTATGAAAACAATAGTCAAGTCAATAGGACTTTGAGTAGTGCAGAATATATGAATCTATCCTAATGTACCCTCCTAACTTTATAAGAAAAACATTGTAACAGTTTGAACAAAAAAACTAATTACTTGTGACTATTGATTTCTGTTTATTATATGAATCTCAACATAGAACACTGTATGTCAAATACAGAATGTAATTATCTTCATCATCTCATTAATTACTTGTGATGCTTATACACATTTATATCTCCAATCGTGATACATAAAGTTCACTTCCTTAGATGAATCTGTTTTTTTTTTAATTAAATCCTTTGATGAATCTGTGGCTATTAGATTTCATCATTAAAATTGATGAATCAATAGTAATTATCTGTGGGAATGTCGAATGTGAGGATAGTTAAATTGAATCATCAGATTTGAAAGAATCAGGGTATTGCAGGAAAAATTGGGGCATGAAACGATTTTAACTATGTCAAACAAGACTTGACCATATTTTTTTTCTTGTTGCAAAAATTTAGCAACGGATGATGCATGTTGCTAAATATGAACCAGAACAACTATATCCAGTTCGAATAGGAATATCCACGAATAGCTCTAACATTAACAACAAAATATAAAAAAATAGCAACGGCTTACTACTGTTGTGAAATTTTGATTTCACAACGGCTTATTTCTGTTGAGACCAGCCGTTGCTGACTTAATTTAGAAACGATGCTACAGTTGTTGCGAAAAACTGCAATATGGTGTTTTACAACGGCCTACTGCCATTGCAAGCCCGTTCAACAATGGAAATCGTTTGTTGCTAAACGCTAAATTTGGTGTAGTGGCATAGATCAATTGGTTCGCGAGCTTCAAAATGTGGATGACCTGAATATCCACCTCGAGGAGGATAAGGTGGAACTAACTTATCGGAATACTGAGCTTCAGAAAGAAGTCGAGGACTTGCGAGATGAGATGAAAAAATTTCTTTCACGGGAGGATACTACTGGAGAAAAACTTCGCACTACGGAGAAAGATCTTCGCACATCTCAGGAAAATCTTCGTTCTACCAAGAAAGAACTGCATACAGCAAGAATATAGCTTAACAAAATCCAAGCAGATCATGAAAAGACTCAAACTGATCTTCGCACAGTTTGAATGGTCAAGGATGAGGCCCTTCAAACCCACAAATTACTATTGAAGGATAGTAAGGACTCTGAAGAGCGTATGAAGGAAAAGGACTGGATAATTGCTCTTTATAAAGGATAATTTGGAAAAATTTCCAAGAAAACTTTAGATCAACTGTTTGATGCTCAGTGCAGGATGGCTGAGTTGACGAGCAAAAAGGAGGACATTGAAGAGACCTTGAGACAAGTTATCTCGCAGAAAGAAGGTCGTTATAGGAGGCCATTTTTACTTCGTCACATTCCTATCTGCGTGAGCTATTTGGTTAATCATTTTTTTGTTTTCTTTGCAGAGTCAGAGAAGAAAAAGGGGGAGAAATTGGAACTTGCTCTCAAGGAGTTAGAGCAGGCTCGTAAAGATCTGGAGAAGGCTTATGCTGACAGAGATGCCAAAATCAAGAAGTTCAAGGAACTTGACGAGGAATTTGAGCAATACGAGGCAAGCAACATGGATGCCTTTAAGCAATTGAAAAAGGATTATCAAATATCTGTGAATGAGATCAGCCAGAAATTTGCCGATAACTTCTGCGAAAGGTTTAAACTTCCTAAGATTATCGTGAACCCTCCCGAAGAATCCTACAAAGGAGAAGACGAGAAAGATGACGAAGAAGGAGACGACGAAGTAATCTCCAACGAGGAAAATAATCAAATAAACGAAGGTAGTCCAAACAAAGCTGAAGCCTCTGCACGACAGGACAAGATTAGCACTTCTTCTAACCAACAGAACTCTGGTACCACACCTGGCAATGATGGAACCTAGAACCACTTTTTGAAGATCATTTGTTCCATTTGTTTCATCTGTTTTTTGCTGCCTTTTTAGCTTCTTTTTCTTTTCTCTCATTTGCTTGCTTGAAGTCAGTGTAATTAATGGTTCTCCTTTATTTTTACAATCTAGGTGTTCCCAAGATTGGGGAACTGTAAATGATATTCTGTTAACTTCATTACCTGTTTTTTTTGATAAATAAGAATTAGTTAACAAGCTTCAACTTTTTGTTAAATTATGTCTTCATTTAATGTTTGTACGAAAAACGACATACAATCTTTCCCTTTATTGCTAGTTATACTATTTCCTTAGTCAAAATTTTATGATAATCTAACTGGTATATTTCTGATTTATTTTTATTTCGTTGGCAAAGTCATAGACCTTAATAAACCCACGATTCCTAAGTCTTTGACCTTGCCTTATCTCTTTATACGAAGCGGTGCATTTTTAATTGCCATTTACTTTGTCGGGGAAGTTGCGAGCCTAAATACCCCCACGAGCAATAGTCTCTCAACCTCGCGTTATCTGGCTACTTCATCTTCCTGGAGGAGGGTGCCATCCCTTTATGTTCCCTCTGGAGGCCCTTTCAAGGAAGCAAACATCTGGTAGGTGTACCTTGCGCCTCCCATCCCGCTCTGCAATAACCAGTTATTTTTCGTGGACCCCTTATTCCTTCTCTTGTGTGGCTTAGAGTACGAGGTCCACACCTTAAGAGGGGTGTCCCGGGGACCAGGCATAAACTATCAAGGACTTGGCCATATGGAAATAGTCAGTAACGCTTCAAACTCCCCGAGTACCCATGCCTCAACAGTGTACCTCAGGTCCTCTTGCATAGTCTATACCTCCTGCCGAATGTCTTTCTCCGGGATATGATGCAACGAGAAGTGTTGAATCACAACCCGATGATATTCAGCAAATGTAGGTCTTAAAGCCCTTTTTCCTTTTGGCGGATAGGTCTTATCTTCCTCCTATTGCGGTCTTAGCTTCCCCTCGTAGGTATTACTCAATATGCCTCTTACCTTTTAGGAGAATGATCCTAGGGCCTCTCCACGTGATGTGTCATAGGTCTTACAAGTTTTCCTCCTGCCTCTTTGGGCTAATGATAGGTATTATGTATTGACTTCCCTCGCCTCGTGGACGGATTTTGGATCACATCACATGAGGCTCTAGCCTGTAATCTAACTTTTATTAAATATTAATGAATTTATGTCGGGATACGGCCGTACCTTCCCCGAGGGTCCTTGCCTGCCATTTTGGCTTTATGGATAATATGTTTTGATGTATCTGGGGTTCCATGGATCATCCAATTTCTTCCCTTCATGATTTACCAAATCATATGCTCCGACTTTCCTTTATGATGTACGGTCCTTCCCACGTTTTCTCCAACTTTTCTCTAGGCCCTTTTTGATATGACGGTATTTCTCGCAAGACCATCTCGCAAGGCTCATAATCTCGCACCTTCACCTTCTTGTTATACTCTCTTTCCAGCCTCCGATAGTAGTTTTCCATATGTTGCAGTGCTTTCTCTCGATTCTTCTCCAGGTCATCCAACTTGGACAGTATGAGATCTGAAGTTAGGTTCTTGATTCAAGCCTCCTTATTTTTAGTTGGTATCATCACTTTTGTAGGAAGTAATGCTTCTACTCCATATGTTAAATGAAATGGAGACATTCATGTTGCACTTCGTCGAGTTATTTTGTATTCCCATAATACATTGTGAAGCTCTTTGCACCACTCCTTATGCTTCACATCCAGGTTTTTGTTTAGATTGTCAGCGATGGTTTTATTCGTTGCCTCAGCTTGTCCTTTACTTTTTGGATAAATTGGAGTTGACTTTACTTGTTGAATTTTGAATGCATTGAATAACATAGAGATGCTTTCCCCTTCGAATTTTTTCCCATTGTAGAGGCTGAAATCCAATTTATAGAGGAGAGAACCTATCATCGGTATTATTCATTTCTAATTTCCCTCACATTGTAAGAGCGAAGATCACCAGAAGTGTTGTTGATGGTAGGAAGAACATCATTAGGAAAATCACCATCGGAGCTGGAAGGGTTGGGATTGGGATCAATGATCGTAAGATTCAATACGAGACCGACCATCTTGAACATTGGGGAATTGGTTTTTATAACTGAGAGGTTGATCGCCCATTATGGTCGCCAATTGTTTTAGGGTGAAAACAAATATACTGCAAATTGGTACTTTCAAGTAGGTTCGAGAGATCAATCTCGAACAGGACGAGCCTAAACCAAGAAATGGCCGTTCACGTCCTGGTTCGATAACAAAGATGGAAAGGATTTGGGTAGGTCTTATGGGATGGAATCAAAGAAGGTTGAGAAATGTCAGTAGTGAGTGAAGAAGAATAGATTCTTCAGTAGAGGAATCGCTAATTTTATGAGTTCTTGGTTTCTTCAGACCGATTGTTTTGTTGTGTGTTTCTGTCTTGTTTCGAATAAATGAGAATCATTTATTTATAGTTTGAAGAGGACACACTGATATTCTCGAAGTCATGGAAGTTAGGAAGAGGCGGAGAAGTGATGATTGGGAGATTGTAATGGGCGGTTCCCAAAAAAAAGTAAGGGAGACCTGTCTGACCACTACTCCTCATCCTCTCAACTGCTTTGTAACCGCCCACTTCTTGTTACCTTCTTGTTCGTGGGGGTTATGTCACCACCCACGATGTCGTAGACCGCCATACCAATACCCCAATGAGAATCCCCTCATGTTGTATTTGATATATCGTGAAAATAGTGGAGTTATAAACTACTATGGTTTTGATTAAGTCAAGTCAAGTCAAATGACCTGCTAAGTCAGTGAGGTAAGTTATGCGACTCACTTGATTGATAGCCAGACTGATTAGTGTCGATTCTAGGAATTTAATGGTCATGTACTTGTTTGAAAGTAACATGGAATATTTAATGGATAAGTATCGACTTATCGTAAGTCTGAGAGGCTTTTTGAGGCCAAATGTTATAAAGGGATCCTTAAGTAAAGAGACCTGCTAGAATTTATATAAGACTCGATGTAGGACGTATATTGAGAAGAAAGACGTATTTCTGAGGAAAGTAACTAGTGAGGCCAACACTAGCTACTTAGCGCAAATAAGAAGGTGCTAACTCTCTTAACGTAAATGTCTAGTGTGCTAATGTCTTGGGAGTAATACCAACATGCATAATTTTTAGTAAATATTAATTGTACTAGGGCTAGGAAGCTAGTACCAAAGAGGTTTGAAGTTATCACTTCAATTGTATAGTTAGCAATTGTATAGTTAGCAATTGTATACTTGTAGCTAAGTCGTTAAATATGGCTAAGGACGTGTTAGCCTTAGGGGCGCATTGGGTTTGTTATAAATGCATTGGAGATAGGGAAAGGGTGTCAGTGCCAGGGGCGTTAGACACAACAAGGGCGCTATCCACAAGCAGGAGTGTTATCCACAATAAGGGCTCTAGCCACAAGCAAGGGTGTTAGCAAGGTAAGCAATGGCGCTAGCCAAGCAAGGAAGCAAGGGCGTTAGCGCCAGGGAAGGAAGCAAGGGTGTTAACGGAACAAGGGCGCTATCCAAGGGCGTTATCCACATGGGCGTTAGCCAAGGGCATTGCGGCCAAGGATTGGCTCTTTTGTTATTAAAGTTAGATCTAGCACATTTGTTGCTAGGGCTTAGGTGTTAAGCTGGTAATACGTGATCTAAGGCCTTATTAGGTGTTTTTGTACTAGCTAAGACTATTTTTGGTTAGTTAGCACCTCTCAGGTGCTAGGTTTTAGTGCCAGGAAAGTTAGAGCTTTTACCGCTATTGTGGCTAACTAGTGCCAATGCGATGTTAAGCCAAACGACTAGTGCTATATTGGCGTTAATATGAGAAAAGGATAGGGTTAGCCTAAATGAGAGGTTCAATGCATCTTTTATTACATTGTTTCTCTACGGTGGAGCATCTGAGAGAGTGGCGCATTATTTGTGGCTTATATTCAAGCAAAGTGCTAAAGCAGCATATTTAGGATCAGAAGAGCAATTTGAGGTGCATTCGTTACGAATGAAGCGTTAGCTATAATATATTTCAGGGTTAACCATTAGCTATTCCCGAGTTTAATAGATGTTGCTAGATCATTAATGCTCATTCGATGAAATTTCAAGGAATTCGGCCGTGGAATTTATGCGACTTGAGACTACTTCAATATGGCATAAATATTACGAGTATTGATAAGGATACAAGGCCAATTTAGAAATATTTGATAGAATTTATGTTCTCAATTCGCTTGCTGAATATAAATAGAAGTATAGTATTCTTTATTAAGCATATGCACATATATGTTCTTTGTTGTTTAAGATAGGGTAATTTTACGATTTTAGTCCTTGTCGAAAACTCAGCATCTACACAAGAGAAGAGAACAGAGCACCTATCGCATATCCAGTCTTTCCAAAATTCTTGCTTGATATTCTTGTCTTCGTATCAACTCAGTCAAAGTGATTGGGGTTTCGGCCACTTCAGTAGTATTGTTAGCAAGTGGGTTGATGGCGCCATTGACTGCTGGAGAGGGGTTGTGCGTATCGCCATTGATATTGACAGGGGAAATTTTAGAATTGGGGGTAATTGAATCTAACCTAAGACCAACCATTTTCGGATAGTTGAAGAATTGATTTTCAGATGGTTGAAGAATTGGATTCGTGACCGAGAGATTGATCTCCCACTGTGGTCTCCAATTGTTAGTTCCTAAAATTTGATTATAGGAAAAACAATATAATGTAGAAGTACTTTTTTTATATTTTGGAAATCAAAATCGTATAAGGCAAGCCTAAACCACGATAGTAGCCGTTCCGCCCTGCTTTGGTCACAAGAAGAGAAAATGGGTTGATCTTAGGGGAGGGAAACAAGAAAAGTTGAAGGAATTTGTGTGTTGAATTGTGTGTAGAGTTGTAGAACTATTTGAGAAAATAACATAGCTTATGAGAATGGTAAGCTTGTTCTGTTTTCAGAACAGGTTAATAAGCCTATTTATAATAGTTGAGAACACACATGTTTCCTTGTAAAGTAGTGGAGGTAGTGGAGAGATGGAGTAATGTGGATTATGGGGGTAGTGGTATAACCGCCCATTATCCTTGGAAGTTTTTGGAAAACCCTTATTCCATTACCTCATCAACCACTTCAACCGTCACCACTACTTTGTAACTTCCTTGTCATGGGGTGTTTCCACGCCCATGTCGTTGTAACCACCAGATAGAAACCCCATGTTTAATCCCCCTATGTAATTGTTTTGATTTCTCGTAAGAGTTATTAGAGTTGGCATGGCTAGCAGAGTGCTAGTACTAGCCATGGTATTACTAGTAAGGCCTAGAAAGGTTGGCACAAGCAATGGCGCAAAAGAAGGGGAGTGATAGCAATAGTGCTAGCGCTAACACTGTTAGGGCCTTTTTGGCGCGTGCTTTGTTAGTCTCGTTGGCTTTTTATAACTTTTTGGCACATGTGCGTGCTACTCATTGGTCTTGGAAGTGTGGCTAGGGTTCGCTAAGGCTAGCATTTGCTTGTGCCATGGTTATTGCATGTGCACCACTAGCTTTGACATCCATTTAGTGTCGTGGCCATATTTATGACCTGTTTAAGGTTTCTCGATTGTATGAGATTTAATGTTAGTATTTATGTTTAACTTTTTATGCAGTGCATACAGAACATTTTCAAGAGATTCAACTGCGGAAGTTTGCAACTTGAGATAATGGTTGATGCGACTATGTAATTAGATGGTATGTATATAATTAGTGTTTTTATTCAGATATGGCATAGCCTCTATTCTAAATATTTGCAATTTTGTATAATCACTATATTCTGTTTTATACAAATAGTTCGCATAGATGCACATGAAATGACGAGGATTTAGTTGCGTATAACTCTGAAATTTTTATGGTGCATATGTATGCAAAAGAGCTACATGGCTAATTTAGTCAGGAGCTGAATATCCCTTCTCGATTTTCTTGCAGAATGTAGGATAAGAGTAGTATTCACAATTCTGATGCTATGTCAGGAAATTATGCACATTTATTTTGTGCTTCTGCAGCTGGGCGAAAAGAAATATTACAATTTTCCCTTTTGTCAAAAATCCACCATCAATAACAAGTATACCACAGCGGAAAGGAGATCTTCAGCGTTGAAAAACCCCATCCCTTAGAGAAATGGATGGCGCAGCCAATTGTATTTTTAGCATCAGAAGCACTGGAGAATGGGAAGTCGCATATTGATCCTCTAGTGTCATGTTAAATATGAACAAATAGGCAGTAGATAAGGTTTTGGTAGACACGGGGAGCTCGGTAGACATTGTATTATACAACATTTTCAAGCGAATGAACTTTCCAGATTTTATGCTCATTCCATTAACCTATAACATTTATGGATTCAATGGGGCACCTTACCAAAATGATAATTCACCATGGTGATATATCTCAGAAAGATGGAAACAATCATCTTTTGTATAGTTGATGTGGAATCACCTTACAACGTCATCGTTGGGAGACCATGGGTCCATGGAATCAAAGGGATAGCCTCAACTTATCATCAGTGTTTGCATTTCCCAACACCGGATGGAGTAGCTGAAGTTAGAGGGGATCCTGCAAAAGCAAAGTATTGCAATGAAATGGGTGTTTTCCAGTATGAGGAGCGTGCATCAGGGAAGACAAGAAAGAGAAAAAGAAGAATGCCAAAAAAATCAAGAAGGAGCAAGAAATGCAGGTAAATGAGGTGAATGCGGCGAAGGGAAATGGTCTTCCGAGCGAGGACTTAGGCAAGGAAGGTTCGTAAGCATTGCAATCAAAGATCCCAACCCCCTCGGAGAACCAACAATAAATTTCACAGCAGCCGAGCTTACCAGGGACATAAATTTGGGATCCGAGGATGAGCCGAAGATAGTCAAGATAGGTACGAAGCTAAGCGAAAATGAGGGGAAGAGGTTGGAGTATTTGTTACGATAATATATGGATGTGTTCACATGGAAAATTGAAGATATGTCAGGTATAGATCCTTCGGTAGCTTATCATCAGTTAGATATTGACCCAAAGATGAATCCTTTCAAGCATATAATTAGGAAAGTCACAACAATTTACCACGAAATAATTTGGGCATAATTGAGATGAATGAGCAAAGCAGGAATTATCAGACCATCAAAGTACCCGCAGTGGATCGCGAACGTTGTGATTGTTCCGAAGAAAAATAAGGGAATCAGGATTTGTATTGACTTCAGTAATTCGAAAAAGGCATGCCCTAAGGATAGTTTTCCTTTGCCAGATATACCTCAAATGATTTAATCAGCGACGGGCTACGAGACCCCCTCTCTCATGGATGGATATTCAGGCTATAATCAAATACCACTCACCGAAGAAGACCAGAAGCACCCCTTCTTCTTTACCCCAAGAGGATTATACTGTTACACCAGGATGCCTTTTGGGTTGAAGAATGCAGGTGCTACCTATCAACGAATGGTGGATAAATTATTTTCTCAATAGGTGCACTCCACGTTGGAAGTATATGTGGATGATATCTTGGTAAAGAGTAGAAAATATGAAGACCATGTGCGAGATCTAAAGGAGATTTTTGACCAAATGCGTAAATTCAAGATGAAAATCAATCCAGCGAAATGCACTTTCGGTGTAGCTTCTGGATTTTTTTTTTGATTTATAGTTTCGAAGAATGGGATAGAGGTTAATCCAGTGAAGGTACATGCAATCAGAGACATGCCATCTCTAGCAATGTTGAATACGTACAAAAGATCAATGGACGACTCGCAGCTTTGGGTAGATTCATTACCAGGTTTTCGGACAAGTGCAAGCCATTTTTTGACACCTTAAAGAAAGGAGCCAAATTCGCATGGACAGAGAAATATGAACAAGTACTTTAAAAGCAATAAAGAATACTTGGAAAATTTATCAGTTCTACAAAGACCCGAGTCTAGGGAAGTTCTTTTAGTATATCTCGCAACAACTTCGGATGCCATTAGCACATTGTTGGTCCGAACTGACAAAGGAATTGAAAAACCCATATATTATATCAGTAAAACTCTTGGTTCGACAGAGAGAAAATACGCGAAGATTAAATAGTTGATACTGGTACTGGTTTATGCAACTCAGAAGCTACAAACCTATTTCCAAGATCATCCCATTAAACTAATGACAAAGATACCCATTGAGTTAGTACTAAAAAGCTCTCAACAAGTGGGAAGAGTTTCGGAATGGAATGCTCAAATAGAAAAGTTCAGAGTAGAATATGGAATATTGACATCTGCAAAGTCTCAGGTCATCGTCGATTTTCTGGCCGACTTTCCACTAGAGGAAGACGAAGACATAAAAGAAATGATAAATTTTGAAGAAGACCCTTTAGACCCCAAAGATCTGCTCAGAGAAAACCATCCAAGTAGGTGGGAAATATTTGTCGATGGGTCTTCAAATAGAGAGGGAAGAGGAATTGGCATAGTTCTTACTTCGCCAGTAGGTGCGAGAATTGTTCACTCATTTCGACTGGAATTTCCAGCAACCAACAATGAAACTGAATATGAAGAGGTGATACAAGCACTCTGATTAGCAATTGAAATGAAGCTCGATAACATCAGGCTCACAACCGATTCTCAGTTCGTGGTGCGATAGATAAAGGAAGGTATAAAATATTCGATCCATCGCTGCAGAGGTATCGAAAGGTGGCAAGGCATTATGCATAAAAAATTCCAAATGGCGGTACATCTGCCGAAAAGACAATAGTTTGGATGATGCCTTGACATTCGTATCTTCAATAATTAATGACCCTGAGTCCACTTCGGTGCAAATAGAGTGGCTACTTTACCTTTCAGAAGAGTAATTGGTTGCAGGTATGGAAACATTGGCGATCGACCTAGGCGAAGGTGAACAAGCAGATGATTGGCGAGTCCCAATTCATGAATACCCAAGTGAAGGAAAATTGCCCAGAGACAGGCTGCATGCTAACAAGATCAAAAGAAAGTCTACAAATTATCAGTTGCGCGAAGGCATTTTATATCGTCAATCCTTTCGTGGACCATTGCTGCGATTTTGATGTGTTGTAGAAGTGGTAAAAAGGATTCGATACTCAGGCTTGTTGATATTTGATTTTTAAACCTAATTTTTAATCTAAAAATAAACAAAATTAAATTGGAAGTGGTATTAATAAGATTAAAAGCATCCAAGACTCTGGATTCCACTACTACTCATGATTGAATTGATTTACCAAGATTCTAAAACTCTAGTTATCTTTAAGTCCTCTTTTATCTCAACTAACTAATAATTAGATATATTTCAAATTTTACTTATAAATATTAAGCATAGGTCATCAAATGATTTAGCAAAGCATAACCTATCAAACTGGATGACAAATAATTAAGAAAATAATGTGTTCGAATTAAAACTCTATAAAAACAGTGATTAAATGAGTTAAAAATAAAACTAGAATAATTAAAAAAAATATATTACCCATCAATCATGTGTAAGTAGCTTCCTCCATTTCCTTAGTTAAATAAGAATTAACTCATCATGTTAGAAACACGCTCAGAATATGTATTCATGGCTCAAAAAGGTGTTTACAAGAAGAAAAATAATTGACACAGAGAATTGAAACGTTTATCAACGTTACAGATGGTGCTTTCTCTATCGCTGAATATGATAAAAAAGATGACGATTTCTTTTATAATGTTGTCTTATCTTTTACGACGAAGTTCTTTGTTTTTACGACGAAGTTCTTGTTCTTCTTCTTCTTTCTTGCTGTGATGCAGAAACAATTTCTGAGTTGATTTTTTTTATTTTGTTTCTCCCTCTCTGTCCTCTCTCCCCCCTCAAGATATCACCTCCAATATCCTTTATATACTCAACAACACCTCCAAATCTCGATTAATGGTCAAAAATCTTCGTATTTTTTTTTCCAAACTCCAGGAATTATTTGCATGTTTATCTTTTCACGCGCCTTCTCGCAGCTACCACACTCTAACACGATCGAAGCATGTTTCAGAAGGAGTAAAACTCTTTCTTAGCACATACAAGTTACAAATATACAAAGGAAAATCCCGAGAATAACTCACTTTCCCTGTTTTACTCCAACTCGACGATTAGGCCCTGTTTAATCGAATCAAACACCTATACCAAATTTGTTTATCCCTAACTAGTCCATCCCAATCAAAATATGTGCTTGAATCCTTCCCAAAATCGATCAATAAAAAATTGGATTTTAAAAGTTCATTTCCCACACGTGGAGAAGATGGAGTCCCCCTATCCATTCTTGGGATGCCTTTAGCACTTGTCTTTGGGTGCTTTTAGTGATTTTTTGAGCCAATTTTTCCAAGAATATTTGTTTCCAAACACCTACACATTTATAAAATAACATAATTAGTATACAATTAATCACTATCAATATAAAGAAATGAGACAAATTAGACACAAAATTGTGTCTATCAGATGTTTATCTAAAGAAGAAGGAATAGAAATCATGAAAGCCATACACTATGGAGATGCATGGAATCACAGTGGGACGAGATCGTTGGAACAAAAATACAAAGCTCAGGGTTATTTCTGGCCTTACATGCACGAAGACACGAAAGAGGTATCCTAGAGGTGCAAAGAATATCAAAGATTCGACAAAAAGATTCATGCTCCAGCAACAATTTTACATTTGTTACTCAGTTCATGGCCTTTTGTAAAGTAAGGAGTAGACATTCTTGGGACGTTGGTTCCAGGGTCAAAGCAAAGGAAATATTTGATCGTAGCCACATATTACTTCACCAATTGGGTGGAGGCGAATCCATTGAAAACATCGGAGAAAAAGATGTGTTTGCTTTCCCGTTTGAATATATTATTTGTAGGTTCGGCATACCAGCAAAGATTGTTTCGGAAAATGGGAAGAAATTCAAACGGGAAAGCGTTGCTATGTTGTTCAATGCATTCAAAATTAAACAAGGAAAGTCAACTCCAATCTATCCAGAAAGTAACGGACAAGCTGAGGTAGCGAATGAAACCATAGCTGACAATCTAAAGAAAAAGTTGGATAACAAGCATAAGGAGTGGTGTGAAGAGCCGTATAGACTCTATTCTGATTATTCAGAATAGAGGTTATGCCTGATTGGGCTACCTGAATTGCGAATGAATTGGATTTTAGCCTTTATTTATAGGCAGAAACCAAATCTAGCTACAGATAGCAAAGTTCCTTTGTAAGCACGTCAGCC
Source organism: Papaver californicum (assembly GCA_023531435.1). NCBI lineage: Eukaryota > Viridiplantae > Streptophyta > Magnoliopsida > Ranunculales > Papaveraceae > Papaver > Papaver californicum. The sequence goes on from JAJJMC010029502.1 coordinate 5,871,540, forward strand.
AATTTTCTTCAAAAATGACATGACTAATCTTCAAAAATCCAGAATCAACCAACTCCCTTATAGCATGATAATCTACCTCCACATGCTTTTTCCTAGCATGAAAAACATGATTAGAGACTAAGCAAATTGTACTTTGATTATCACATTTCAATTTCAGAGGAAGTTGAAGTTGAAGTGAAATATGTATCTCAGAGAAAATATAAGATAAACATTGTAATTCAGCTACAACCACAATGAGAAATTTATACTCAGTCTCAGCTGAACTCCTTGAAACAGTGGGTTGTTTCTTTGATGACAAGGAAACAACAGAATCCCCCATAAATACTACATATCCAGAAGTTGAGCTCCTTGTATTTATACATCATGCTCAGTCTGAATCAGTATAGGCTGACAAAGTGTGAATATTTCCTTTATTAAGAAAAATCCCAATACTTAAAGAACCTTTTAAATACCTCAATATTCTCTTGACTAGTAACATGTGTTGATCTGTTGGAGCATGCACAAATTGTGGAATATAATTCACAGCAAAACAAATATCAGGTCTTGTATGAGTAAGGTACTGAAGACCACATACTAGTGTTTTATAAGCCAATGGATCTGCTAATATTACACCATCATGAACTGAACACCTCTTTTCTTTAGCTACAGGTATATCACATGGCTTACATTGCAACATATCTTCTTTAGCCAACAGTTCTAAAGTATATTTTTGTTGTGTTAAAACTATTGCATCAGAAGTCCTAGATGCCTCAATTCCCAGAAAGAAGTGTAAATCTCCTAAGTCCTTCATGGAAAATTCTTTACTTAAAGTTGTAATCAAGTCTTGAATAAGATCAACAGAACTTCCAGTTAAGAGAATGTCATCAACATATAACAACAACAACAACATTTGAGACTCAGTTGTATAGATAAACATTGAATGATCACACATTGACTTCAGAAATCCATATTGTAATAAAAATAAACTAAACCTGCTGAACCAGGCTCTTGGGGCTTGCTTAAGACCATATAAAGACTTCTTTAAGTGACATACATGATTTGGATAATCTGGATGTATAAATCCTAGAGGCTGCTTCATATAAACATCCCCAGATAGATGTTCATGCAAGAAAACATTGGATATATCTAATTGCTTTATACACCAATTATTGTTAATAGACAAATTAAGAACTACTCTCACAGTTGTTGACTTAACCACTGGACTAAAGGTTTCTCCAAAATCAACCCCATCTTGTTGATTGTACCCTTGAGCCACTAATCTTGATTTAAGTCTATCTATACTACCATATGATCTTAATTTCACATTATATACCTACTTACAACCAAGTATATTCATGCCTGGTTCTGGTTTAACATATACCCAAGTCTCATTCTGAACTAAAGCATCATACTCATCCCTCATTGAAACTACCCATTTTTCTTGCTTTGCAGCTTCTTTAAAAGACTTTGGTTCAACAATTGTATCCAATAGACAAGTAAATGCATTAGGAAGAGGATGTTTAACTGAATGATTCAGAACATAATCTGGAAATTATTTAGGTTTGCTGACTCCTCTCATAGATCTAGTCACAACAAGATCAGAACACACAGATGGAGTAGGAGTTGTAAGAGTGGGATCTGTAGTGTAGAAACACTTGTATCACTAGAAGAAGTCATTGATGTAGATAAAAATGAGTAGTAGAAGGATGATTCATTAAAAACCACATGCCTGGATATATGAATTTTTCTAGAAATTGGATCAAAACATCTGTAACCCTTACGCAAAGGGCTATAGCCAATGAAAACACACTTCACAGATTTTGGTGAAAGTTTGTCAAGTCTGTAGTGTCCAAGATAAGGAAAACATACAGACCCAAACACTCTTAAAATATAATAATCAGGAGATACATGAAACAAGCTTTCATAAGGAGATTGCATTGACAAAATAGGTGTTGGTGATTAAGAATGTGGAAGTAAGAAATACATCAAACCAAAAAGATTTTGGACAAGAAGAATGAAATAGAAGAGTATTACCCATTTCTGTTATCTGCCTATGTTTTTTTTCTGCTAGGCCATTTTGTTCAGGTGTATTTGGGCAAGAAATCCTAAGATGAATACCACTTGAATCAAAAAATTGTTTAAAAACACCTTTAGCAAGTTCACAGGCATTGTCAGTTTGAAACCACATAATTTTTATTGAGAACAAATTTTTAGTTAGAGTTTTAAAATGTGAAAAGAAATGTAATAAATCAGTTTTCAATTTCATTGGATATATCCAATAGAATCTAGTTGCATCATCTATAAAGACAATATAATACCTATATCCAGCATGAGAAGCCACAGGAGATGGCCCCCAAACATCACAATGAATCAGAATTAAAGGAATAGACTCATGAGAGGGAGATAGATGAAAATGAAGCTTTTTGCTTTTAACAATCTGACATGGATGACACAAAGAATCATTTTTGTTTGAGTTGGGAATAATGGGCTGACTAGAGCTCAAATGATGAACAATTTTCTTTGCTGGATGTCCTAGCCTATTATGTCACACATTTGGAGAAGCAAAGCTAGTAGAGAATGAAGTAAAAAAGGTATTGGGGTTTGAAAGCACATGAGATATTGGATACAAGTTGTTGACCATTTTTCCTTTAGCTAAAACTGCATGAGAAATTAAATCCCTGACCCCATAACTCCATGGATCAAACACAAAATAACAACAATTGTCTTTTGTAAATTGTGCAACAGAAAATAAGTTTTGTGTAATTTCTGGTACTAATAAGACATTATCTAATTTGAAACTTGTTGTTGGAGTATGTAAAGTAGAATTACCAATATGAGAAATGAATAGAGACTTACCATTGCCAACAATCACTTTATCTTGATCATTATAAGAAGAAGTATGTTGAAGTAAAGCCTTCTCTCCAGTCATGTGTCTTGATACCCCTGAATCACTAATCCAAGTAGTAGAACCAGCACTAGACGGAACAAATCAAGAAATATTGATGTTTAAAAGATCTTTGAAATAGTAAAATGTATTTGATCTCGAAAGAATAAGAACTCTGGTAATAGAAATTTTGAAAAAATGTTACAGAGCAAGATCGTCTCTATACCATGAAAAAGACTAGAAAAGATGTAATGTTATTACAATAGAGAGCGTTTTTGATAAGCCACACGAATACAGGAGACAAGTATTTATATGGATACTGTATAACAACTATAGTCAAGTCAACATGACTTCGAGTAGTACAGAATATATGAATCTATCCTAATACCTACCATTTCCCAGCTGAATGTATATAACCTACCTACCAGACCATTCTATGTGGTCAACTAACTTTAAAGATTCCAGCTTTGTCGAGGGTCCAACAGGAGTAAGTAAAGAAATAAAGGTCAAACGGCCAAAATGGATCCCTTTAAAAATACGGCCTTATACATCCACCAAAGGTCCAAAAGAAGTTAAATTTATAAATATTTCTACCCCGCTACTATCTCACTCTCTTTCTCTACCGTCTCTTCTTCTTCTTCTTCTCCTCTGGATTCCAAAGCAAAACTTGCTTAACTACTACGATCAGGTAAGGATCTCTGTTAATTTCATTCTATGATATCATTGTACACGATCTGAAAGCTTACTCTCAAGATCATAATATTTTCTTATTGACTTTCAAAGTGTTTGTTAAATTGTCTCAACTAATTTTTGCTTCCCGATCTTGTATTTATTTAAGTAAAAGGAGGACAGGAAAACAATGTTGGCTGCAATTAAACAAAAATATGGTTCAACAGCCCTCAGTTCTTCGGTATGATAGTCTCTAACCTTCTCCGTATTTTTTATTTTATTTGATTTTTCTTGGATTTTTCATGACTTTTGTGTTACGATAATTCAGATTGTAGGACAATCTTTGCAAAGGTTTAGACATTCGGTTTCTTCAGTGAGGAGTTATGCTGCAGCTGCCAAACATGTATCGATGTTTTCTTTCTTCGTGTTTTGTCCTGTGTATAACTTAAACGAGTGATCCATTTGACTTTATTTTGATGTTTTGATGAACTGAATTGTATTCTTTTGTGGTGTTTGGATTCATTGAACGTGGACTATATGATTGAGGCTTAAAAATGTATAGGTTTGAGTCATGGTACTGTAGGAAATGGATTGTTCAATGTTACATACTTGATTGTAAATGTCCAGTTCGAGTTTCTAGGATGGTTTAGTGATTAGTTCGATGATAAAATGAAATAATTGGGGTTGAAATAGTATTGCAAGAGGTATCACCGGAGATCCTAATTGTGTATGGATTTTCATTTCCTTTATTTCCTTGTGGTCTGCAAGTGTGGTGATATTTGAAGTCCCAAATAGCAGGGTTGATCCAATCGTTCAGCCTTCAAAAGTAGAACTTATGCTTGTCTGAGTTCCTAATTTGTAAACCCTTCTCTTGTATGCTCAACTCTATCTGATACTTCTGTATTCGTGTGTTCCGCAGATGACAGTGAGAGATGCTCTGAATTCTGCTCTTGTTGAGGAAATGTCTGCTGATCCAAAAGTCTTTTTGATGGGTGAAGAGGTTTGTAAGCAGAATAACATGTTAGCTGATTTGTCTCATTTATTTTCTTCCTTTTCTTATGTTTTCTCTACCTTTTGCAGGTTGGCGAATACCAGGGGGCGTATAAGGTTAGTTAAGCTTAATGTACTGAAACTACAATTGAATATAGTGAATAGTGGCTGAATATGTCTTTTCTTTGCTCCACTAATGTGCAATGCACCTGCCTTTTTATTAGATTTCCAAAGGGCTTCTGGAGAAATTTGGTCCAGATAGGTGATGTAGTTTTGAAATTGGTAAATAAGGTGATCGTTTCTCGAACTTGTAAAGGTAACGATTTTAGAAAATAATAATTTTAATTAACTCTAGAAAATTCCAGGAGCATGAAAAAGACTAAATAACCTAAAGATGATTTTTGAATAATTTTAAAAGGACCAGGAATTAGGTAATTCTAACAACCTATGTGATTAATCAGATAATTCTTTTTAAATTAATTGAAGCGCAAGTAATTGCCAAAATTAGTTTCGTTATGCTAACAAACAGAGGTAAATCACAAGCATGGACTATCAAAATTAATTAACCAAGCATAATCCATCAGGCAAAAACACAACTGTTGAAAGAAAACCGTTTTCACTATTTAAAACTATGCAATTCTAATAACAAAAGAATTATAAATAATTATTAGAAAATAATTAAATCACATAAAATTGAGA